>OZ007520.1:16398813-16998813 GCA_963931895.1 Eupithecia pulchellata | reverse complement strand
TTTCGTTTGGAATGTAAAGGCCGGTTGGAGGCAGGTGCGCTCCACTAACACACTGAATGAATAGCAAAACAAGCATTAGATCAATGTTAGTCGGAGCCCCATTTGCGAGCGATTGATTTCAAAGCCTGCACAGAGAGAGAGCCCCAGCCATTTAGGCGCGTCGTCGTCACTTTTATCACAAAGAATAATTCTAGCAGAAATATTTCGCATCAATCCATGATAAAACTAGCTTTAATGCACTTTTGGAGCATTTGGAAATAGATGTTCATTTTAGTACAAAATCTCTTAAGCTTTCAAATTAATCTGGCGCCAGCTTAAGTAGAACCACATTTATAATATACATTAATAACTAGGCTAATAAGTTTTTAGAAACATTTCAATTGCCTGTTTTGTCTGTAAAATACAACCGTTCTGTTTTCTCATAGTCGTCTGAACAAATATCCGACGCTGGCCGCAAGCAGCTCCGCTTTAGCCAGCACACATCTTCGCTCTAGTCTTGCTAGTACGCACAACATCGATGGAGGCACGCTTAGCTGAAAAAGGTCTCTATACTCCACTTCGGACATCTTAATTCTCAGAGCATCTCCGCTTTGGTGGACCCTGAGCCTACCTATGGCTCTATTTGTGAGCCACATTTAGTGTTTATAACAACAATTATTGTTTGCGCCTAATACGTTCATTTTGTATGTTTCACTCTTCATCTATAGATCTGATATCCGCTTGATATAAATAAAACAAACTGCTATTTTTGCTTGAGAGTGGATACTTACTCATCATTAACATTTTAGCGCGTTTGCACCCTGCTAGGCCTCCTACTAATGTCTGTCTTTAAGTTAACTAATGTAAAGAGCGAAACTTTGACGTACAATTTGATTTTCGTGCAGAGTGTGTCATTGATGTGATGAACTTTTAAAGATTGTTGGTAAACACAATGTTGCAATTCATGGAGAATAAATGACAATAATGATTATTGATTGTTTCATAGCTCTCAAACGCTAGATAAAGATTATAGTATCTGTATAACTTTGGATCTGAAGACCTAGATATCTTTATCAAGAAAACATCAGAAATCATCCTTCAATGTAACAAAGTACTTAAACGAAGATAGTTCATATCGCCGTTTTAGTACTTTGTTACATGACTAACAAATTAGGAAATGTTATGTTTTCAGGCTCCCTGTATGTAAACGAGTTTTATGAATCCACTTCTAAATGCCTAAACAGATTAAAAAGCGTAAAAGAAGATTTTTTTTTGCAAAATGAATATAATTTAAATATAGTATAACAATAACAGCGCGTGCAAATTTTACTAACGCTGATCATTTTACACTCTGTACATTTAAATAAGAAGTCATTAATTTTGTCCTCATTATAGCTATCGGTTACTGACCGATGCCTTTTCTTTTCTCTGCATGTTGTAAGTGTAAGAGGTAGTTAATTTTAAAGCCTCGGTTTCTTCGGTTTGGCTGACAACCGTTTCAATTGCAAGGAATTATCCTTGACTCCCTCGAATCTTTTGCCTGATTAATCTGTAGTAAGTCTGACTATCACTATATACATAGAAATATTCAGTGCCAGTCATGGAATAGGCTCCCTTGTCTTCTAAAGTTTTTGTGTCAATACCTCCGGATCACGCAAAAGTGGCAACTACAAATACGTAATGTCTTTGATACCTGAGTGGTATCTCTTCTCATTATGCGTAACGCGACGCTGCGTGCGCCTGTTACGAGTCTGCTGGCGGCTGCCGCAAGACTCGCCTCTGGGTCCGCGCGGCGGCGGCTGCTCTCTCGCTGTCCAAAACATCAAACATCAACGACGATTATACTAGCATCTGCACTACAAAACTATACATAAGTAGAAAACATACATATTTCGATAGAAAAGAATGTACTCTTAGGTAAAACGCTTGCCCGATAATACCGAATCTCCGTAACCAAACCTGCTGGGCGATTCATTCATACGCAAATAATAAGAACGGCCGTCGGCGGCAGGAGTTAAATTTCCCGGTCTAGTTTAATTCGTAGGTAATATTAGGCAACATTATAAGGTTCCTAGGTAATGTTATAGGGCGATTGTAAGATAGCTGTAAAAACAGGAGAAACTATGGCTAGGGTAAGTACGTTTCACCTTGGTTGTGAATTACCCAGAGTTACTATAGAAAATTTAGAGTTTTTGGTTTTAAAGAAATAACTTTCAAAATGGAGGAGGTTTCATGGGATCCCCTCGCACACTCATAAATCCTAAGTTAGTTTATATAGTAGAAAAAGTCGGGTCAAATGTCATAAGAGTGTTTTCAGCGAAGTAAGGAGAAAATAATATAAGCAGTGTTTATGAAAACATTTTACAAAAGGTAACCAAAAAAAATATAGAAAAATAGTAATGATTAAAAATAATACATTACCACAATGTTGATAGATTAATGTATCTGTATATGTAGATTTCTTCAAGAACAAAGAATATCTAATAAAAACCAATTACCTACAAGAAGTATAACTTGCAGTAGTATTTATATGAGCTTTGAGTTTCATAGACAATTTTTTTAGCCACAAAACCTAAAAGTTATCTTAATACTTCTAGGGTGCTTTTCATAGCGGCCGGCGTTTCTGCATTGCATACGTAAACCAAATATTTATAAACAAACGTAGAGGACGTTTCATTATAAATATTTTGTTGGCGCATTCTCGTAATAAACTCAAGTAAACACCGATTGTTCATACGGACCTACACGGTCCCTATTCATGTTATCGCAGCTTTTATAAGGCTTCAGTCGCAACTTAGATGTTCCTGTCCCTTTCTAGTTTCAAGTTCAGGACAAGAATGGAAGATAGCGTTGAATGCAGGCGATGCAACGACGTCCGCTTAGGGGTGAAACCAGTTAATGATGATTTAGCTTAGTTCTTAACATTTACTTTAGGTGGACTTTATATTCCAGGAATAAATGAATGTATAGGAAAACGTTATCTGGAATTGCTGAACTGCTATTTTCGATAAGTGATTCATCGATAAACGTAATATTGCTGCGATAACACTTATCCAACGATAAGCACAGTAAGGCAGTAAGGAATAAGGATTGCAATGAACTACTCTTTTAATTTAAATCATCTGATTGTCTTTTGTAACACACTAATTGTCGTGGCCTATAAACCAGTTAGGGTTTAGGAGGTTAAGTACCTAATAGGTTATCACGCGGGATCAACGACCTAGCCCAGCTGATAAGTGCGTGTTATCAGGTGGCGCAATGCAGAGCCGAAAACTCGAGAGGTGGGCAATCGATATGGTATATACATAGTTTAGTTAGACTATTGTTTACACCGACAGTATATGTATGTATATGCGCTTGGAGTATAATACAACTAATATTGTGTATGGGGAAAAGAATTATGAAGATCATTGCTACGAGTAGTAACCACTAAAACTTTTGAACGGAAAATACAGATATGTACAGTAAGTATCAGTCTTCATAATGTGAACAAATCAAATGAAACTATGCCGATCTATACGGAAAATGTTTTAAGCTTTTTTTAAAACGCGTTTAAAACTTGTTTTGATTCGGCAAACCTCATCTAAACAAAACGGAGTAGTTAACTTTAAAAAAATCATTATTAAATACAAAATTGGATAATAAATGATTGGAAATAACAGATCTCCTATCTTCTAACCTAACACAGGCGCATTCACAACAATAACTAACAAAAAAGGTTACAAATTAATTAACTAGCGACAAGCCCCGGCTGCGCACGGGTGCAATGCATGTTATGCATATAAACCGCATCAAAAACCGTTAAACATAGTTATAAAGATCCAAACATAGGGACAGACAGACAGCGGAAAGCGACTTAGTTATATACTATGTAGTGAAAGTGGAAGGCCATTGGCAGCAAGGTAACTGTGAGGCGTGTTTTTCACAGTTTTGAGGTGCTCCTGTTATTACCAATCGTTACTGAGTTTGTTTCATACTAATTAATCTTTTAGTTTAAAAATTACACCGGTTTGTTTACATGGGGCCGCCGTAAAAACAACAAAAGCTTAAATATTATAAAAAAACAAATAAAAAAAAAAAGATTTATTACACATTTTCGTCGATATTTTAGTAAATATATCGACGAAAAACACATCGCGTCATTTTTATTTGTGCATCTTATGTAGACATAAATCCTACGAAATATAGAATGGATATAACAGAAATGTTTATCTATCGGTATGAGATCTTCTATTCAGAAGAACTTAAGTTAACTTAATTTACTTAACTAAACTTAAACATTAGTCAGAGTCGTCTATCGTTCTGGATCAACTTTGAAGTTAAACAAGATACTGACAAGTTCACAGGGAGTTTGCAACCGTACTATGGATTTGCGAACAAAGCTTGCAAGAGTTGCAAGTTCGATCACATCAAGCCCGTCCCCTCCGAGCAAACTACCAGCTAGGAGGTAGTTTAAGTCTAGACAGACTGATCTGTTTAATACGTTTTCGTCTGCAAAAAGAGGTTATAATGGAAAATATTTTTTCCAGTATAACCGACAATAATATTGAAGAACCATTGGTATGTATTATATGACTCCGGCACGATTTATAAAGCCCAATTATTTTGAAATTACCATTTAAGTTAATTTAGGGACAAAATACATGTCAAAGTTTATTAGACAATGCAACCCTCTGACTGATAAGCATAATAATTGACAATTGATGATGGATAAATACTTTTAATATAAATAAACATAGGCTGGCTACGTTTCATCTGTAAAAAGCAGTAATCTCTCACGCATATCTCACGAAACCAATGCCAAGATAATTGGCACTAATAATAGTTGCATATTGCAGTGCGTAGTTATTGGAATGTAGGTGCGACCGCGACGTGTAAGAGAAATTCGTTTTATCTTCAGACAAGATAAGTCACGAACACATTGGCATTGTTTTATTTAAGAAGCCTACTTTTCAGTTATATATCCCCGTCATTTTTATATCATATTTTTACATCATTTTCGTTTTGGCGAGCTTGCAAACTCTTGTTTAAAACTAAAAATAAAACTACAACAAAACTATTGCTGTTTGCAAGCAGTAATCTAGAGGTATATTACTGTTTGCAAACCGCAATAGTTTTTTTGTATATAGTAACTATAGATTACTAATTAGAAAGCTCATTCTGAATACGCCAATTACTAAAAACCGCTTTAATCAGTGTTCACGAGAGTGGTTCCAAGTATTTCGTAGTAAGTCGAGAGCTATTCATCGTTAAAACCCTTTTCACTTAACTGAGCTTTGCAAACAGGCCTGGAACGCAGTAACCTTTATATTTAGACCTTATTGTATTAATAACCAATTAATATCACGGTCACAGCACTAATTGGTGCTTCCATTAGGAACCTGATAGCCGGGAAGGGCGTGCAGGTGCCATAAAAATTGAACTCGCCGCCCACTATAGAATAGAAGCCCAGTTAATATTATCCGGAGGGAGCGGGATCTCGAGAAGCTCTATCAACAATCCAAGCAAAACAAACATTAACAGTAGATAAAATAGGTTATAATTTTTTTGCCAAATTGCAGAGGTCTTACAACACGTATGATATTATTGTGTGAAACGTGGATTACTCCTAAAATTAACAACAAATAATTTATTGATTACCGCCCCCCTTTTGTAGACATTAATTAACCTATTCACAAAATTCACCTTAAATATTACACTTACCTCTGTTATCGTATTGTTATTAATTTGAGTTTGTTTCTTTGTATATAAATTAGTTTTATTGTAGTCACCAACATGTAGCGTTAATTATAAGCATTTTACCGTAATATATACAACGTAGTGGGCTGTTCTTAATACATCTATAATGTAACTTTTAACAAATTTGAAGATTTTGCTGTTTGTTGTGCCTTCTTTCAATAAATAAATAAAAAACAATATGATCCTATACCATTTTCTCTAGCTTTTACCAATGAATGTTACCAAAAACTGCCTCAGTTGATAGTCGGATGTCCTGTATAACATCGCATTCTAGTGTATAGGTATGTTGTTTGTATGTTGTTTTCGGTATGGTACGGATTAACAGTATTATAAAGCTACTCTACCAAACGAGCGGCGTTAACTACACTCACCAAGCGCCACAACAAGAGTAAAATAATCTGTCGTGTCTAATCGGCGGAACTACGGTCTACGCTTGCATGACAAAAAATATCCGTTCTGTCCTGTTAGGCAGATCCCCCCCCATCCTCCTCCCGTTTCTCTCCCTCTCGGTGTAAGACCTCACCGATGCCAGCTATATGAATGACTGGTTCATAGAACTAACTAGTAAGAGGCATAGCAAGTCAATTTCCTGAATAAAATAGCTTGTAGATCCGTTCCAGATACAAAATCAATTAATTATACTTTAAAGTACTAACAAAAATCCATTTTTCATCAAAATTGTCGCAAACATGATGAAATGGTAAGTTGAGGTGATGCCTAGTTGAATTTTCAATTTATTTATTGTAGCATAGAATTTTCACGAAAAATTTCAATGAAAAATTCACGTTTTAAAGAAGGAATTTATTTTCATATTATGATTCCAAATGAAATGCAGGTTCATTCTGCCGTGGTTTTCATTTCCGGCTGGCGATGCATTTTCATATTCTGTTCAATACGTGCTATAGGTTAGGGACTCTACATACCGGAGCCCGAACGCCGCCGACATTCGGCACGTAGAGCACACCACCTTACACAGCCCTAGAGATTGGAGTTGGCGGCATTTTTTCTGATTTCATCAAGTATTTTCGCATCTTTTTTTATTACTCAACGTTCCACCGTATTTCCATCCTCTATGTTATCATATCGCGAAAGTTTAAAATTTCTTTAAGTTAGTTCATACGTTTAAATTTCCATATCAAAGAAGTCAAGTCAAGTCGTTTAAATTGACAGATCAAATTAAAATCTGCTTAATTGTTAATAAAAAATTTAAAAAAAAAACATGTTAAAGTCTTTCAACTTTGAACATACCTTTAGTTACAAATTAGTAGAATCGGAAAGGGTGGTTTGGTATATGTGAATACACAGAGTTTAACCATTTGAGCAGCGAGTATAAAATTTAAGTTAAGTTTTATCAATTCGTGGCAAAAACCCATCAAGAATTTAGAATTCATCATAATATTGGCAGAGTGATGAGCAAGCAATCACTTTAATTACGACAGGGCTCTCTCCGCCGTTCGAACGTCATTTAATTACACGATTCCGAACATCCCTGGCGATATTATGCTGAATCTGCGATCGTAGCTACATTTCGCAGGCACTACTCCGATAGATTTTTTTTACATTCAACATGATTCGAATTTGGACTGATTTATTTATGTGTGGCTTCAATATCAATTGTGCCAAACTCAGGTTTGTTTTAGTTAAGAGTAAGGTAAGGTGTTGTGGCACCGCAAGCAAACAAAGCCCTCCGGCAGTGATAGTTATGTCTAAAGTGTCGTGAAAAACATGTGGTTGTGTGCGTGTATGTATACCAATCCAAGTAAATAAACGAAAACAAAACTAAGAAACCAAGATATAAAAATGAAAAGAAACAAGTAGCCGTCGACGGCCGCCAGACAATACCCAACTTAATTGTTTTGATAGATTTCTATATTTTTTGCGGCAGACGACAATGAAGGCCGCCCTCATTACTTTTAATAATTTTAACCTCCCGGCCCGATCTCGATTATCCGACGGCTATAAAAATAATTTTACAGCGCAGTCAGTACTAATATATAAATATACCGTTCTAGTTGTGATAAAAATATTCAGAAAATTCGGCAATGTTGTTCGTGCTCTGTGAAGTATATAAAATGCGGGCAGAACCATTCGGAAACAATTATAACAAGTCATATACCGTACTGTTGATTGTTTCATTTAGAATTGTCTGGGGTCCAGATTCAAATTGGCCTCGTTTGACCCTCATTGCGGAATCGGGCCGGGTGATATTTCGCGATTGTCCAGCATCCATCGACGGCGATCAATTGACACTTGACCCATACGACTCTTTAGTCGCTACTTAGAATTCGTCAGAATTCAGGATTTTACTATATTTACCAATGATATCATTATATACGTGACTAAACCAAGTAAAAAATCTCCGAGTATTAGTACAGGCATCTGGGTTAGCTGGGATTTTAAAGTTTATACATCACGAAATGCGGTTAATTTTTTTACCTGGCGGCTGTTGTTGTGGAATAAAGGGGGTGAGGAGTCGTGTTCGCTTCTTCTCATAGCCCTTTTGTGTGATGTCACCTGAAAAAAGATAATTAGCGTTAGGAATGCAGCTGACTGGTACAGTTTTTAAATGCTTTAATGAACCATTAATATTTTAATTACTTTACCACAAAAATATTTCATAGTGTGCCCCACAGTATGAAATCTTTTTGTGAACAAACAAACAAGGTTTTCAGCTAACACTCATAATAATAATGAATTAAAATTACTATTTATCGATTCAATTAACACATAAACAAATATAACAACGAAGACGTACTAACGGTAACGCAGCTAAAGGTACCTAATGGTACGAATATTTTATGTCCGTTAACGAACGACTGAAATCCACTTCATAGCATTTTTTAATTCACAGCCAACTGTGTTTTCTGGGCGTTCAATGTCAACAAGGTTTGTTAGAACAGAAAAATTCGCTAGGAACAAGACTAACTCAATTTGTCAGTCAGGGAGGAACACTGCATTAAGTCAGAAGAAGCGTTCAATAATCCGATATGAGGAAGAAAAATGAGGGATCTTATAAAGCGGAGCGATAGAATATGCAACTAAATGCATTCGGTTATTTCATGGTCATGTTTCTCTGACTTTTAAGTATAATTTATCAGTTTACCAGACTGGTCCCGCAGTCTCGTAAGCTAACAAATGCTCAAGCTAATGCAGGTGAGTTATACAGCTTAGAATTGTAAAATATCAGCCCCAGAATTTTCAGTAGGTATCCTGATAGATAAATGATGAATAATGCCACATATGGCGCTCATTAGGGGAGGCCTATGTCCAGCAGTGGACTATATAGGCTGATGTTGTATGATGTATCCTGATAGATTGTCGCTATGAAAAAAAAACAGCGTTTATAATAAACTAGCGGCCCGCCCCGGCTTCGCACGGGTATTAAACAAAAATTTCAGAAATTATACACACTAAAACGATGGGTTTCACAGTTTTCATACGGATCTTTACTTTTTTTAACAGCATTGGGCTTTTTGACATTGACTCGACATTCCAAAACTGACACTGGCCGTAGAGAAAAAGCAAGCACCGTGCGCTATACAACCTCTTTTTCTATTCTGACGCGCCATAATAGAAAAAGAGGTTGAATATACAGCCCACGGTTCAATTATTGAATTTTTCATGCGGATCCCTAACTTTTTTGAAAATATTATATAGCCTATGTTCATCACGGAAAATTAAGGATTCTAATGGTGAAAGAATTTTTTAACTCGGTCCAGTAGTTACGGAGCCTATTCAATTCAAACAAACAAACATACAAACAAACAAACAATCAAATCTTTCCTCTTTATAATATTAGTATAGATTTCGCGTACATAGGAGCTGCTTTATAGCGAACTCGTAACCGGTAGAGCCAGTTGAAACGAAAAGGTGTGTTTAATATACATATATTTAAACTAGTAACATTAATTAGAATGCTGCTTAATTTCTGCTTCTATTTATGTTCCCGGGTTGTTGCACCGTAAAACTTTATTTTCGATTTAGCTAAATCCATTATTATTGTTATTCTATTGGATTTTATAAGTGTTTCTATAAATCTGATATTATTTCCCATCTAAGAAGAATGCGAAGCTACCGCATTTAAGAATTACGAAAGCCGATCTTAACCCATATTAAGCTAATCTAGATTTTATAAGATATCTGTTGTAAATAAATAGATCTAGTTCAAAATCATTACAAACTATTGAAGGAGTCAGACGACGAGCGTGGGACAAGGAACGCAAAGTAAGCTAAATTGATATTTATGGCGCATACTTATAACATGTCAGAAAAGACTGATACCAGATGTCCGGCTTGCTATGAGTACCGTAGGAAGTTATTTGAGACGGTAGTCATCCTCAGTTAAACTTAGGAGAGAACAGGGAACTCGTCAGGTCTTCATCTGTCGACACCGAGATATGATATCAAATGTATGGACCTAATAATTAACACGAGCGAAGGTCGGTATAAATTAATAGCACGTTATTGGATTTCTATAGAAAATAATATAATAAAATTGTTTCTTTAAGTAAAATATTACATTGCATATCAGTTTAAGCGCCTTAAAGCCTTAAGTTAAACTAGACACACACATATTCATAATTTCATCCATTTCTTCTGCAAATTATTGTCTTTTATAAACAAAATCCTTGCATGTGATATTTATGAAGGTAATAAATTGTAGGTACGTACTTATATGATACTGATGTATTACGTGGTATTACTGAGATGGCATACCTACTCAGTAGATAGATCATAACTGCAGCTAGGGTTCGAGAGGGAAACAGCCAATTTTAGCCCGCACAGGACAGGATAAACGGAAATGCTACTGTGTAAGGTCGAATATTTCTAGTCCTTATTGTAAATGCCTAGAGTAGGCTGAGTTTATGTGCATGTCTAATTCTATGATAATGATAAGACAGAAGTATAAATGTAAGTGTCCGTGAGATACGTATCTGTAAATAGCCGAATTCGTCGGATTTGTTATATATGAGAGATGGCGAAAACATTGTTTATTATTTTATTTAAATCTAGATTAAGTATTTTGGAATCGAGAAGATCTTCCATTTTATTTATTTAATTATATTTGGGAAATTAACAGTACATTATAAAATAAACACTAACCAAAATAATTTCCTTCCTAATTATAACAAATAAAATAGAGCAAAATGAAAAGAACCAAAACGATGTAAAAAAGTTGAAAAACTATTAATTGAATTTTACAATTAATAAAAAAAAATATTACAACGATTACCTACTATTTTATTTCATAAGTCTTTGGCTACGCTAAATTTCACTTTCCTAAGATACTTTGACAATGACAATGCAATGACGGCATATATATCAGTTACTAGTTTTTGTTAACTACAACTTAAGCGTTAACACGACTCTCTTGTGTTTATGTAGGGCGAAGGTCCGCCTGCGACGCAGGAGGTTGCTGGTTCGATTCCCGCCTCGGGACAAATATTTGTACGATCTGCAGATATTTGTTCAGGGTGTTCTGGTCGTTTTCCAAGTATAATTAAAAAATATCTATGTAATAATATTGTATTATGTATATCAGTCATCTAGTACCCATAACAAAAGCTCTGCTTAGCTTGGGGCTAGATGATGCTGTGTGAATTGTCCGGCATTTATTTATTTAATATTTATAGACACTCGACTTTTTTATTTTATATACATAATACGCAAAACCGCCTTTAAATCACGTTTTTCTTATATTTTGTGTTAATTCAGGTAGAAGTACATCTATCACTTTATGCACAGCGTTCAATCCAATTTTGAACCGGACGTGGCTGTGCCGGCGACGCAGGGGGATGTCAGAAGGAACAGGCTGGTTTGTACATATGTACCTTTATTTACTTTATCGAGGAGTGAAATATACGTATTTCCTCGGAATCGAACGATGTGCAGTGCACAAGCGACATCCGGTTTCGGTCCTATTGTAGATCTTACTAGAGATAGTCGCAGATCTGCACCAGTCCCAGCTCAGTACCACAACCCACAAATTAAATATGGGCTTTTACTTGTAATATTTAGATTTTATGAGTTTATAGTGGACATAAATTTTCACAGCATAACATAACAAATCACAGTGTCAATTTAAGCTTGAAGCGTCACAGTCTATTCTTAATTTAAGCATAAACCGTTTAACTAAATGTATTTACAGCGACCGCATTGAACGCTCGTTTTTGCGTTGTGCGTAGCGGTGTTCGGATTCACATTAGACGTGCGCTGTTATCAGTTCGATATCTCCCTTACGGCATGCGGCATCCACCTCTATACAGTAGCAGTTTTGGTTATGCCTATGTTTTACATCTATACAATTTCATTTCGATCACGTACGGAACGAAAGTAACACCATCCGTGTAATAATATTTTATGTGTTGTACAGGGAATAAAATGAGCAGAATTGTTACTAAATATTTTATCAATATGTTGTATTAGGTACGCAGGTATTATTTGTAAGTTCAAGCACGCGAAAATCCAAACGAATTGGAACGATTTTTCGAATAATTTCCAGGCACTATTGACGAAGTTTTAATGAAAATTTCAAAATATACTTTTCCTTACTTCAAACAATAAACTGAAAAACGGTGAAAATAATTGACGTGGCCCGGCCTGCATGCTGAAAGGTTTTTAAATTTTCACATCGACGACGGCGGGTTAATGACATTGAGCGATTCTTCATTATTTGACCCGATCCGACACCGACAGCGATCAACGCAGATTCTCTATAAAAATATATTTTGTGTTTCATAGAATAATACATCCAGTGGATGTCCGTGCCGCCATGAAAATATTAATCAGTAAAGGTCGTCGTTGTCGCGTCGGGTCGGCAACTATAGCACGCTCAATGACAGCACGGGCCGCTGGTTTTTCCTTTTATTGCAACACTCTAGCAACTGGCCCACGCTTTTTATTTCAGGTGGCTGTCTATTGTATTGCTTTTTTACCTTTAAAGAATAAACGATGAATGAAATTGAATAACTTTTAACTTTTTTAAACTTACGCGATTAGAGCCTTTTTAAATATATTCACGAGTATAATCGCGTTTGATTTTCTTTTTATTTTTACCCCATTACCAACGGTTACGAGGACAGTACCCTATGTATGAACATACTCGTACATAGCTTCATATCGTAACCTTATGTAGGCGATTCCATTGTTCCTACGTAGCGTTGAAACTTCTATTCTTATTTTAATAATTATCTGTTTGAAATTTGACTTGTCTAAATGCTTATTTTGTAAGCCTAAAGAAATAAAGTTATTGAATCTGAATCTGAATTGTAATAAATAATGTCATGTTCATAATTATGTGACGTCACATAAAAATGACAACTTACAACGCACGACGAAAGGACCGTACTGTCGTAGCCGGAGATATCGGCCGAGATAGAGGAATTTTATGGGCGTTTATACGCTGCTCATGCTCCCCGTTCCCAAATAGACGGCCACGATTCTAGAGCCACCTTGATACGCCACTATACCGACGAACTGCCAGACGTCAGTCAAGACGAGATCGTGTTAGCTCTGAGGCAGCTTAAAAATGGAAAAGCCCAACGCCGTCAACTCCGTCAACGCCGTTCAACGCCGTCCTTCACAGTGGGAGAACTCGAAAGGCGTGGAGTGGGAGTTTGGTGGTGCTCTTTTTTAAGAAGGGAGATAAAACCCTCCTTAAAAATTATAGACCCATCTGGCTCCTAAGTCACGTCTATAAGCTTTTCTCACAAGTTATATCGAACCGTCTCGCCAGGAGACTCGATGAGTTTCAGCCACCGGAGCAGGCTGGGTTTCGCGGAGGATATGGTACCATAGACCACATTCAAACAGTGAATGAATTTAAAGCTGATAAAATTTTCATCATTTAAATCTCTAACTTAATTTTTATACATAATTCTTATATTTTCACATAACATTACACGACAAAGGGGCCACACAGAGAGTGCAACATCATGATTATGACGGGTACGAAAATAATTTAAAATTAAATTTAGTATTATACTTAGTTTTGCAGGCAAGTGTAGAAAGACACTTACAATCCAATGCGTTACATCAGCCGTCACACACCACTATCAAACTAATTGAGTATTAACCCATTGACACAGAATGGGGCAGGATCGTAGGGACGCAGTCGTGTATCGCGCAGCATCACTTTGTGTCGTCGGCGAACCAGCGAAAAGGTTATCTGCATGTGCATTAGTACCAGCTGGCTGACGATCACCGTTGCTTTATAGATAAACTAGCGGATCGCCCCGTCCTCAAACGGGTGACGAAAAAAATTCTAAAATTTTATAAAATCTTTTACATACACATTGGGTTGCATTATGAAGTATTCATACGGATCCCTAACTTTTTGAAATATTGTATAGCCTATGTTTATCAGGGATAATGTACGGTTCTAGTGGCGAAAGCATTTTTTTTTCTAAGAATTTTGAAACATTGAACATTTGAAATTTTGAATTCCAAGCAATAAAATTATCTAATCTCACACACAGTCATTAGTATCACTACATCACTACATAGTCATTAAACAAAGTGCCTTCCCGCTGTCGGTCTGTCCCTATATTTGCTTAGTTCTTTAAAACTACGCAACAGATTTTGACGCGGTTTTTTTATTAGATAGACTGATTCAAGAGGAAGGTTATATGCATAACATGCTCCCGTGCGAAGCCGTTGTACATTCGCATCGCTAGTACAGTATTTTTTAGACCATAGACTGCAAATCAGTTGGGTATTAACTAGGTAAGGTATATATGTATTTGATTATTTATTAATTTTGATGGCCCTGAGGTACGTGATTTTATTTCCGGTGGGTTATTATTTGTTCCGTAAGATTTAATTTGTAGATTGTTTTTAGTTTTATTTGTACCAGTATTGTACAGTTTATTTTATTTTACATCAAGTTTAATAATAATTAATTATTATTTTATGCTCTACGTTCGTCTAGGCTCTCTTGAAACATAGTATGTAGATATTTCAAATTGACAGAATAGGCAAAACTATCGCCGATATAACAACAAATTTAATAATTGAGAGGTCCAACGTCCATACCATGTTGAGGACCGATCACCCAAGTTAAGCATGGGCCCAGGCAGCCTCTTCTAAAATGGGTAGGTAACCGTTTCGTTCGATTTTTAATATTTTTAGATTTATACAAATATTTTGGGAAATAGGTATTTACGTACGATGGTAGGGAACACTCCGTGTGCAAGTCCACTCACACTTGGCTGGTTTTATCTTGTTTCATTGTCGTCTCCCAGAATCCAGGCCAGTAACCACGACTAAAGTTTTAACGTCGGATGCTAGACGCCTTTTGTTTCATTTACAGATCACTAACCAAAGTAGCTCTACCGTAGTAATACAAATATACGCTTAATAATGGTGAGACGATCTTTTCAATAAAGAATACCACAAAATATTGACATTAAGGCCAGGTAGGCCAACAGAGGCCGCACTTTTGTGGTTTTCAAAACCATCTGAGATGTAGGAATACTGATTAAAAATTCTGTAAAAAAGATATGTAATAGTTAAGGATTTAGTCTAGTCAAATTCGCATTCAGGTACAAGATTTTATAAACTTCGCTCGGGAAAAAAAAATCTCGAAGTTACCCCTTTTTGAAATGTTTTTTCAATATTATGACTAAACTATGTGATATTTTAAGTTTTTTTTTGTACTCAATTAAAGACAATAACTATTTCTAGACAAATTCGCAGAGTTTGTCCTGATAAAATGATTTTCAAAATCACTATTTTGAAATAACTACAAAATTCACAAGCGTGGTGGCTTGGCAGACACGATCAGTCGCGCTCTGGCGCTTACAGACGACGGACCTATGTCAATTTTTCCGCTAATTTATGAAGTACGTAAATGTTTCATTTGTTATGCAATTTTAGTCTCTGACACAATGGCGTTAGATTCAATTTTACTTCAACCTTTGACATGATATGTGACGGTCGTAGTGCCATAGTATAAAATCATCGGTATGTAAGGCAGAAAATTAATAAAGGTTATTGTTCTAGTTTAAAAATATATTATCTACTTACTGGAATGATTTATTGAAGTCAATAATATTTAGTTAACTACATTAACATTTTATATATCTTTATAGCATTGACATAATTGTTCTCCTTGATGGTGGAGCCCCCTCCACCATCATAGGTATGGTTTTTTTTACGGAATCGTATAGAGGGCATCGGGGGGACCTAAGGAAAATTCCGACTTTTCCAAATTTGCCCCTTCTCCCCCCCCCCCCCTTTAGGGGGGCTCCCAAACAGAGCCATACTGAATGTTATTTTTTGTGGGGTTGTATAGAGGGGGTCAAATAGTTCAAAGGCAGGCAAAAATTCCCCCCTCCCTTTGCCCCCAGACCCCCCCTTTTGAAGTTGCTACCGGAAATAGTCGTTATAGAAAAATTTGGATTGCGGAGTCGTATAGAAGGTTTCTTCTAGTGTTGAAAAATAAAAAAAAATCACCCCCCCTCCACCCACATTTTCACCCCCCCTTTTTGTATCTCCCAAACGGATCGACCTAGAAGAAAAATTTTTTCACAGTTATGTAGAGGAGAAGAAATCATTTTGAACTCCAAAAAAAGTTTGAACCCTATGACCTCCCAGACCCTCTTTTTTTATAAAAAACCGAAAATTGGCCAAATTTTGACCTTTTTTTTCGGGTGGAGCATTGCGGCGAGCGAAGCCAGCTGCAATGCGACTAAGGAGAATAGCACGGCGAGCGAAGCGAGACGTGCTGTGACCCCCACGACCCCCCTCTCCCAGCAAGCGGGTGAAGCACTGCGGCGAGCGAAGCGAGCTGCAATGCGACAAAGAGGAACAGCACGGCGAGCGAAGCGAGCTGTGCTGTGTGACCTAACACCCACTTATATGGGTATCGTTTTCGACTAAATCAAACACGTAGATTACGAAAAAGATGTCCATTTTCAAATCCAAGATGGCTGAAAGTTTACTATCGCAGATTTTACACATGGATATCGATCACCATCAAATCAAAGACGTTTTAGGTTATGAAAAGTAAAAACTCCAATGCGATAAGGCCGCCTAAGGCAAGGCACTCCCCCCGAGCTGCTAACCTCTAGTTTTTAATCTATAATTTTATTACATGTTAATAGGTTTCTTTTATCTATACTAATATTATAAAGAGGAAAGATTTGATTGTTTGTTTGTTTGAATTGTTCCGAAACTACTGGACCGATTTGAATTTTTTTTTTATCATTAAAATGCTAAATTTTCCGTGATGACCATAGTTAGGGACCCAGATGAAAAATTCAATAATTAAACCGTGCGCTATACCTATATTCTTATTCTATTATGGCTCCGCTGCTTGTTTTCAGATTTTTTAAATTATTATATAGTAAAAAACTGCAATTAAAACATGAATAAGAGCGTTTTCTACTTTATGTAAAATAAGTTTTATCTTTTTTTCCCGAATAAAACCGCAATCACATCTTACAATAAAAAGCGAGATATCGAGGAGTGAGAATTAACCTGTTGCGATGTTGTTCGGATCAAAGAGTTGTTTTTATTTTTCGTTTAATAAAAAAGTAAAACCCATTACAAAAAGCCTATCTCAAGAACTACTCGTACGATTTGCCTGAAAAAAATTCACAAGGTGTAATCGCACCTCAGAAACAATTATTTCAAATAAAAACACTTCTATAGTAATAGTCGGTTACCATATTATGTATTCGGTGGGGGCGGCGAATTATGAAAATATTTTTTTTTTTTTTTTTATTTTATTTATTCTTGAAAAACTTATTCTAGTTATTAAATATTAACATTCGTTAAGCCCTTGAGGATTTGACTCGAATGTTACATTCCTCTGGTTACATACTTTACGTTTTTTATTACGTGAGTGATAAAACAAAATTTTTGTGTCTTAAACTACTAAGGTACCTAATTGATATAAACAGATAAAGAGTAAGAATAGTTATTGAATAAACGCAGCCCGAAGTGTGCAGCATATCGATGCAGTGTTCGGGCTTTCTCGGACGGCCGAGCCTCCCGAAGTTCCCCGAACACTGCAGAATGCGCCGGCAAAAATGAAAAAATGAAAAATCAAAATAAAGATTTTCAGTAGGTACAAATTTTGAAATTGAATATTGAAATGGGACCCTACAGAGTCGAATGGGGTATCAAATGAAAAGGTTTCAATTTGCACATTCCAAAACAGATTTTGAAATTTTGATGAATTTTATACTTTTTGAAATATTTAGAAAAAGGTCGAATAAATGACCATTCCCCCCCTTATCTCCAAAGATTGCAGAGCGATCGATGTGAAATGTAATAAATGGTCAAAAAATTAACCATTCCCCCACCAACCCCCTATCTCCGAAGATTGCAGAGTGATCGATGTAAAATGTACTATGCGTTTGTAGATATAGATTTATAATTTACAGAAAAAATATAGAGAAGTCTGTAAAAATTAAACTTTTTGAAATATGGTCATAAAACAAATTTTCATACAATGAGACTTTTTCATTGAGAGCAATTCAAATCAAAGGTATGGAATTCGACAATTCAAAACAGGTTTTGAAAATCGCCTAAGTTTCATACTAAGTAAAATACGTTGAAAAAGGTCGAAAAAAGAATTGTAGGTTCGAACCCATCGATCCGAATATCGTTGTGATTTCAAGATGAAAATGTAAATTATAGACTTCCTAGCCTTACCACAAATGGAAAAAATAATTATGTGATGTCCATAGCCTTATCATCTCCTGAGCCACTAACCGGGTACAAGCACGCTAGAATTGAATATTGGAGAATTTTGAGAAAATAATAATATTTTATTATAATTGTTTTATTTGATACCCTTTATTCTTTGTATTTATTTCAAACAAAATTTTAAATCATAGAAGCGAATGTTCTCTATTTGCTTCTTTGTCTTCTTTATTTGAGTATTTATTTCAAATTTTGTAGGTACTTAAAAAACGAAGTTCGGAAATTAACTATGCCTTTTGTTGGTCTGGTCCAGACGTTTTTCAGCGTTCTTGGTTTGGTTGGTTATCTTGGGATCAATTACTTTATTATTAATTCATTATCTATATTAAGAAACATAAATAGAGATGAAGTTGTAACAACTTCATTTATTTACGAAACTCTAACTGAAAACTATTAACAAAGTTTGATCATAGCAACAGCGTTTCTAAAGTGAAATAATATTATGCTACTGCTTATTTCTATACTATGTCGTTGGCGCTGCATCTGCGCTAAGTATTTCGCGCGCAACTTTAGACAGGACAAAATGCCTACAGCTGCAGGAATACCTCGCCTTAAGTACTAATGCCAGTGAAATCCCTCTGTTGTAACAGTAAAACGGTTCATAAAATATTTAGTAAAATAAAGTTAATCACCTATATTTGTTTTGTCAGAAAATAAAGAGAGATACAGAATAAACTTTAAACTAAGAGGAAACTGACAAAATCGGACTCCACTCAGCATGTGCAGAGTGCATGTGTAGAGCAGATCATGCCATAGCTTGTTTTCCATGGAGACCGTGCTGTGCACGCTATACAAACAAACAAATCAATCAATGGACTCGCCTCTGAGAACACCAATCTCTTAAGGTTAAATTTCTCATACAAACGTATTACCAAAACAATTAGTAATTTAAGCATATTAAGTATGTTATATATCAGGTTTCTGTCACAAGATAAAATCTTTTCTAAATAAAAGGCCAAGTACAAATAGACTTACACGCACCGTCGGTCGTACTAATAACTATTTTGCAAAAAGAACCATAAAACAATGTTTTAATCGAAAAAAGCCCATATGACGAGGGCGACCGCGTCATGTTGGTTTTGTTTCGATTTTTCGATCAAAGTACTATTCGCACCCCATCGGTATTGCACTATTCCTATTATTTTATTTGTTGTTATAGCGACAATTTATATAAATTCTGTGAGATATTCGACTATCTACCTTTTACAGTTACTAACTACTAATATTTCTTGGCGCAACGCATAAGCATTGCCATAGGTACAGTTTTGGAGCCTTCCGACTGGTACTGATATGGATCTTTTGAGCTGCTTTTCGATTGTTTGCAGTAGTAAGCTCAACTGTTTCTATTGTTAATTTAAGTTTTAATTTGTTTCTATTCTTTGAGTGTTATTTTCTTTGTTAATAAAAGATATATATACTTTATATCAGCTCTGGTTACAATAATCGTCTATGATTCCAGGAGAATGCAATCTTACGTTTCGAACTAACTGACAAATCATGTTTCCATAAAATGCTGTTTCTACTCCCATGGGATTATGCAGCTTTCAATCCAATCCGTTCAGTTTTGTCGTGAAGAGGTCATAAAGTCACAAACTTCCATCCTTCTACATATCCAAACCTTCGCGTTTATCATATTAAAGCGATGTTAGAAAATTTGGACATGTTACTTCCAGATTAAGTACCCGCTTTTTATTGACGTCCACAATAAGGCCACACATAGGGGTGGTTTTTAGAGAAGGCCAAGTCCGAAACCACGAGCGTTAGAGAATAGTCGTGAAACGAGACTTGCCCTTGGTTCAGAGGTATATAACTAATTATATATGAGAAAACACAATGTGGCGGAGGGACAGTACAACGATTTAACAATTATTATGAGTTTTAACGTCCATACGAGTTTAGCAACAAAGATTATGCGTAATGTTGGCTTTTTCCTTTTTGAGGGTTCCTTCTGCGAAATAGTTATGTATACATATATAACGATAGTACGGGGCCCTACGTGTGCGAGACGACTTGCACTTGCCTGTTTTCCTAGTGGTCATCAGACTGCCTTTATAACAGACCGGGTGGCTTTTTTAATAGGATTAGATGGCGAAATCAGAAAGGTCGTCCAAAAAAATTTACTCTGTTAAATACCTATTATATTCTTCATTATTTCTAGTTGAAATTATTTATAAAATACCAAACAATCGTGCGACACTCTACACGACAAACATGCAATCACAGAGATGTTTTATTGATTAGTTCTGAATAAATGAGTGCGATATCATAAACATCTATTCAACTAGCCACTGAAAAATTCACACACGTTCAGGTTGAAAGGTATTCATGAATTGTAGAGAAAACAGGTTGCTACTGAATGATGTATCTTTCTTTATTCTTCATACAAGTATTTGTTATAAGTTGAGAAGGGCGAGATGATAATAGAATAGCTTTATTGAAATAAACCGTAACCATCAGCTAAATATGAACATCTGTTTATACGAGTATGTTTGGTCCCCCAAGAAAACGGCATAAATGAGACTATTTACTTTTAATTCCATCACCCGTATAAATAATACGTGTATAATAAAAATGTCCAGCAATATTTTATTTACGAATAGTGGTTTACTTCTATAATTTTATGATGACTTTATCTTTGTACCGGAGTTTGCAATGCTTCGACGAAGAAAAAAAACAAATTTGGTATTACCAAGAAAACTTAGTTTTCGCTACGTCTACATGCATTCTACTGAAACATAAATGAGTCGTCATTACGAGTATTACTTACGGCCCGTAAGTAATAATGAGGATTCTCTTACGGCTGACGGTATGGTATAAATGGTAATCAATTCTTGTAAGCTATCATGATAATAATGTGTGAAATGTATTGAAAACGAATTCAAAATAACACATTTGCCGGTGAGAGTTTGTTTACGTTTGCATCATGAGCCGCGCCGTGCGTGGTAAACTCAAAGTGCAAACAATTTTTCATATCCGTGTTCTGTGTGGGTTTACAAATTTTACATATTTCACGTACCTACTGTATCTTGTCACAGAACTTTATTCTTGATGTTCGAACTCAGACTACGCAGATGTATCTAGAGGAAAAATGTGAAAAAAGTAGACGGACCGCGACTCGTCGATAAAAGAGAGTTGGCTGTTGTCAAGAGTAGCTGAGTGACAAAAGATAAATGAGAATAAATGTGCAAGCAAATGAAAGAGATTGTTCAACTGAATTTATTCCTTCGTCTTTGGCTCTTATTGTATTTTTAATACCCAAAGATTTTTGGTATTTGTGTTTTAGTCTTTTTAATAATAATAATGAATTACCTACCAAATGTAGGTAATTCATTATTATCATTTTAATGCCAGCCAGGAAGTTTTCCACTGCAAATGCCTCCCTTCCCTTCCATTTATCCCGATATTCAGTAGAGAGTGCCTTGACATATCGGGAAACTACACTCTGTACTTGTTCTTCAGAAGTACCATATTTCTTCTGAATCGAAAATTGATGATGTTTTATCTTGTTTCGTCCAAAACTGGTTTTAGAAAAGATTTTTATTGGATAAGGAGTAAGCTTATTGGTATATAGCTATATGAGCATGAGCAGGGTACAGTTGGTGATGCAAATAAACCTGTCGAGAAGTCGATCGTAAAATAACATCCCGTTAAAAGAACGTTCACACATTATTCAATCAAACAATACTAATATGAATACCTAGTTAAATGTGATGCGCGGACGGGTTGTGCGCACGCGTCGCGCTATTTATATGGCTATCTCGCTATAGCTGTACTGCTTGCTTAGCTTACAACGCTTTTGTATGCACATAGCAGCTATGCATCGAGATTTTTGAATAACAGTTATAGCGTTTTTAATGATTCGTTTATCCTTCTGGAAGTTTTACTATAGTAAACGTTACAAGGTAGGTTTCGGGGTGTTCTCCCAGGATAATTGCTAAGAACTGAATATCACCAGAACTACTGATTGACACCAACAGGTTGTCTGACTTACTAGAAATTATATTCGAGTAAAGCTCACTTTACCAAAAACTTAAATATTTGCGCCTGCGGTGGCATTATTTTCTAGATAGGTCATTGCTGTTTTAACGCGAACGTCATCACCATCAGAAACTCGTCTCTTTTCATCGAATAAGATACAAAATGCAAGAGTTGATAGTGACGTGACTGTTATTCAAAGAACGTTTAAGCGAGTCAATGATATGTTAGCGTCTCACGATTAACAAGCAACGGTGGTGGCTCCAATTATGCTCATAGCAAGGAATGTTTCAAGAGACGTATATTAATCAACGGTCTGTTATTGTTTCCTCAAGCACGATAGTGAATGAGGGTTTTCAAAATGGATCTTGTAGATTAAATTAAGAGCAGGAATGAGAACAGAGAACCAAGTCCAGGTTGTAATTAAAAGAAGGTCATATTTACTGACTTTATTATGCTTATCACTATTATGTGCTGCTTTGAACCTACATATATTAATACCCCATAGGAAAGCTGAAAACTATAACATAACTGCTGCAGCCCCTACTCATAGTAAATCGTTTTCTACACTACTTAGGGATCAATGACACCCGTCTCAGGGCTTGCACTATGATGCCTCATGCTACTGATACGTTTTTGCATCTCTTTCCCACAAGGAAAGAGCTTGCTTTGCTTTACTACTCGGACCGTTTACACATGTTATGACATTTTTAAGTATATACTACAAACTAGTAAACTTATCCGTAGCAAATGAAGACGCTTTCTACGCAAACATGGTAAAGTGGTAACCTAGAGTAATGGAGTGGAAGAAATTAACACGCTTTCGATTATCAGTGTTAATCCCCGTTGTGATACCTACAAAGCGAATGGGCGTTTTGTAGTGCACGCCTCGTACAACGTGATAAAGTACAGACTATAATACTAATTACTCACTAGATAGACAGACTAGATACTCAGAGGGCGAGTACTCTGAGCACACGCACAACTTATATAATCGGCAAATAGAATCAAGCGAATAGAGAAGAGACTAAATAATAAAAATAACGCCGTTTCAATAATTATTACAATACAAAGGCTATTGGGGCCACGTATCGGCCGGGTTAGTCAGAGCAGGGCACGTCACGAAGACAGAACAAGTTTGTGATGATGCGTCATGCTGACGCGAGGATCCAGAGAGCGTAAGCGCCGTCGCTCGATAAGCGTTCGCTCGAACAGGTAGAGAAAATGTATGACTGTATCCTCTTGTAGTCGGAATAAGTTACCAATGTTTTGAGCTTCAAATAGTTTTCGGTAACATTTACTTTCTATATACCTATCAAAGGATAGCCGTAGTAGGGGCAGCGATGTATTATCTAAGAGTTTCAAGTGTTTCTACCACTTATAACTAAAAGATCGAAACGAAATGTAGTAAGTAAAGGAGATAAAAAAATTGACATATACGCTTGATATATGTAAACTATTTTAATGCGAAGAGATGCCAGGTAAACTATAGTTGAGTAATTACGAATCGGAAAGAGTTAACGAACGGGAAAATCGAAATAAATGTGAAACCATTAAATTTATTCATGAATTTTGTATCCAATCAGACCGTAAGGTGATTGGAGGCTTGTTGCAAGTAAAACTCTACTTTTCTATAGACAAAATTTTAAATTTAGAACAATTTGCTTTAGAGTTTTGTCTTTAGCAAATAGTTAAGATTCTGGCAGACTACCAGCCACGTGGCAGCATCACCACAACGAGGCAGGAAAGAAGTGAAGAGGAGGTCCAAAGCAGCAAGTGGGTATTATGGGATGCGAAGAAATATTGTAAAATATTAGTTTGCTATTGCTTGCATAGAAGGATGATTCTGATATTGCAATACCGGAAATCAGAAACTGCTGAGTGTGAGCAGCGCAAGATTGCGCGATCATAGTGGGACGATCTTTAGGGGACGCTCAAGTCCCAGCGCTATTTTAGCTTTTATGACGATCGCCTATACTATAACTCACATCGAAAATGTTACATCCATCGTAAAGCTATGTTTAACGAGATTTAAGTCGATATCAAATTGTTGATTGAAGATTCCTGAGTGCACGCAATTATATTATATATAGCTTAATTACCACTCACTCACTGATTGACATAATTGTTCTCCTTGATGGTGGAGGGGGAGGTATTGTTTTTTTTACAGAATCGTATAGAGGGTATCGGGGGGACCTAGGGAAAATTCCGACTTTTCCAAATTTGCCCCCCCTTCTCCCCCCCCTTTAGGGGGGCTCCCGAACAGAGCCACGCTGAATCTCCTTTTTTGTGGGGTTGTATAGAGGGGGTCAGATGGTTCAAAGGCAGGTAAAAATTTTCCCCCCCTCTTTGCCCCCGGACCCCCCCTTTTGAAGTTGCTACCGGAAATAGTTCAAATAGAAAAATTTTGATGGCATAAACGTATAGAGGGTACCTTCTCGTGTTAAAAAATAAAAAAAAATACCCCCCCCTCCATGCCCATTTTCACCCCCCCTTTTTGTATCTCCCAAACGGGTCAACCTAGAAGAAAAATTTTTTCACAGTCATGTAGAGGAGAAAAAGTAGTTTTGAACGCCAAAAAAAGTTTTACCCCCCTGACCCCCCAGACCCCCTTTTTTGATAAAAAACCGAAAATTGGCCAAATTTTGACCTTTTTTTTCGGGTGGAGCATTGCGGCGAGCGAAGCGAGCTGCAATGCGACTACGGGGAACAGCACGGCGAGCGAAGCGAGCTGTGCTGTGACCCCCCATGACCCCCCAAAAACCCCCTCTCCCAGGAGGCGGGGGAGCATTGCGGCGAGCGAAGCGAGCTGCAATATGAGGTGGGTCGGATTGCGGTGAGCGAAGCGAACCGCAATTCGACCAAGGGGAACAGCACGGCGAGCGAAGCGAGCCGTGCTGTGACCACCACCCTCTTTCAGCAGGCAGGGAGCATTGCGGCGAGCGAAGCGAGCTGCAATGCGACTAATGGAACAGCACGGTGAGCGAAGCGAGCCGTGCTGTGACCACCACCTTCTTCCAGCAGGCGGGGAGCATTGCGGCGAGCGAAGCGAGCTGCAATGCGACCAAGGGGAACAGTACGGCGAGCGAAGCGAGCCGTGCTGTGACCCCCACTCTCTTCTATGAGGTGGGTCGGATTGCGGTGAGCGAAGCGAACCGCAATTCGACAACTGTCTCACTGCAAGGCGAGCGAAGCGAGCCTTGCTGTGTGACCAAACACCCACACATATGGGTATCATTTTCGACTAAATCAAACACGTAGATTACGAAAAAGATGTCCATTTTCAAATCCAAGAAGGCTGACAGTTTACTATCGCAGATTTTACACATGGATATCGATTTCCATCAAATCAAAGACGTTTTAGGTTATGAAAAGTAAAAACTCCAATGCGATAAGGCCGCCTATGGCGAAGCACTCCCCCCGAGCTGCTTGCAGCTCGGGCACATATACCCTCTAGTCTTAATATATAAAGGAACAAGCGATTTTCTAAGGACAACGCCCAGCCTAAACCGCTGAAGCTAGAAAGCTGGAAGGTAGGTTCCTTTTACAACACAACCACCCGCTAAGAAGGGATTTTTGGAAATTCCACCCCTAAAGGGGTGAAAAGGGGGTTGGAAGTTTTTTTGGTCGTTTTTCTAACTCTGTAACCGGTGGCCCGATTTTCTTGAAATTTACAGGAAATACTAAACATATAAAAATGTTGAACACGAGTTTCAGGATTTTTCAAAATATTCCTGAAATTAGGGTGAAATGGGTTATTCAAGTTTGAGATTCGAAGTTTGGCTCAGTATTGAAATGTCTATAACTTTTTAATATAGTATACTAATGACTTGAAACTTTCAGTATGTACTGAAAAAACTATAAATCAAAACACGTGTTTCAGGATTTTTCAAAAATGTATGAAAAGGTAGTCGAACTATTGAGGTTATTGTGGTGAAATTTATCAACCATTGACGCTATTGGCTTAAAATTTACAGAGAAAACTACACAAACAAAAATATTGACTACGTATTTTAGGATTTTTCAAAATAATCCTGAAAATGGGATAAAAACGGTTATTCAAGTTTGAGATTCGTTGTTTGGCTCCGTCTTGAAATGTCGAAAACGCTTATAACAGGATTACGGGATACATGATATTTAAAGCGGGATTCAGGAATTTCCGACTCTTAAAATAGGGTATTAGCTGATTTCGTCAAGATTTTTTACCCTAAAGTCCACGCAAATGAAATTGCGAGGGGGTCAGCTAGTTATAAATAATCATAACTTGGGTATATATGAGCTATTTTACTTAATTTTTTCACAGACCGCCGCCGCCATCACAAGACTCTATGAGAGTTAACATATAAATTAGTATAGAATGAAATCCGTTTGACAGGAAAGCCAGCTTACTCTCATAAACTTTAACAGTTTTGTTAGTCAAATCTCGTATTTTGGTATTTTGCATTGTACCTAGTATGTTTTGTGTTCGTTTTATTGCGTTATTATAAAAGTGCTTGTTGGTCTGTAAAGCGTCGGACGTCCTGTAATTCTTAGGGAAGTATAACGGGAATCTCGTGTCTAATGGATATAGAATTCATATATTTTAAAGAAAATTGGATCGGCGCTGTAGCTAGAAATTTATCTCTATACAAAAGTAGTTTATTATCTTCAACAATCTATATAACTACTAGAGACATGATCCTACTGTTACTATAAATAAACAGCAAAATAAATAACTTCAATTTATATACTAAGTACTTTTATTCACAAAATAAGTGATTTTATGATTTATGATAGCATGCTAGTTTGTTACCAGCTTTTAAATTTTCTGCTGATTATGATAATTGAAATTACCATTCCTAGTAAAATTTGATGTTTACTGGTCAGTTGAAAGATCACAATAAATGGAACATGGATATGTAACATATACTTAATTAATTTTATTGTCACTGTACTTTCCGTGATGATTAATGAAAAAAAAAGAATTTCATATCCGATGGCATGATATGGACAGTAAACATTTTGATTGCCCTGATTTGTATTGAGCTATAATATGGTTAAGTACAGGGTACGGTACTAATCCATGAATCCATTTGTTTCATCCGCTCACATTAAAATACAGTGAGGACAGTTTCTTTTTAATTTAGAATACCTATTACATTTATTAGTGGAAGGTGAAGCCCCTCCTACTGCCCGATTACAAGTTTGTAAGCAAGGTATCCTTCATGTTAATAAACTATAAAAAAGTACAAAAAAATTTAATTTAAGAATCATGAAGAAGATAAAGTATTCTTGTCTAATCCCACTGTAAACAAGAAAATAAAATTTGCTGGATACTAAGACCAGATATTTCTTTTTTGAGGTGTTGGAGACATTTTATTTCTTTGCTGCATTTATTGCTCATTTTATTGTTTATAAATTTGAAGTTTTCAAACTTTCCTTTTTTAGTATTTCTGTAGTAAATTTTGATAATATACTCTTCAGATCTTGACTTTATTGAGGCAATTATTGTTTCTTTGACAATAAATGGGGCTTGAAGCTTTAGATTAGCTAAATAACATTACACATTCGGGCTTATTGCAATTACATATCTTCTTGTTAGATAATGTTTAAGAACCTTTTCTTAAACATTATCATGACAACCAGTCTGTAAGCAAATTGTGTTTGTGTACTTGTTCTAAGATTCGTCAAAGTGGTAAGGTACCTACTTGTCTGTGCATTCCTGAACACGCGATGGTATGACAAGTCGAGCATGAACAAGAGAGCAATAACTACATCACAACATAGCGGTCAAGACTTATATCTAGACGGAGAAAGACAGGATTCAATCCCTATATTTACTAAATCATCCACTGCTTTAGATAACTTCGCTACGGACAAATAAAACCTAAGCTAATGATAGCTAAGGCATCAACAGCCCTATGAACACTATAATGTACAAAGTTATGAGTACTTTTAATTAAGAAATTATCGATTTACTAAAAACGCAACTTCTAAACACACACACTTGCCTTCGGATAACTCCAAGTCAAGTTCAGCAAGTTTGTCTCGCACATCCTCCGGCAACTTTGAAACATCAACACTAAAGTCAGCCATTGTGAAAAACACTTTTCCCACGCACAAAGTAATTAAAGTTAATTTCGACAATAATTCAAGAAATTAGCATGACGAATAGCCATCTTGAATTAAAACTAGAATCTGCTTGGTTCCCTGCTCCGTACGAAACTGACGGAACGGCAGTTCGCAAAGCGGAAAGAACGATTACGAGACTTACATGCTTCACCACTAGAGGGCGAATGTAGCGAACTGTAGGTTCTCGTTTACAAAAAAAAATCTTTCAAACATTTGACGTAAGCTTCTATTGGGCCTTTTATTAAATAACTATCTATTTAGTGGTCAGACTTTGCCACGCCCACCAATATCTCAACAGCTGAAATTATTTTCATTCTCGTCATTCCCATTAATAATATATCCTTGCTCGTTAAATATTTTTTAGAGGTAGCTCTTTTGTAGGCAGAATCAGAATCAGAAATATTTTTATTGTTAGCTGTTGTACAGAAAAGATCTTAGGTATAAGGTGTACAGTTTCAACCAAGTTTCAACAGCTTATCTTTAGCAGACATACATTAATATAGTTTAAAATAAGATCTAGGTAGATAAATATATTGGGTATGCTTTAAAACTTATGCATTCAAAAAGGTAAAAATAAGAACAATTTTCATCCACATTTTACAAAGTGCTATTAATTGTCAAAAAATTCTTTCAATGAATAGAAAGCATTTGTTTCAAGCCATGTTTTTAATTTAATTTTAAACATGTTACCATCTAAGCTTTTTAGTTCTATAGGAAGATTATTGAAAATTTTTATGGCTTTGATAAAAGTGCTACACTATTAATTTTTTATTCAAATCAAAATAAGAAAATATACAATGAAAAACATTAAATTAATAAACGCAAGGCGAGCTCACCTTAGTTAGGGCCTTAGCCAGAATTCTTTTTGAAGGGGGGATGAGAGACTACCGAAAAAACTACACTCAATTGTAGCAACTAGTAACTTAATAGTTTAAAATATTTAAATTGGTATTACAAATTACAGCACAAGTATGTACAACCAAATATTTTTTTTTTCGTACCTATAAGAAGATTATGTTACTGGTGTAAGATGCTTAGGTAGAACTAAGGGCTCTGAGGATTATTTCACACTACAGTTTGTTAAATATAGCTTGATACGCGGGACATTGTCATTACATAGTAGATTGACACATCTAGAGTTGGGCTAATGGTGAAGAAAATCGATTATCGAACGATGTTGAAATGAAATGTTGATGGTGGTTATTATACGAAAATAAAACAAGAAATATGTGTTAATTCTTTTTATCACACGTAATTTAATAAAGTGGTGCACAACCCATGTCACTGTCATCATCGTAGTCAGATTCGGACTCACTTGAGCAATCCTGTAGATTTATTATTAGCTCTTGATCAGACAAATTGTCAAATCCAATATCGCGCTCCCAATCTTCATCTATGATTTTTTTGCACTTATCAAGCACTTTTTTCCAAAGTGGTGAGACATTTTCGCAGGCATTGTGCAGTAATGTAAGCATTTTATTAGCATTATAGAAGGCATTATTTCTGGCTGCGTGACCTTTGACGTGGGCCAATATCAGTTCAATCGCGTTATATTGACAGTAATATGGTGGCAAATGGATGACTACTTATATGGCCTTTTCCCTTAGCGATCTCATCAAAAATGTAAGTTGGCGTACGGGGTTTGTTTATATCAACGAATTTCAGTCATTCACTTTTCAGCATCGCCTCGTTGGCTTTTATGCCTTTGCTTTGCAGATATGCGTTTGGTTCCTGGACATCGGCGGTTTGTTTTTTTGCACTGAGTGGTTTTGTGCGGAAAATCACATAATATAAAACATAGTAAAACAATTAATGAATAAAGAAAAGCAAGCGTATCTTTATAAACTTTCCCAAAAATAGCAAAATCTTTCAAAATAATAGAAATGTAAGATATTTTGAATAAATTTTCCCATGCAACGTTATGCGGCAGCCAAACACTCTGCACCTACACATATACAAATACAATGCATTATTCTCCAAGTTTGTACACTATAAAAAGCATAATTACCGCCTCTAAATTTCCTTCAATTTCGAATAAAAATAAGTCCAGGTGACAACTGATTACTTGTTGTTGACTGGGACAAAACATTGCGACCGGCCGCATTGAGATATTTTGTGACGTCACCAAGGCAATGTTGTCATTTTCATTAATGATGATGAAACTACTGTTGTCCTTGTTTACTCATGATTACCTTCATTAGTCAAAAAGAGATGCTGATATGTCAGTAACTATGTTGTTGAAATAGGTAGGAACATCACACTTCTATAACTAACTGTTCGTATAGATGTTTATGCCAAGTCTATTCTTTATTCCTTCCTTTTTAACAAACTGTACTAATAAAAAAAAAAAAAAGATATTTCGCGGATAGCATTTAAAAAAAAAATATTATTTTACGTGATGTTCGTCTCTAATGTAACATTGGAATCAAGGTTTGCAATCATCAAATTTTATGATTACAAGTTTAAGGATATATTATATTTATGGTATATCGGATGTTTGATAGTCTTCACGCTAAAACATTGGCATTCATCTAGTTTATCTAAACTTGTTATCATACTTAAGAAGATGTAGGTATGTGCTCAGTATTAATATTGACTTCGTTTTGGTCCCGGGCATCTCCACTTTCTATGACAATTCTATTTGAAGATTATAGTATCCTACGACTACACGATAAAAATAAAAAAAAACCAGCGTTGTATATTATGAAAGTAGGTATACCTAAGTATTTTCTAAGGACGTAAAATAAACGCTAGCTATAATACAAAATAAGTAATTTTCTGTACAAAAACATGTAGGTAATAGGTACATACGGCACAAGTTGTATGTAATATTAAATCTTTTGAGATTTTTATTTACTCTTGGCTATTTACTAAAAAAAACTTTCGTTGTTTGACGAGTTCAACGTCGGTGTTCTTACAACACAAAATAGATTCGTAGCTAAACATTCATAATGTAGGTACTCTTGGCTATGTTTAATCGTAAAACTCTTTATGCGCGAATTTCACGTAACGCGATTTTTTTCGGAAGTATTCCTCGCGTAAGCGTTGAGTATGTACTGGGGTGCGTTCAGAGGCTCAGGGTGCGGTTGTTTGGTGTAAATTTTAACTTACCCAAAGGTTCAGAACGAGTCGGTTGTTATACGTCAAAGTTGACATTATCATGACAAAACTGACGTTACAGTTACCGGACGTTCGTTTGTTTTGTTTCTGTTTTGCGGTTACTTTTAGGTAAATTGTATCTACTGACTGTAACTACGATCGATAACTGATAAATACTGAAAATTTTGAAATTTACTGTAGAAATCTTGATATGTAGGTAGATAACAAACTATGACAACGGAAAATATGACAGCTGTCAATGTCAGAGTGTTTTTCGTCGATCGAATTACACCGGTAAAAAGTTGCAACCGTCGGAGGTTGTGAACGCTCTAGTTAAGGCCAGGTATCCCAACAGAGGCCGCACTTTTGTGGTTTTCAAAACCATCTGAGATGTAGGAATACTGATTAAAAATTCTGTAAAAAAGATATGTAATAGTTAAGGATTTAGTCTAGTCAAATTCGCATTCAGATATAAGATTTTATAAACTTCGCTCGGGAAAAAAAAATCTCGAAGTTACCCCTTTTTGAAATGTTTTTTCAATATTATGACTAAACTATTTGATATTTTAAGTTTTTTTTTGTACTCAATTAAAGACAGTAACTATTTCTAGACAAATTCGCAGAGTTTGTCCTGATAAAATGATTTTCAAAATCACTATTTTGAAATAACTACAAAATTCACAAGCACCACGCTTGTGAATTTTGTAGTTATTTTGGCTTGGCAGACACGATCAGTCGCGCTCTGGCGCTTACAGACGACGGACCTATGTCAATTTTTCCGCAAATTTATGAAGTACGTAAATGTTTCATTTGTTATGCAATTTTAGTCTCTGACACAATGGCGTTAGATTCAATTTTACTTCAACCTTTGACATGATATGTGACGGTCGTAGTGCCATGGTATAAAATCATCGGTATGTAAGGCAGAAAATTAATAAAGGTTATTGTTCTAGTTTAAAAATATATTATCTACTTACTGGAATGATTTATTGAAGCCAATAATATTTAGTTAACTACATTAACATTTTATATATCTATAAAGCATTGACATAATTGTTCTCCTTGATGGTGGAGCCCTCTCCACCATCATAGGTATGGTTTTTTTACGGAATCGTATAGAGGGCATCGGGGGGACCTAAGGAAAATTCCGACTTTTCCAAATTTGCCCCCTTCTCCCCCCCCCCCCTTTAGGGGGGCTCCCAAACAGAGCCATACTGAATGTTATTTTTTGTGGGATTGTATAGAGGGGGTCAAATAGTTCAAAGGCAGGTAAAAATTCCCCCCTCCCTTTGCCCCCAGACCCCCCCTTTTGAAGTTGCTACCGGAAATAGTCGTTATAGAAAAATTTGGATTGCGGAGTCGTATAGAGGGTTTCTTCTAGTGTTGAAAAATAAAAAAAATCACCCCCCCTCCACCCACATTTTCACACCCCCTTTTTGTATCTCCCAAACGGATCGATCTAGAAGAAAAATTTTTTCACAGTCATGTAGAGGAGAAGAAATCATTTTGAACGCCAAAAAAAGTTTGAACCCTATGACCCCCCAGACCCTCTTTTTTTATAAAAAACCGAAAATTGGCCAAATTTTGACCTTTTTTTTCGGGTGGAGCATTGCGGCGAGCGAAGCCAGCTGCAATGCGACTAAGGAGAATAGCACGGCGAGCGAAGCGAGACGTGCTGTGACCCCCACGACCCCCCTCTCCAGCGAAAGAAAAAAAAAAGAGCGAAGCGAGCTGCAATGCGACAAAGAGGAACAGCACGGCGAGCGAAGCGAGCTGTGCTGTGTGACCTAACACCTACTTATATGGGTATCGTTTTCGACTAAATCAAACACGTAGATTACGAAAAAGATGTCCATTTTCAAATCCAAGATGGCTGAAAGTTTACTATCGCAGATTTTACACATGGATATCGATTACCATCAAATCAAAGACGTTTTAGGTTATGAAAAGTAAAAACTCCAATGCGATAAGGCCGCCTAAGGCAAGGCACTTCCCCCGAGCTGCTAACCTCTAGTTTTTAATCTATAATTTTATTACATGTTAATAGGTTTCTTATCTATACTAATATTATAAAGAGGAAAGATTTGATTGTTTGTTTGTTTGAATTGTTCCGTAACTACTGGACCGATTTGAATTTTTTTTTATCATTAAAATGCTAAATTTTCCGTGATGACCATAGTTAGGGACCCAGATGAAAAATTCAATAATTAAACCGTGCGCTATACCTATATTCTTTTTCTATTATGGCTCCGCTGCTTGTTTTCAGATTTTTTTAATTATTATATAGTAAAAAACTGCAATTAAAACATGAATAAGAGGGTTTTCTACTTTACGTAAAATAAGTTTTATCTTTTTTTCCCGAATAAAACCGCAATCACAAATTACAATAAAAAGCGAGATATCGAGGAGTGAGTATTAACCTGTTGCGATGTTGTTCGGATCCAAGAGTTGTTTTTATTTTTCGTTTAATAAAAAAGTAAAACCCATTACAAAAAGCCTATCTCAAGAACTACTCGTACGATTTGCCTGAAAAAAATTCACAAGGTGTAATCGCATCTCAGAAACAATTATTTTAAATAAAAACACTTCTATAGTAATAGTCGGTTACCATATTATTCGGTGGGGGCGGCGAATTATGAAAATAAATGAAAAATCAAAATAAAGATTTTCAGTAGGTACAAATTTTAAAATTGAATATTGAAATGGGACCTACAGAGTCGAATAAGGTATCAAATGAAAGGTTTCAGATTTTAAAATTTTGATGAATTTTATACTTTTTGAAATATTTAGAAAAAGGTCGAATAAATGACCATTCCCCCCCTTATCTCCGAAGATTGCAGAGTGATCGATGTAAAATGTACTATTAAGAAACATAAATAGAGATGAAGTTGTAACAACTTCATTTATTTACGAAACTCTAACTGAAAACTATAAACAAAGTTTGATCATAGCAACAGCGTTTCTAAAGTGAAATAATATTATGCTACTGCTTATTTCTATACTATGTCGTTGGCGCTGCATCTGCGCTAAGTATTTCGCGCGCAACTTTAGACAGGACAAAATGCCTACAGCTGCAGGAATACCTCGCCCTAATAACAACCGAGCGTTTCTCCTGAGGTTATGAACGACCTAGTTGCACTCCGAGCGCGCTCGAGCGTAGGTTGTGAACGCAGCCCTGTCTTTAAACTGTACCTACAGTTACAATAATATTTCTACATTTTGTTCTATGTAGTCTTTGGCATTACAGAACGAGAGTAGCATCGTAATACTGTTCTCGTTTACCAAATCACTTAAATCAAACAACTTCGCCTTGGCAACACCACTAGCAAAGCAACTTGTTTTGTGTTTCATGCATGTGCGATAGAGGTCTCTGTTCGCGTATTCATTTTCCGTCATTCTCATTCGTCGTTCGGTGGCTGTCGTTTTTTCTTTTTACTTTACGATCGCGGTGTGGATAAATTCTTTGCTTTGCCGTAAAACTTTACTCTCGTAATGGCTGCCACGCTAAATGTGTAGCTTATTGGTTATGTCATGTACAAAATCAGTGTCCGTATGTGGTGTTTGTGCGATCAACAAGTGTATGAGACCATGGTCGCATGAAAGCTGAACACTGCTCATTCTCCCTGGAACGTTTCCTCTTTCATGTTTCCTTTTTTGGCATTTTGAGTTATGGACTCGGGAGTTTGTGTACTTTACGTAATAAATACGTAATAAAATCTATGCTGGGTGAAAAGGGTGCGGACGTCCCATATTGAGTGCCAAGTCGTCAGTCGACAGTAAGGATGACGGATAACAGGTCGTCTTCGGCGTTGTTCAAGAGGGCCGAACAGCTGAAGAGATGGGAGGAATCGGACACGAACAAGCAGAGTTGTTCGCCGAAGCGGGCATCGAGGATAAAGTTCTCGTCAGGCATAGTGTTCCTGGCGGCTTGCACGTCGGGAGACAAGGAGGAAGTGCAGCGTCTGCTAAAGATGGGTGCAGACATCAACACTGCCAATGTCGACGGTCTCACAGCATTGCACCAGGTCAGTCCTTACGGAATACCACCAGTAGTTAGGTATGTTTGGGTCACTGAACCTGTTGTGTACAAGAGGCTCAAAGATATCTACCAAACTGGATCATGGTCTCTAACTCAAAGCTCGTATAGGCTTCCGAGATCCATGCTCAATACTTGTCTAAAGCTCAGTACTCACTTAGGTTTAGGTGGTTTAGGTAAGGGTACTCTTATATCCGCATTTGGACTCCTTATTGGTCCATTATGCGTGGGTGTGGCTAGCAGAGCCAGCCTAGCTCCGTCCAGAAGCGCAGAATCCTCCTGGGGTCTTCACAGGCTTCGCGGAGTGTCCTCGGCAAGTTGAGGATTTCTGTTCGTTGTGCTGTTACGCCCACGCATTCCAGGATTACGTGGGCAGCTGATTCGTCGTCACTTAGGCACCCTCTGCAGAGAGGGCTGTCTGTCGCTCCGATGGTGAATAGGTGTTTGTTCAGTGGGCAGTGCCCTGTTAGTGTACCCACGAGGATACGTAGGTCCGGTCTATTTAGGTTTAGTAGGCGTTTTGTTAGCTTCGGTGATGTTGATGGAAGCGCCGCTCTGGTTTGTCTGCACTCGAGTAAGTTTGTCCATCTATCGTTATGCATCTCTCTAGTTTTGAGCCTTATCCATGTTTGGAATAATGAGAAAGGCAAGGGGAGGAAAGGTGTTGGACCTTCTGTGGTTGTTTCCGATCCTCGCCGTGCCAATTCGTCAGCGGCGTCATTTCCTAGTGATCCGCTATGTCCTTTTATCCATTGAAGGATAATCGTGTTATTTATTGATACATCTTCTAATGCCAGATGGCATTCGTACACGAGCTTGGAGTTGCAACTGCTCCCCTCCAAGGCTTTGAGTATGGCAGCACTGTCGGAGAGGATGCGAACACATTGGTTGTTTATGCCTCTCGTTTGTATAGCAGATGCTGCTCTAGTTATTGCTATACATTCGCATTGAAATATAGAGCTGTGTTTACCTAGTGTTTCTGATATGTTGATGTTGAGGTCCAGTGAGTGGACCCCAGCACCCGTGCCTGTAGCCGTTTTGGAGCCATCTGTATAGATTCTGACTTCATGCGGTCCAGATTCGTCCCTTTGTTGTTCATATAGTTGTATCTGGTAGTGCTTGTTTAGTATTGGTTTATTGAGCATTCTGTCACAAGGTGCGGCTATAAGGGGTTCATATTTTATGGCCCTGTTCAAGATCTGGGCGTGTGGACTGCTGGTGGCTCCCCAGAAACCCATGTTCTGTAGCCTTATAGCCGACATCGTAGCCTCTTGTTTTATGTGAAGATCTAATGGTGCTAGGTCTAGAATGATATCTAGGGCAGCGCCGGGAGTGGTTCTCATGCAGCCTGTTATGGCTGAGCAGGCCAGTCTTTGGAATCGCTGTAGTCTAGTTATCACGGTGCTTAACTCCGTTCTGGTCCACCAGACTATCGCTCCATAGGTTAGTGTTGGTCTGATGATAGCAGTGTATAGCCACATAGTTATTTTTGGTGAGATACCCCAGGTTTTTCCAAGCATTCTACTGCATTGGTAGAGGGTGGTCGTAGCACGTTGGAGTTTGTGTTCAAGATGTTTATTCCACAATAGTTTGCTATCTAGTATGACCCCTAGATACTTGATTTCATTTTTTAACTTGATCTCTGTGTTGAAAAGTTTAGGGAGTTTTATGTTCCCCAGATGTCGTTTGTTAGTGAACATTATAAGTTCCGTTTTAGTTGGATTTACTGAGAGTTCGTGGTCATTGCACCATGTTTCGATGGTTCTAAAGGCAAGTTGCATCAGGTCGCATAGTGTATTCTCGAAGCATCCGGTCGCAAGGATCGCGAGGTCATCCGCATATCCCACTGTAATTAGTCCTCTGCCATTGAGCTTGCGGATTAGCTCGTCAACAACTATGTTCCACAGTAGGGGCGATAATACGCCGCCTTGGGGGCAGCCCCTGGCAACTATACCTCTTGTGGTTTTGTTGATAGTCACTTGTATCGCTCGATGTTTGAGCATATTGTTTATCCATTCAGCCAGCGTCGGCGCGACACCGTATCTTGTGAGGGCTCTATGTATGCTGGTGAAGGTGGTCTTATCGAAAGCTCCTTCGATATCAATGAAGGCCGCCAATGTTGGTTGCTTTGACGACAATCCGCCTCCTATGCGTGAAACTACATTGTGTAGGGCGGATTCTGTGGATTTGCCTTTGCTGTAGGCGTGTTGTTGCTGATGCAGCGGTTTGTGAAAGAGTGTATTGTCTCTAATCTCTTTGTCGCAGAGTCTTTCTAAGGTTTTCAGAAGAAATGATGTCAGGCTTATGGGCCTGAAAGATTTTGGTTGTGTGTAGTCACTTCTTCCCGGTTTTGGTATGAACACTACCTTCACTTCCCTCCATTTCTGTGGTATGTACTTGTGGGCGATGCATGCTCTAAAAATGCAAACTAGATGGTCAGCTAGAATGCCGCTACACCATCTGAGCATACCTGGAAAGATTCCGTCCAGCCCTGGTGCTTTGAAAGGAAGGAAGCTGTTTATTGCCCATAGTACCTTCTCGCGGTTTATCATGTTGTAAGCTATTGTCCAATCTAGGTCGGTGGGCTCTAGCTCTGGTGTATCTTCCCATGTGCAAGTTTCTGTAACCTGACAACCTGGAAAGTGTGTGTTCAGTAGCGCTTCACTGGTTTCTGCATCTGATTTGGTGTACGTGTTGTCAGGTTTGATAAGGCACCCAAGCGTACTTACTGGCTCGTTTGCTAGTATGTTTCTTATACGGGTTGCCTGGCTGTTATTTTCGATGTTGGTACAGAATCTCTCCCAACATTCAGTTTGTTTGAGGCGAATTTCTTTCTTGTAGATTCTCTTTGCTTTATAGTAATTCACCCAGTCATTGTCTTTTCTAGTGTTTATGGCTCTGTTGAATAGTTTCCTTACTTTGCGACGGAGTCTCTGCAGTTCAGGACCCCACCAATGTCTGTCCGTCCTCCGTTTGGGAGTTATAAGTGGGCAGGATTGTTCAAAGCTGTTGGTAAGAATATGTGTTAGTTGATTTGTGTAATGGTCAATTTCCCTTACAGTTATGTGGTTTGATAGATTCGGCTTAACAGTAAGCTCTGATTTGACTAATTGGAAGAATTTAGCCCGATCGGTCTTACGTGGGACGCGCCTAGGTTGTGGGTTCGGTAGTGACAGTTCTAGGTTGAACCTTATCCATCTGTGGTCTGAGCATGAAGCCTCGTTTGAGACGTGCCAGTCCTTGACGGAGTAGGCAACCTGTGTGGACGATAATGTCAAGTCAATGATGGTTTGGGCTCTAGATGTGACGAAGGTAGGATCGGAGCCCTTGTTTAGGATTAGGAGGTTAGTAGAGATAAGATAATTTACCAGTTCTTCTCCTCGGTCGTTGCACCTGGGGCTGCTCCACAGCGTGTGGTGCGCGTTGGAGTCGGTGCCAATGATGAGCTCGAGTTTCTCCCTCTCACAGTACTCGATCAGGGACACCAGCTCAGGTGTTGGTATTGCTTCGTCGCTGGGTAGGTAAGCTGATGCTAGGACTATCTGTGTTGTGGAGCTGTTGTTGTTGGACGAGAGGTATAGCCTAGCTGCTGTTAGGTCTCTGGAACATAGTTCAGTTATTAGAAGTGTTTTCGCAGACCTCGGAACAATAATGCAAGTTCTGAGGTTGCTTACGGTTGTGTTTGCGAGAAGCTTGCTTCCCGTAATTTTTAGGCCGCATATTTGGCCTTTCCTGATCCACGGTTCTTGGATGAGGGCCACGGAGTTAGGATGTTCCTCCAGCACTCTGCGTAGGGTCGCGGTAGCCGTGAGGCTGTGCTGGAGGTTCGCTTGGATGAAGGGTGTGGCGGGGATAGGTGGATCAGGAGGTGTTGGTGGTGGTTTAGGAGCGCTTGATAGGAGAGGAGCCGATGTCGCTGTTGCTAGCATCGCTCCCCTCCGTATCGAGAAAGCGCTCCTCTGATAGTGGGGTTGGTGGATCCTGGATATCCATCAGGTCCAGCCCCTGGGGTGATGGTTGTGGGGCCGGAGAAGGAACAGCCACGTGCCCCGAGCTGGGACCGGGCTGCGGGTCAGCCTTGGGTTCCGAAGAGGGACCGGGCTCTGGACCGGGATTACATCCAGGATTTGGATTCGTGGTTTGGGCGCCACTGTTCTCGCCCCTGGGATCATCCTTCTGGATAATTTTGAGGTAGATGTTACCCAGGAGCCAGTACAGGCGCCGGTCTTTCGAAAGGGTTTTCTCAACCTCAGACTCGGGAACGAGGAGAAGAAGGTAGGTGCCAGATCCCTCCTGGTCATCCCTCCTCTCCGCGCGGATAGGGTTCCACGAGTTTATGTTTAGGTGAGGGTTTTGTCCCGCCAGAGTCCTGCGGATCTGCTCGGTCTCCATTGGCCTGTGAGCCGCTGTCGGCACGAACAGACCACACAGAATTCTGCGCTCGAGCTCAGCTTGTCTTTTAACGACAAGCTTAGTCCCGGCGATGGGCGATTGCTGTTCGTTGATTTTTTGGCGAAGCCACGCTAGCGTGTAGTCATCCTCGCACCAGAACTTGAGGACGCCATCGCTATAATGCGCACGGCCACGGAAGTTGAGTTTCGACGTCTGGAGGGCCAGGTTCGGATCAACGACACCGTCGATGATGTAGTCCTCCAGTATGTCACGTACTTTCGTGGCTTGCTCCGCTGTAAGGTCTTGGTAGGGATCTACTGTTACGGCCACGCAGAGGTCATGCGACCTGAAGGCTGCTGCGTAGCTCACAGAGTTGCTCCTGTGGTCCGTTTCCGACCTTTGACGCTTACTATCACCCGTAGGTGTAGTGCTGTCGTCGGGTCGGGAACGCTTGACGCTCTGTGGCTGGGCTGGTGGGAACTTGTTTTTCTTCGCCAGTGCTGCCAGCCTCCCTCCGCGTTTCCCTCTAGGTCTGGGCAGCCGAGCCGGTGTCTGGCTACTTCCGACGGGCATTAGCGCTGCGTTCGGCTGCGCTTGTGCCGGGACCACTTCGGCGGGACGAGTCCCTCCTACATTGGTCGTGGACTTAGCTCCGAAGGGCTGATTACGTCCACCGTCAGTTGCCGTCGTCCTTGTCTGCGCCCGCGCCTTTTGGGTTTCGCTTGGGGGCTGGGGGGGCTTTTTGCCCTTCTTCTTGTTCCTTTTGGAAGGAACAAGACTCCAGTCTGGCCCTGGGTTGGGTATGGCGGCTCTGAGGTCCGACAGTTCGATGACCGTCTCGTGCGAAGAAGCCCCGAGGGGCGCTCCTGCATTTGAGACGGTGTGGTGGGAAGGTTTGGGTGTTACCGAGGATGGGGCCCTGGACATCGAGGTAGTGGGTTTAGGGGCCTCCTTGGATGTTGATGGTTGCGGTCCTGGCATCTCAGATGATGCAGCCCTCGACGCAGTAGGTATGTAGGGCGCAGATGCAGCCGTAAAGAAGTTGAGCCTTGGCGCTTCCGAGGATGCAGCCCTGGCCTGTTGGTTAGGTCGTTTTTTATATTTAGGTTTTTGTTGTGGCAGTTCTTTGCCCCCCCCAGAGTACGAGGGGCGGCCCGAGCTGAGCTCGGGGAGGGATTCTCCGGTAGAACCGGTACCCTCCTGGGGACTACGTTGTGTATTTAGACTTGCCATGTTTTAACAATTTTATAGGGTTATCATCCCCTTTGTTGTCGGATTATTAGCCGCCGCTAACAAGGTCCCCCCGGAGGAAGACGTTATTAGCGGCGTTGCCCGGGATGCACCGGCCCGCCACCTACTACCGTTCCCCGGGGACGAATCCCCGGGGACAAGTAGCAGTACGGGCTCACTAGGAGGTTATCCGACCACGTCACCCCCCTCAGTACTCACATACGGTATTACTCGATCGAGCTAAACTGTCGAGTAAAACCTATGGCATGGGCTTTCGTCCACACATTGAGCATTGATCTATTGAGTGAGGCGCGCCGTTAAGTATTTACTGAACCGTTCGAGCCAAAGGATGTATGTGCAACAAAGGAGACGGTGGCTTTATCTTCTTGACCACGATTTCTTTATTTGCATCCTGATCAGTAGTTAAGCACAGCTAGTAATTTATCATAACATTCATTTCTCTTATGTTTATTTGAGTAATCTTTGGACTTGACATTCCATAAAGACTCACACTGTCTATATGTGTTAATAAAGTCTTCTATAGCGCTTTTGGAATAAACGGAATAACTCTACACGTGTTTCAATCACGATAAACAATAGCAGACTGACGCTCGCCTCGCGCCACTCGCAGTCACGTACACACGTTCGAGTCAAGATTGACAGCTCGCTTCGGAATCGGAAATTACTTTCATTTAATTCCATCGAGCGGGCCAGGTACGAGCCTTCGAGCTGTGAGTTTTGCGGTCCACACATTGATTTTTACTCGACTTTGAGTAAAACTATCGAGTAATACCGTATGTGAGTACTGAGCTTAATGTTAGCCAAACCCAATACTTAAAGCACTCTGTTAATGCTATGCTATTTTATACATAGTAATGGGTAAAAGATAACACCATGATTGAGTTCATTACCAAACTGGCTTGTAATCAACCACCCACAAATAGGTTACTTTTTATAAAACAACCCTCAATTAATGATAAATACATAACATACCTTCCTTCTTTAAATTAACATAATTATACAAATCGAAATAGCTAATTATCAGAACAAATAGGTAGATCAATAATGTCCGGCCACCTCTCTGAGGGTGGTACTTCGATGTCAGGATCAGCAGTTGCCTGCGAGTCTGATGCAGTTGTATCTTTGTTTTCATTGTCAGTTAATCTAGCTTCTGCTGTAACTGTTCTCGCCAGTATCTGATCTACATGTTTACAATGTAGCTCTCTTCTTCCGTTCTCACCCTGTACGAGCTGGGCCCCTCCACCATTTCCACAGTGGCCATCTGCCACTTCTGCCCGGCTCCATACATGTGGATCAGCACGGGTTGGACCACCACGAAGACTCGTGCAGGCGCGCGCTACGCCACCGCCTCCAGCTGTTCCTCGCCTCAGCTTTGCCTAGTCAAAGTGGAGAGACGAAATAGCAGTTCTACTTACGAACATTGAGCAATTCAGCTGGGGTTTTGTTTGTTACACTATTAGGCACTGTCCTCAAGTGAAAAAGCACTTTGCTTATCATTTCACTTCATGGCATGTTTAATTGCTACATTTTCTTTAATTTATTTTTAAATGCCTGAATAGCCCTCTCTATCTGTCCATTTGTCGCTGGGTGGTAAGGTGTCTAATTCCATTTTTCTGTAAAAATTTACTTAACTCATCTGACTGAAGTGAATACTCTCCCATTATCACATACCACTACATCAGGTAAGCCTTGTGATGCAAAAATTCTTCTCATCACTGTGATAACAGCTCCGCTACTCATAGAGTTCACAATCTGAGCTTCCATCCATTTACTGTGACTGTCAATCATGACAAAGAAAGTCTTTCCTAGAAACGGTCCAGCAAAGTCTATATATATGCACCCTCTGCCATGGTTTCTCAGACATGACCCAAGTCTGTGGATCTCTCGGTGGACTGTTCCTTACTAGCTGGCAGTATTCATAGCTGGCCACCATCTACTCAATCTGATTATCCATCTGAGGCCACCATACATAACCTCTTGCATATGCCTTTGTTTGTGTTTGTGCACTTCTTCGATTTTTACACATTTTCACCACAGGGTACTGGATAATTTGAAACCTTCTTCTCGGTTGAAGTTCCTGTGTTGGGTAATCTCAATGGCCTCCTGTACTATTCTAGGTATGTAATATCGTTCTATTGAGATTACTTGTGGGTTGTGAAATTCGATCCAGTGGTATGACACAGACGAAGATGCTCCCCTATGGCCGACTTCTCAGTTGCCAGATTCTTAACCGCTCGTAAGTGCTCCTTGACTCTGCAGGCAATAGTGCGCTTTGTTTGGCCTATATAGGAGCTTCCACAACTGCAGTTGATCTTGTACACCCCTGGTTTCTCAAGTGGGAACGTGTCTTTCGGCGTGCGCAGGTAGTGTACGATCTTTTTTAGCGGCGTGAAAATGGTTTTTATGCAGGATTTTTTCAGGATGAAGAGAATTCTATCAGTCACTTCTTTTACGTAAGGCAAGAATGAGTTTTAAATGACTTTAGTGTAAACAACCATGATAGTTTCAAAAGTTTTACAAATTTTTATCCCTAAAAAATGTAAAACCTAGTAATTGGACATACATATATTTATTACACTTAGGTCCATATTATAAAAGCTTGCTCATTGATCGATCTATGCTTGAGTAACGCTTATGCCTTACAAAATCCTTACTCTTGCACAGATGACTGAGCGAGCTTCTATAATACGGACCCTAGTATCGCAGACCAATTGATTACACTACATACAGATATGATACAGATATATTTCCCGACGAAATATTCAGGAAACACGAGTTTTGCGCCCAACCAGCTATAACAGTTCCCAGAATAAATCCCAATTCATTATAAAACCGATCGATAATATAAAATAACTTCCGCAAATCGTAGTTTCGGCTAGAATGCGGCACAGTATCACGTGTGTCGGGAGTTAGCACTCGGAATAACTTTCGATTGTTTCTGTCTTGCGAACGAACGTCACCCAGACGGATTTAGACTCTGACACTGTCCGACGGCTCTTGTAGGCACCCATTACTGTTTTTCTTGCCGTCGTTACCATGAAGGTTGGAAGAAACTACCGATGGACGGCGAACTGTTATACCGCTGAGTTTATAGTGAACGCTGTGATGAACTCAAATTTATTGGCCTAGCTTTGCGTAGATCTATGCTATAATCCAGGTTATGTTACTGCCGAGAATTTAGGAAATCGCAGCCGTTTGGTACTAAAGCTCTATATACGAGTCCTTATCGATAATTTTTATAACTCGATATGTGGGGAATTTGGTCTTCCGAAATTTACGGTATGGTAACTTTTGCGCACAGTTGAACTCGTGTGATAGCTTAATATATGAAACGATCAGATGGTATTACCCACAGGATATTATTAATGAAGCTTAATAGATGCAATTAATATGACCCCACTTGAGCATTAAGTTAAACTATCTTGTCAACCTGTCATTTAAGGAAACTGCTGTGTGAAGTGAACCTTGTAACTTGCTAGATTTTGTTAGTACAAGTATAGATATTATTTCACGCACTTTCTCGACAGGTTGAGGATAGTAAGGCTAGCTAATCTGACAGTTGCAGATACTATTCATGTCCAAGAAACTAAACTTCCTACAGTACCTACTAGTTGCATAGTTTTGGCAGTTTTGTTCTTATTGATGAATTGTGAAATGCTCTGGATGTATCGGACTGTCCAGCATTATTTATCTATTTTATTTCCTATTCTTCTTGGTTCATAATAACCTATTTAATCTATATTAATATTATAAAGAGGAGAAAATTTATTGATTGTTTGTTTGAATTGAATAGGATCCGAAACTACTGAACCGATTTGAAAAATTCTTTCATCATTAGAATCCTAGATTTTTCCTGATGAACAGAAGTTGAAAAATACTAAAAAAAAAAAATTGGGAATCGCATGAAAAATTCAAATTGTTAAATACCCGTGCGAAGCCCGGTTGACAGGTAGTGCATTAAAAACTGCAAATTTATTTTGATGGTCGATGGACTTGACTTGATTTCTTTGATGTATCTGGTTTGCCACTTTTCTGCTAGTGTCCAGTTTATCACTTGACCATGTTCATTTGTTGTCATGTCACGTGACGTATCACGTGCACAAACAAATTTCACACAAAGTAGGTACAAGGTGTCCAGTACGAAAACTGAAAAAGTGAAAATAACAACATGAAATTTATTGCAGTTTATTTTGTTCTAGTACCTACCAAATCGAAGATGAGTTGTGCGGATTGTTGATTTTTGCGTACACTTATAGAATTTTCTTACTCTTTGACAAGTGTTTTATGTGACAAATCAAAAAAAAAAAAATCGGAGTTTAGCATGCACTCTTCATGCACTTGTCGATTGATTTGTCTCTTCCGCTTTGTTTATGGGGCGGTTTTTTATTATACCCCTATTGAAAAATACTCATGGCAGTGAAATCCTGCTATCTGGGTCATACGAACACAAAATGGACTCAGTTTTATGGGTTTTGTGTTGGTTCTCGCCGAAAACGGTGTGACGCTATCTTGCTGCAACCACGTTTGGGAACCTAGAATAGTTGGTCGAACAAACGCTTCTGTGAACGCACCATGCTCACTTGACCACTGCTAAATGTCTTAAGAGCGTGCCATACCTCAGCCAAAATTCAAATTTCGAGCAGGATGACAAGATATGATTTTCGTATGAGTGAGAAGGACAGAGCGATAGACGTGCTCCGTATTTTGCTCCGCCAAAACTGTTATGCCTAATTACAAGTTATTTACACAACTAATCGAAAAATTAAAAAGACGAAAACGAAGAAATTCTACTACGTTTCTTGACAAAACAAAAATCCAACAAAAAAATGAGGTGGTTCCTGAGATAAATAGCAAAATGTGTGCAAAACATGTATTTTTCAAAAAATAAAAGAATCGAGAAAATTTTCACCAATCGTGTTTTTGAAAAGACGGAATCCAAGATAAAAGTTCGAATTATCATTTACCTAAATATGAAGGTGGTAGCTTTCACAGATTCTGAGATAAATAACGATTTCTAACTATAAAATTACATAAGGTACACTCTTAAAACCAGGTCCTAAGGCGCGTGGAATCATGTTTCACCTCATCCATGGCAACGGTTTTTACATAATTAAAATCCCAATTTCGTATTTTCCCGCCCGACACCCTGTACTTCATCAAGTATCCACCCAACAGTTCGAATAAAACAGTTCGATTTAAAACACAAACGTCAAACTTAATGGCAATTTTTAACTGCGAAATCTACTAATGCACTGAGTTATTAAAAAAGACTCACCTTGACATAATATTCAGATAACGAACAAGGTTGATTTAAAATAAGCATGGTCTATAGGTATTTTTTGACTATTGAAAATCATTGAATATTCGTGAATTTTAATTCAGTATTATTTATTTATTTATTGAACTTAGTTCTCCCACCCTCAGTAATCAAACATTACGTGATTGCGGCAAAATAAAAACTCCTACCACGATTTGGGCTTTAACGTAAGCTAAACCTTTTATGATCGAGGTTTAGTTAATCTATCTATACTTCTATACTATGTAATATTATAAAGAGGAAAGATTTGATTGTTTGAATTGAACAGGCTCCGAAACTACTGCACCGATTTGAAGAATTCTTTCATCAATATAATCCTGAATTTTCCGAAATGAACATAACTCTAGGCTACATAATATTTTCAAAAAAGTTAGGGATCCGCATGAAAAATTCAATAATTAAACCATGCGCTATATATTCAACCTCTCCTTTCTATTATGGATCCGCTGCTTGATTTTTCTCTACGGCCAGTGTCAGTTATGGAGTGGCGAGTCAATGTCGAAAACCCCAATGCTGTTAAAAAAAAGTAAGGGATCCGTATGAAAACTGTGAAACACATCGTGTGTATAATTTCTGAAAGTTTTGTTTAATACCCGTGCGAAGCCGGGGCGGACCGCTAGTGTTAATATATAATGTATAGCCGAGTGCACCCTAACGGCCAAGAACTACTCGTAGGTATAGTTCGATGTCAAAACCAAGGATGTTCTATAAACCTTGAATCGATCCAGTCATGCGGTGCAAAATACAGTTGCTTTTCAAAGAAAACATTAACAATAGACCTCGTATGACGTTTCGTTTGTAAACACGATTGTCCGTTTCGTGGATCTTTGGATACTACTTCATTAGTTACAATAACAATTAGCATAATACGACACTGTACGTCGCATACATCCAGGAAGTATCCAAAGCATAGGGTGCCTGAATGGATTTATACATTAATAATCCTACAAGGACTGCTTTTCAGTTTTATTTTTTGGTTAGATAAATAGTTCTTACAGTCGATTTCAATTGACTTGTGATAAAGATCAGCTCAAAAACGTAACGACCTTCTAAATTCATATGGGATGCGATCGGTGATTGACCTTAAAAACTTGAGTGACGTATTATATTTAAAGGCGAGAGTCGATCTAAAAACATATTCAAAAACAACACGTCGTGGGTCTGCCTACCTCTAGGAAAAATTTGCTATCAAAACCAGTCAGTGTGAAACTCGACCGAAACGTCGTCGTCTGCTAATACACTGACGGCCCGTTCACACATGTCTCCGTTTTACTGTTCCGTTTTATCGTGTACGTATTTTGTTCGATTTTGTTCGTCGATCTGTATACAGAATACTGTGCCATGTGTGCAGTCGCTCATACAACCACATACGCCATCGACGAAAAAACTACGTACACGATAAAACGGAACAGTAAAACGGAGACATGTGTGAACCGGCGGTAATAGCGTAAATTTTGTCCGTTCCGGGAATGATTCATCTGAGAAGCATTTACTAAAAGAGTCTTATGCGTGCTCTTTTCAGAAAAAGACGTGTGACAGTCATAATGCATGGTCAGATTCAACAGAAAACTATCGGCTCAGTAACTCGTACTGGTAGGATGCATGCTTTTTGCAGAACTTTGACTTCCATGGGACTTAAAACGCCAGGCATGCCGGACACTTGAACCAGTACATTCTTGTACTTTATGTTTAATCAGTTCACAACTTACCCCAAGTTAACTTTCCCCATCTTTTAAAAAATATGAACATTTTAAATGTTTTGGAAATTTAGATTTTTGTATTGAACTACCGGTAATACGAGGATGCGCCGTGTTTTATCCAAAGCTTTGATTAAATCCGATGGACATTTGAAACAAAAATGTTAATAATATAGATTTCTCCGTTGATGAAATTATTTTCTTAGCTAGTCGGGAAATGGTTGTCCTTCTAAGATAATGATATTTAGGTACCTAAATAACCTTTTGTTTCTACTAGATTTGACATTCGGGCCTTACACACCAAAAGTATACTACTACCTACTAGAAATGGAATGGATTACATTTTTCCATAGATGAAATTCTAGATCTAGTTGGATAGCATAATTATAAGTAGGCCACTTTCTATGTTAGCAAAACGATTGCAAAGCTGCAGGCAGGACCTAGTTATTTATAATGTAATTGATGAATCCTACCTTTATACTTTTACATAAAGAGTCGCTCTGTCGCCGCCCCATTCGATTTTGAGACTGAGGGCATAGAGTGTACTCGTTCGTTGCGTACACACTTGTGCACTATAATATGTCCTGCGCACATGGCTAGTCTCCCTTAGCCTTGCCGCCGCATGGCCGTAAATTCTGCTATGAGGACATCACATTTTTGTCATACGAATACTTGCGAAAATGTAATTTTTAAGAATTAATTATCCCTTTAGTTTATATAATTTTGCGCCTCCTTCCTCTTTCTTCTCCTAGAACCGGCCTCTGCTAATAAAAACTTACGCGCTCACCTTTATGTTTTTTACTCCTCAATATGCGTAAGGATCTTTACATCAATTAATAAACTGCTCGACAGGGGCATTGGACATACACATATGCAATGTAAATACATATAGATTTCATTTCCATGACGAGACGTAATGGGTTTTACCTTTTTATTACAACCACAAGAACAACATTGGTTTAGTTTAGCGTCAAGAAATCTTGATAATATGTATTGTACCTCTCATATTGCCGCGCTACCTTGGCTTTCTCCCCGTCTATTTTACTTACCTTCCGGTTTATAGTGTTTTTGTTTATTTTGTACTCAGTAATGAGTGTTCTTTTCTGTTCTATATATAAGTATATTAGTATAGTTACTACTGTGTAGTTTTTTGGGAGGGAATTATAGGCGATTCGCCATCTTTTGCCGAGTTGGCAGTCGCTATGTCGTCGCCGCGAAGCGACGTTCGGTCTATTGCCGGCGCCCGCGCCAGCTTCACCACTTATATCCGATATGACAGCTGATCTGTACCAGCCGATGGAAATACCACTGTTTTATAATGGGCTGTGTTGTAACGGGAAGCGAGGTACATCTATAACACTACACGAAACATCGTTTGCTAATAAAATATTAAGGAATTCCCGGAGACGTAGAATTAGGCATAAAACTAGAATAAGTTTCTTATAAACGTGTGTCCGTACTAAACTTAGTTTGTCCTAATTTATTTATAACATATACATATTATAAAACATTATGACTCAACGATAACTGTAAAACTGTTCGACAACATTCAAATATTGCGGCCTTGTGTTAAAAATAATAATGGCAGTGTTAAACTGTTTTCATGGTTTGATTGAATATGAATCAGTTTTAGTAAGTTACTGGTTTCAAATAGTTCCCCCATGAATCTCGAGAGCTACCCTGACCTTGATATGCCTACCTTTATTAAAAGCACATTTTAACGAACATCGTAGAGATCATATCTTTACTCACAGCCCAAACCCTTATGTAAAAATAGTTTTGTCTTAAAGCATACGTTACCAGGTAAGGATACAGGTCCTGTATCCTTGTGAATTGCATGACCGTACTGTCTTGTTAAAAAATTTTTTTGAGCGAAAGTAAGCATTTCGCGAAGACACATGATTTCATTGCTATAATAATCATCATCTGTGAACGGACATAATATTAATAAGAGATGGTCTATTAAGCGTTCTTTTGGCAGTAAGTACAAAAATGTTGAACTTTACTATATAAAACTATCAGGAGTAATGCTAATAATTTAAAGCAATTCATTTGTATATAATTTAGGTCGGACACGTCCCTAACTACAGCAGCCAGTTAGTATCTTTGTAGATAAGAGGATGTAGTGTCGTATACATAACCCTTCTAAATATTACATTCTAGTTGCCCTTCTTTCTATTTCATAGAATCAGAGAACATTTCTGGAGTTACACAATTCCTTCTGTTGTTGCCCCATATCGGACACGATTCGGGTGTGTTCTCTGCGTGCACGCATTCATCTGTTTACATCATCGTAACCGCGGCGCACAGATCGTTTTATCGATTGCTATATATTTTTACATTTATGTGCCGTACGCGTACCGCATCTGGCGTTTGTGCCCGCCCTATTTATAAAGTGCGGTTAGTTACCTCACATATTATATTATCCTATTGTAAATATACCATCCACAGAAAGCTAGTATAAAACGGTTTGTTTAATTTATAAACGATAGTTTTAGCGCTATCCACACATTTCCGGGTCAGTTCCGGGTCAGGGCTATCCGTGTTCCGAGTTGTGTGAACAAGTTCATAAAATTCCCTGATCCCTGACACGGAGCTGTGTGAACAAGTTCATACAATTTGTACGTAACCGATTTTTATATAAGTTACCAATCTAGCTCTGACCGGCAAGCTTTGCCGGTCTATAATTAAAGCCATGTATAAATGTTGACAATACACTAATCAGTTATCTATCATGCTATGCGCACATATTATAAGGCTTATTTTCGTAGAACGAAGATTATTCGCATGAGTAATCCAGTAAAATATGCCGGATGGAACTGATATAGTTTCGAGTATAACCTGTAAAGGTTATTATTATCCGAGATGGTTTGGCTTGAGGATCGGCGAGCGAGGCGCGTCTGCCGATGGTCTAGGACGTTTGCGGCCATTTGGCACGGATCCGCTGTGACATTTTACTATACTATTCCGTTACACTTTATGACCAAATAATTTAAAATGTGTCTTTGACTCTTCACGTTCTAAATAATTACTTTAATCGTCCAACTAAACGTGAACAACATCTTGACCCGGGCATTTTGAGAACTCGAGTTTATTGGCCTTGAATTATCAGCCCGTATCTACTGCCTCCTCCAATCTATGGAAATTTATATCGCTCCAGGTTTTGTTGTTAACCCGTGCAGTATCGTCTTGTACCATCCCGATATTGAGTTGTATCAAAAACAAAACAAAAAAAGGTTGATTTTGCGTCAAAGAATCCTATTATGCCTATTGGTACTACGTGTGTATTGGAAATTCATCCGTCGCCGGAGCCTTTATACGAGTACAATATAATTACTTATAAATGTATAATAATATATTTTTTTTCCAAAACATTACAAATACTTAATATATATACATATATATATTCTATTACATTATATCTAAAAATATAACTCTTCTAATCATATTCGTAAAGACATAATGCTATCTCATAATCTTTGTTTGTCATCTACTCTTGACTTATTATTTTGGCAACGCTAGAATCGCGGATGCATTTTGTCTGCCGTGCATCTCTAACGTATCAGGTTAAGTATTTTTAGTGTGCGATAGTCGTCCCGTTTCGCAAGCATAATTGTTTTTTAGTTTATGTCAGGAAATTGGGTCGATGACTTGTACTGGCACATCAGAAACTTCTTTTATATTTAAATGCGAATATAACAAAATACTGGGGGCTCCGATTTTGATTAAACACAACGATCTAAGGTAATTTTATTTATTTTAATCTTTTTACCCCAGAAAAACATGCGCTCAGGCGCGGCCGGGCTCTTGAAGCCAAAAGCAACTACTCGTAAAACAAGAAATATATAATATTAATTTTACTCAAAAATTTTCGAAATATTCATTTTTTTAAGAACTTCTGTAAGCAAAATCGGCCTCTTCAACTCACTCTCTAATTTGAATACATATACGCATTTACGCATATAATGTATACATGGCTATTTTGAGTTTGTTGAGATTAACAAATAAAAAAGTTTTCGAGGTCACGACCGATTTAGAAATTCGTAGGTACGGACTGGGTACGTCACACACGCGCGTGTATACTTCCCACCGTTCATCATTTCACAGACTATGAAAATCATTGAAAATATAATTATGTATTAACTTTGTAAAAATGATTGTTTTCTTCGCTAATATGCGTTTTTTGTGTAAAACAACTGAGCGCAGTCGATTAATGGAGTGTTTGACCATAAATACTTATCTATAAACTAATGACTAATATGACCAATAAACTATTCTGCATCATAAACTCACGATTCAATAATCCGAAGGTTGAAAATAAAAATACGAAGATAAAGTTCATCCACTCTTGAAAGAACACTCTCAAAAATAATGTAATAATGATGAATCATAATAATGAAACAAAGGTACATTATAAAACAGTTGCTCAGAGATGGTAAGGTGATGCATGTGTACAAGCTGATAAGTAGCAGGTAGGTGCCCTTACTTCCCATTTGGGATATGGCTAAATGGGGAGAACCAGTGACCTACTCATCTGAACATGAAAATGAAAGCTCACAGCTGAACTATGATACTTTACTAAGTACCTGCACTGCACTGCAACATAGACCATTGCTGAGCATGTTCAGGCACGTGGGGTTTTACTATATAGCCAGCGAGATTTCTGTGGAGATGTTCAAAATATACAACAGGAAGCACAGAACCTTCTGGTAGATTCCCTTAGTCTTCTGGTAGTTTCCCTTAGTCGACCCTTACGACATCTACGGGCTGAGAGAGAAGTTACAATAAAGTACCCTACATACAATCAAGCAAAGACTTGCCATTGCACAAGCTGACCGACTTAATATATCACATGTTTCTCGCATGCTTAAAAATTCAAGATGTATCGATTTACACATATAATATGAGTGGGTTTCTTATACCTTGTCCTTGTCCGTCCTTCATCGATCGGATTCATAGGTACGGTGCTACCCCAGGAAAATAAAAATTATACTAGGCACTTTGTCATAGTATAAGTTTTTGAAATCCTCTGTATTTTTTATATTAAATATATACAAATTTTGTATATTTTACGCAGAGATGCTGATAGGGCACCAATGGCAACTTCGTATCTCTGCTTAATCTATAGAAAATATAACTAAAACTGAGTCCCACTGCACTGTCGTCCGCCTCGTCCGAGACCAGCTTTTGTCTATACTAATATTATAAAGAGGAAAGATTTGATTGTTTGTTTGTTTGTATGTTTGTTTGTTTGTTTGTTTGTTTGTTTGTTTGTTTGAATTGAATAGGCTCCGAAACTACTGGACCGAGTTAAAAAATTCTTTCACCATTAGAATCCTTAATTTTCCGTGATGAACATAGGCTATATAATATTTTCAAAAAAGTTAGGGATCCGCATGAAAAATTCAATAATTGAACCGTGGGCTGTATATTCAACCTCTTTTTCTATTATGGCGCGTCAGAATAGAAAAAGAGGTTGTATAGCGCACGGTGCTTGCTTTTTCTCTACGGCCAGTATCAGTTTTGGAATGTCGAGTCAATGTCAAAAACCCCAATGCTGTTAAAAAAAGTAAAGATTCGTATGAAAACTGTGAAACCCATCGTTTTAGTGTGTATAATTTCTGGAATTTTTGTTTAATACCCGTGCGAAGCCGGGGCGGGCCGCTAGTTTTCTATAAACTGCTAGCTCATGATGCCCACCGTGATAAAATTTGTCTTCGATTTGGTCTCGCTGTTTTTGTATGCGAACATGAAATACATGCACGACAAACAGACGTCGTCGGTTGTGACGTCTCTGTTAAGCTACAACGGGTTGGGGTTGAGTGGTCCTCTCCGGTGTCTTGGGCCCCCTCGAAGAAACCTTCTCTATTGTTCTTTCGGGGTTCTACAAGGCTACTCAGCCTTGTGCCCTTAACTGATATTTTCAAATCAAGGCAACAATTTTTATTGGATTTAATATTACCTACTTCATCATCAAGGACGATACAACAATAAAGTTTGTGTGCCAAAACTGTAAAACATTCATGCGCAAAGACGTCTTTTGTAGGGATCCTTGTATCTATGTATACTAATATTATAAAGAGGAAAGATTTGATTGAATCGAATAGGCTCCGAAACTACTGGCCTGAATTGAAAAATTATTTCACCATTAGAATCCTAAATTTTCTGTGATGAAATTTTTTAAAAAATGTTAGGAATCCGCATGAATAATTCAAAAATAAAACCGTGTGCTCTATATACAGATGGTATTCTAAGATGGCTCCGGAGCTTGCTTTTCTCTACGGCCAGTGTCAGTTTTGAAGTGTCATAGACTTCATAATTCGCCCTTATGGTGTGGGAGGCAAGTACCTAAACTGGCAAAACAAAAGTCAATGTCAAAAAGCCCAATGCTGCTAAATAGTTCGTAGAAAAGGGATCCGTATGAAAACTGTGAAACCCAACGAGTTAGTGTGTATAATTTCTGAAATGAATTTTGGGTTTAATACACGTGCGAAGCCGGGGCGGACCGCTAGTCTGTAATAAATTCCGGAGTCACTGCGTAAACTCACTTCATTATTTCATAGGAAGTTAAGATCATCATTAAATGAATTTATGAATGATAGTAATGTTAATTCAAAATATGAATTGACCCAGCCAGTGTACTCAGGATTTTATTTTATACCTTGATACATTAATATTTTTCATTAAAAATTCGTATATTATTTTGTTTTTTCTAATATATGTAATATATGTTACGTTATTTGATTTGTTATAAAACTATCCATTGCCTAAAATCAGAAAAAACAGAACATAATTCAGTGTCCTTACTCGCATGTGTCTGGTGTTAAGTTATAATAGGCAGCAAACTTATGTAATGATCGTAATAGTACCTATGTCATTTGTGTTTCCACGATGCTAATGGCGGCCGCATCCGGAGTTCCCTGATAATGTTGGCTTTGATACGAATGTTTTGTCCGTTGTCCGTATTGTCCACTGATGGCTCGCGATAAATTCACTTGCGAATTAAACTGCCCCGGCTTTGCGCGCGTTTAATAATAAATAGGTTTGCTTCGCGTTAGTATCATCCAATATGTTTAATTCAAGATTTTTTTTTCAAATACAGGCATCCCCTTTTCAGTTGTTTAAAGTTAAAGTACAGACGTTCAGCTACTTTAATTTACAACAAGCTTCTGTTCGCGACTTCGCGCCTATTTTTCCTGGCTAAGAGTTAGCATACGACTATCTCCTAGCCAAGTTTCATTAAGATTCGTTCAGCTGTTAAGTCGTGACAATCAATCACCGACAGATTTACTATCGCATAGATAAAATATTAAAGTACAATGTTTGGAGGGAATTCATCAAACAGTCTAGTAAATGTTAAACAAATTTTTCAATTCGCAATAAAGTAAATTATTAAACGAATTTTACAATAATGTTTCTTTAGCGAAAGTTACATAATTATTTGTATCAGTAAGCCTGAGCGAAAGTGATGATTCACGCGGTTGACAGGCACTCAGAATGTCACAGACTTGATGTTCTTATCTCTCTTAATGTTAGCCAGAACTACATTTGTTTAAATCAGTGGACTATCATGCATTTTATAGGGATCCATTTGTATTTCATTTCCAATAACAACTTGGGAAGCGAAATTAACATTCGAGGTTTGTTATTTTGGGACGGTTTAAATCTAGTGAATCGTCTCCCGCGCTTTAAGTGTCATAAAATTTGCTTAGGCATGTTGTTATCTTTGAATTTCTTTTTAAGAAAACCCGAACCTTAAGCCGGAGCATTTAATCGTATCGCGGCAAGGTTGATACGTTTATCTAAGTTCCTGGGGAAGCGAGGTGTAAAATTTATAATATTGTAAAATGTACCGCACCACACCGGACTCGACACGGCTCACCGCCAACGGTCATGGCACTGACCCTGCTGTTCTGTGCTGTTGCACAATGCATCTAATGCATTCTAGTTTTACCGTTCTCAGCCATACTTTAAACAACAGCTTTCGGAAATCCTTTAGTTTATTTCTTTATATCTAAACTGACTCGACACTCGTACACGATTATCAGCAATCCCCAAATTTTTAAACCTAAAGAAGAAATGATAGACAAATATTTTTGTAACAGTAGTGAGAACCTCTTCCATACATTATTGCATAGACACAGTTACTTTCCAACATTTGAGATGATCATTTGACTCGAAAAATATATGATATACTTAAAAAAGTTTAAGTTATAACGAACCGACAAATAATGTAAGTACAGAAGATTCCTTGTCAAGTTGCCAGCAAAAGCTAATAAAGCCATAATTATAATAAAACTTCAATCGTCTTTTTTGTATGAATAAAATAAAGGTTGACAACGGTGTTCCAGATTTTTGGGCTCATCGACAGTCTTACATTTATTTATTTATTATCGACTAAAGAACCCAAAAATGCGAACAAATATTTTTTGAGAAACTAGCTATTTCAGAAAAACTTTTCGGAACTCGCACGGCTTCAGGCTTCCCCTTAGTAACCCTGAAAAACTCACCTTGTGCACCAGCTGCGTAGAAAAACCCACACACGGGCGGGACGGGACACATTTGAAATTATTGGATTTTGGCCATAGCAAAGACAGTTTCCACTGAGCAGACTAAACTAAAAAAACTATCAACATATGTAAATACATACTGTGTCTGCTTCGTGTATTGTTTTCTTGTTAGTTTTTAATAGTATTGTACTAACTGTTCTAAATATGTAAACTTTGTACTGTATAAGAAAATTATTTATTTCTTTCTTCTTACTCACGCTTCATGACCAAAAACAGTATGCAAAAATATTTTTCTTTAACAAAGAGCTGCTTTTTCAAAAGAAACTTGTAATTTCTTGTTAAGGGTGCCCCCGTACTGTCCCAGTTAAAAAAAAAACTACTGTATCCCTTTAATATTTTATTGACTGTTTTCCTCTATTGTCCGATAATATTATTGTCTCTACTTTGACGCAAGATAAATGTTTTGTTTGGTTTCTGTTAGTCTATCGACTGTGAATTGAGTTCAATTTGAGTAGGTCTATTGAGTCACTGTATTTCCTATGACGCACTATAGGCAAAATCCGATACATGTATCAATGAATTGAGTTTACTTACTTCAGTTCATGTTTACGTCTATCTTCTATAGTTTATTGTCGTGTGGTGCCGGCATAGAATTTCACCACTCCCACTCTTCCCGTGGATGTCGTAAGAGGCGACTAAGGGAAACACATCGGGGGCGGGCAGCAGCGTCCTCTGCAGAACAACTCCACCGAACTGCGATCCCCAACCCGCATGCCCAGCGTGGGGATTATGGGCAATAACCCCCAAATGAAATAACGCCACCTATGGCGCGCATTAGGGGAGGCTTATGTCCAGCAGTGGACTGATATAGGCTGATGTTGTTGTTGTTGCTATAGTTTATTAGAATATTTTATATGTACTCATCATCATTGGTCTATCCTGGTTTCCAGTTTCTTAATGGCTAGCGCCTTATAGAAACTAAAGACTAATATTACTTACTATATTGAAAATTATTAATTAAGATGTCATGCAAATATAATAATCTTTAATTAAGAAATAAAATGGAATTCGAGGATAATGTAATTAATTAAAATGAATTCTTCAACCATTATATAGAGTGCAGGCACTTATTGACTTTTACTCCTGAAAGCTATCGTGTTTATGGTTGCGTTGCGTCTCTTAAATTACTATATTATCTACTAGCAGCCCGCCCCGGCTTCGTACGGGTATTTAAATAAATTATTGGAAACCGGACACGACCGCTGCGTTAGGGATTGACATCCCGCACCCCTGTGACGTCTACATAGCATGATGCTGCCTAACTAGCGTTACTATTGCACATTTTACATGAGAAAGTTGTAAGGTTGAAAGGTTATTTGTGACATAACTGTAATATTTAGACATATTATGTGATATCTCTGGGTTTGTTGTTTATATTGATTTCCTCTATGACACTGTAGCACATACTTTCTTTTTCTGCCTTTAATTTCAGCAGCGTACGCAGCATAAGCATTTTTTGGTTTTTGTGTCACACGTTGGGTTATTGAAGTTTTCATACGGATTCCTAGTAATTTTTAAAATATTCTATCGCCTATGTTCATTAGGGATAATGTAGGATTCTTTCGGAAATAATTTTTCAAATCGGTGTAGCAGTTTCGGAATCTATTCAATCTAAACAAACAAATAATCAAATCCTTCCTTTTTATAATATCATCATCATCATCAGCCTATAATATAGTCCACTGCTGGACCTCTAGGCCTCCCTTAATGAGCGCCATAGATGGCATCATTCATCATTTCGGGGTTATTGCCCATAATCCCCACGCTGGGCAAGCGGGTTGGGGATCGCAGTTCGCTGGAGTTGTTCTGCAGAGGGCGCTGCTGCCCGCCCCCCAGTGTGTCTCCTTTAGTCGCCTCTTACGACACCCACGGGAAGAGTGCGGGTGGTGAAATTCTATGCCGGCACCACACGGCCTTTATAATATTAGAATAGATAAAATAACAAAGAATAAAATCTCATTTGCCTCGTCAAAGGCCGTTATGATGTATGAAGCTTTTTAGTAGTGGAAAGGTAGCAGCTTACTTTCGTATTCACAACAGTATAGCTAGCTATTGCTCAAAGCTCCGCGAGTATTTTTTAAGTTGGATTGTTTTTTACACTCTTCAGATTAAACAATCATCAGTCATCTCATCTTATTAGCCAATTGACGTCTACTGCTTGACATAGGCACAGTATACATATACTGTGACATAGGCTTCCCCTCATGATAGACTCGGATCGATCCTACGTTGCCCGCTTTAGCAATTTCCCGATCTCTTCAACACCTTCGAAGGTTACAAACATCGTGATTTACAACATTTCGACTGTCTATAGGATATTTTCTCTTTGTGCATGCATAAATAAAGTTAGTATTTCAAATTCTATTCAATGAAAACAAAGTGAACATCGGAATTCAAATTAGAGCCGTTATCAAATTGTGCTTGAATGAGTAAAGAGTACCGCACCGTCATTTATAAATGAATGTTAAATACTTGATCAGGCCTGCCTGTAATTATACCACCTTTGTATTTCAAGTAGGTGAGAACTTGGTTTGCCAAGCAGCCGGAAACATTGCTTTGTTCAGGCATCTTCGCCACCCCTGTCGGTTTTATGCCAGTCGGATGCACTACTTCCCTACAGGCTCACAAATGTTCAGATGAATTTGCAACGTAATCTTGTATCTTCGACGTCGCGTTTGCGGCGACAAAGTCTGGTATTTGGTGTAGGTGGTGTATACCTACCTAGCATGGTCGCTCCATACTACATCCATACTCTTTGTGCATATTGGAGGAGTATACCTGTCTACCATGCATCTACCTTACAGTTTGTAGTATATAGTTTTGGTTGTCCCGCATTATGCGCTTCAGTGGTGCCGACTTTCTTCGGAGTATGGAAGACACCTACCCCACCCAACCACCCTTCTCAAACTTAGCAAACAACACAGAAATGAGACAGTGCCAACATCAACCTAAATCAACTCTTTCCACCTCTACTCTAATATGTATATGAACCAGTTTTGAAAGGTACTTTCCTTTGTTTCTAGGCCTGCATTGACGATAACCTGGACATGGTGGAATACCTGGTGGCCCACGGCGCTGATGTCAATCGCGGCGACAATGAGGGCTGGACCCCGCTGCACGCCACCGCCTCCTGTGGATTTATCAGCACTGCCAGGTAAATTATCCTCTACAACAAACTTCAAAATTAAAGATTTCGCATCATATGCTTCAATCTATATTTATTTTACCAATCGGTATCCGAAATCTTCGCTTGCTGTTATCCGATGATCATTATTATTTCGCTTGTTGTTAAATAATAATTTCGTGATGAATCCTTGACAAACTGTCCGTTAAAACGGTATTAGATATTCAGGAATTGTTCTGAGTTATTGAAGAAAAGATGAAATTAATGGCATAGATCATATAATAATTAATATACTACAGTAATATTAAAACTACACAATTCGTTTGTCTCTCCGGCTGATAAAGTGCTGTTTCCCAGTAATTTGTGACGGACGCAGATACTAAAAAAATTCCTAGTGATCCAATGTGTGGAAGGCTTGTTTACTACCTCTAATGGTATAAACAATATGTAATATTGCGGTTTGTTTGATTTGTAGGTGCGAGGTTTATGTTTGAATAACAGAAAAGTAGAATGTGCCCAATGACGTCACTACTATAAACCCAGAAGCAGTACGCAATAAACTTGCTGAATCAGCGTAATAGGGAAGGCCTGATTCATAATACAGACAGTTGGTGATTATTGGTAGCATAAAATGGCGTCTATAGCACTGCTATCGTTATACCTTTTAATTAAGTTGCAAACAAACACATACTGCATAGCCATAAAAATGCAATACGGCATTGAAAGTGAATCGTTTGTCGCCAAGGTTGCAGAGACATTTCGACGTAACGTACGATGCCTTGCGAGTCATGCAAACTGAAGCGTGCGATGTGATATGTTAAAGCTTACGTCCAATAGAACTAATCACAGGAGTGCTTGAGACTCCCCAGTTCGATTTATGCTCTCGTTGTTTTTCTTTTAGAGCTTTAATTTATGTACTCTGGAATGGGGATGACGCTGCCTTCTGTAACAAAGTTATAAAAACTTAGTTATAAAACCAAATACAGAGCTGTAGGGCAAGCACGGGCTTTCTTGTCTAAGGTAGAATAGAGAAAAATTACGTCACTTTGTCATCGAATGCGTAAATTATTTGAAATTAATTTCTTCAACTTCAATAATGTACGCAATGTATTGCGATGCGATGCCATTATTGTCTACTCTACCCTAGATAACAATCCCCGTGCTTGGCCTACTGCTCAGAACTTAGTTTTTTTGAGGTTTCAGAACAATTTGCTATGGAATGCAAATATTAAAATATCTGCATTTTCATGGCAATACAAGTTTTCTATTTAAACGAGTCATTAGATAATATGAAATAAAATAACAAAGACTAAACAAGCTGGTTCGCACAATAAGTCTAATATTCTCCTTTAATCTATTTTAACACGTCATAACTGCTAGTAAATGCATTAGATATAAATAAGATAGCAAAAATTGTAAGCTTAGGTTAGGTAGGTGTATAATGCAGTAAGTGTAAGCTGTTTTTATAATATTTTTAAAGATAAATAAGTACCTAATTTATAAATGATGAGATGAGAATTAAAACTGATAACAACCTGTCAACCAACAGAATCGCAAAAAAAATTGTTCTAAATGGAAAGTCCTACTATTAATTTTGATTTATCTTAGCGCTTGCACAGGTTGGGAGAAGGTAGAGAGTAGGCCCTAGTCAATCATCAATCATGAATTATATACATATATTAAATAATAATTGTTCATATAAGCAGCAAAGGATACTGAAATATCCAAGTAAAGGAGCTGAATACGTAAAACTCAGACTGTTTTGTTTATTATAGATATCTCCTTGAAAATGGAGCTGACGTCGCGGCCGTCAACTACGACGGAGAGCTTCCCGTGGATATTGCCGAGAGCGATGCTATGGCGAATCTACTGAAGAAAGCTATTGATGAAAAAGGTATGATTTAATTTATGCACATATAACAAACAGACATACATAACTTTCAGACTGACGGAGGAAAAACTTAGCCATATTCATGCGCTATTTGATGGATTAGATTCGACATTTCGTTCCAGACTAAACCATAACTGGGGATTCTAATGATCCATGACCCGAATGAAGATTCCGCTGCTTAAAGTGAACAGTGTGACAAAACATGGTTAGCTTTTCTTGCTATCAGCTAGACGGTCCAAATCCGGCTGGCAACGCTGCTTACACCAGCAGAATTTGCTGTTCGCGTGCGTTCGTGCGTTCGTACATATCGTACAGCTTTAAGTAAACATCGTACAGCTTTAAGTAAACATACCTCAGCTACATCATAAAACGTAGCATTAAAATATTAACTTGAACTCTATCTCTCTCAAATGCTTACCGCAAGCGTTAAGCGAGTGCCGCGCAAGTTGTCTGTTATCTGTTGTCGTCAGTAAAATTAGCAACTCAATTACGAATTAAAACCCATAAGTATTTGAATACAAATTTGCAATGTACTGTGCGCAGTTGCGTGGTTTAGATCTGCGACAACCTTTACAGTCATTCCCAAAAATGTAGACAAAACTGAATTACTGGCATTAGCGGAACTGTCTTAAACAGACACATACGAAAACGTACGACATGCAATAAGAAAATGGACGCACGTTATCGCACGTGAAAAACATCGATTTAATTACCTACCTACCTATACAATTTATTTAAGTTCCCACTTTTTTTTTGTTTCGACGTTAAAGTCACCACAATGTTGTGCAGAAAGTGTTGGATTGATACAGTAAATAAAACAAATGTTTGTTAGCAAGTTGAAGTTAGGTTTAACTAGAGGCTAGTTTGTCAATTTTCTGTTCACAACACGCGTTGTCCTCGTAAGCGCACATGCGTTATACTCGAGAATTATAATTATGCGAAAATCGTCATCGTGTTTAATTATTTGTAAGGACTACCAACTTGATTAACGCAAAAAAAAAATACACTGCAAAGACAGAGTTCTTAGGTCTAGTGTGTTCTCTAATTTATAGGCGGCCGTAGCATAATTACGCATATATCAAGGCAACTCGTCCAATTATATTGTACAAAAAACATGGCATAATATATATGTATATATCATATATTCAGCCTATGATAGTCCACTGCTGGACATAGGCCTCCCCTAATGAGCGCCATAGAATGCATTACTCATCATTTGGGGGTTATTGCCCATAATCCCCACGCTGGGCATGCGGGTTGGGGATTGCAGTGCGGTGGAGTTGTTCTGCAGAGGGCGCTGCTGCCCGCCCCCCGGTGTTTCCTCTTAGTCGCCTCTTACGACACCCAAGGGAACAGGTTGGGGTGGTGAAATTCTATGCCGGCACCACACGGCCTAAAAAAATATCCGTAACTCACGTTTATTTTGGTGGTGGTGGTGGTGGTCAGAACAGCCAGCTTGTACAGAAATGCATCATATGCGTGTATTTCAAATAGTTAAACTGCAAATGTTCTGAATTAGGCTCGCTATCTTTAGAATAAACAGTGTAAGCTGTATAAGCTGGATATGTAAATTATGTAATAAACTAGCTGCGCCCCGTGGGTGAGTAGGTGATTTTACCATTTTTTTCTGACATAAGAACCTTCTCCCGATGATAACAACAAAAAAAACATACGGACACGAGTAAGTGCTTATTCAATCAATGAATGATTTTCTCGTGTGTCGCATCCAATGCACTGAATCGTGTTAATAATACAATGTTGGTCATTGGTGTTTTATTGAAAATAAATATTTGAGCGACAGCGCGTGCAAAATAATATTAATAAAGTCCAATTCAGCCCATTAAAAGTGCAATCTAGGAACATTTGCATTGCATCGCTTACATATAAGGTAAGGATCGTGCTCATAGATCTTATTTCTTTCCTGCCGTCAGCTAGAAAAGTGCTCTCAGGTTTCTGTTTCCCATTGAATTTTATTTATAGGGTTTAATATCTTACAGTGTAGTGATACAAACATTATAAAAATTACCAGATGTATCATAGAATCCCTTCATTCAAGTCAGTTTTTTGCTTACTAAACGTGTCCTTAATTGTCACATAATCAACAATTTATTCGGAATTAACACATTTAAATAATAACTGTAACTCCGCGCTGTCGTTGAATTATTTCCAATAGCTTTATAAAAGCTAGAAATAATCTTACTTGATTGTGTCGTCTCTTTTACGGAAAAGAGCAGCTGTCCTTACAGTGTCGAAGAAGATCAACATCGACGTTTTTCCTTTATAATATCATCTCACACAGGTCCACTGCTGGGCATAGGGCTCCACCGTACGAGTTTCCCTTGTTGTTTATGTATTTATGTAACCAATACTGAACCGATGCTTCCCCTTTAATAAATAAATAAAAATAAATCAATGTATTATTACAGGTATCGACTGCGAGAAGTCCAGAAACGCCGAAGTGAATATGCTAATGAGTGACGCTAAGAACTGGGCTGCGAACGGCTACGTGGAAGTACGGGATCTGAAGACAGGTGGCACGCCGCTACACGTCGCCGCTGCTAAGGGGTACATTGACGTAAGTCCTCTACATGACAATGTCATAATCATATTATAAACTAGACCTGTTCAGTAGTTATGGCGTGAAGTAACAAACATCCAAGAATCTAAATATTAAAATTTCAAATTTTTAACAATAGTGTGATTAGGTATCGATTCTGTTGTTTAGGATTCCTAACTTAAAATTTAGGTTTTCTAAGTTAGGTTGACCTAAAAAATATGGTATTCTATTGACAGATAATAAAAATACCTCAATTAGAATGTGTTTGAAAATCGCAAATCTCTAAGTTGAGTTGTTGGTGTGCAAAATAAATATTTATTTTGTAATATAGCATGAAACCTTGGGTAGGTACCTACTAAAACTCTAGGCATGCTGGATGAAATCCGATATGTCTAGGCACCAAAGGGGCTTTGTGGTTTTTTACTAGATCTGTGCCAAAAACTTTTTATGCCTAAGTATAAATTTTAATCATGAGCAAATTAGATGTTTCCTAAAATTAGGTTGACGTTTCTAATCATACCTAAAAATTTTATGCAAAGAATAGGGTTATAGATATATAAACTAAGTTGAGTTGTTCTAGATCTGTCATCCTAATTTTAAATTTGTCAGTCTAATTTTTAAAACATAGAATAGCTTTCGTCTATTTGACATTCCTAAATCCTAATTTTAGCTAATTCTTAAACAACAGAATCGACACCATTGTGATATGTGGGTTTATAATGAATGTAATTTTTCATAATTACTGTTTCGTTCTGAAATTTCGTAGGTAGGCAGGCATGGTTAGTAGGTAATTATAACGTTGTGTGGCCTCATGTTTTTGCTTGTGTCGGATAAAAATAATACAAATGTGCATTTTTACCGCCTACGTAGGGGAATATAAATCAAAAGGTACTCGATAGATGATTATATTAATGATGTAAATGCTTGGCCAGATGTCGCTCCATTCCACACCAACAATAGCATGAGTTGAAGAAACTGAATGTTGTACTTAGCTTTTGGTACCAATTTAAAATAATTATTGACATGTATCTAAATCAGTTTAAACTTAGATTTAGATAGGCAAAACAAAAATTGTATTAGACACATAAGTTTTATATGAATGTACTAGTGGTTTCTTTATCACTTCTTCCACTAGTGGACAAAAAATTGAAGTGAAGAGAAATCAATAACTAATTATTTCTTATTTTAATAATTATCTGTTTGAAATTTGACTTGTCTAAGTGCTTATTTTGTAAGCCTAAAGAAATAAAGTTATTGAATCTGAATCTGAATCTGAATAAATCTTTATCTAATATGTACAAAATGTTGCTGTCGTTATGTCCTCATCCACTACAAGGTATAGGTATACCCCCAAAGTTAATATTAGCTAAAACCACTAAACTAAAATAATACTGTACTGCGGTGAATAGTAGACGTATAAATGGTGGTTGAAACTTTAACCCATTTGTATTGTTATTTCTCACTGTGACTTATGTCAATAGAAGAAGACAGATTGACTTACGAATAGGGCTAAAACTATACTTTTCAAATCGTTTGACTAAAAATAATATTATTAGGAAGTTTATGATACTCCATAACAGACACTGGCAGAGTCGCAGCGAAAAGCAAGCGGTGCCATAAAAAAGAAGTTGAAGTTGAAGTTGACTAAAAATAAAACAGCCAAAACCAAATCAAAAAATCAAAATCAAGTTTATGTAAGAGGACGATTGATAAAAGAAAAACAGGGTATAAACTTCTGTATAGCATTTTTTGAGCAAGACAAATGAATTTTTTTATTCCAGTTATAATAATTTGTTAAAACCCTTTCTTATTTCATTTATTTTTGCTTTTCGTTGTAAACCAATCTGGATCAATGCTAAAACAGATAGGTATCCAACATACTAAATTCAATTCGAGCTGTATGCAGATCCGACATAATGGGTATCATTTCAATATCATCTGATATGTATCCTTTTCTATTTGATATCTAGTGATTCTATACGTGTGGGCTCGAATATTAAACGCGTCTGCAACTTCAGCTACTCAGCCCATCTTGGGAAGGTCAGTCAAATATGTCAAACTCAAACAATTGTACATTTTCATTCGGCAACAACACTCCACATTATATTTGGAATGACATGAAGTAGGTACCTGTTACATATCCTGGCGTAATAACACCAAAGTGTTTCTTGGCTTGGAAATTTGGCTTGCCATTTATTTAGGCTTACGAAAAAAGCATTTAGGCTTTTTTCGTAAGCCTAAATAAATGGCAGATCCTGGATGCGACATTCTGAAGAAAGGGCGCTATGGCGCTCATTGGGGGCGGCGAAGTCCAGCAGTTGACTGACATGGGATGATGAAGATGATGATGAACGGAATAAAGTAATTGAAATCTGAAATCCTCCGATGCAGCAGCTTCTTATTTAGAAGGGAGAAGATTATTTCCGTAAGAAGGGTACTCTGCTCCCTTCCCCCTGTTTCTATGTAAATGGCTAGGGCTTGTCTAAGTGCTTGTAAGCACTTAGACAAGTCCAATTTCATACAGTTTTTTATTATAAAAAAAAGAAATAAGTTGTTATTGATGAAGTTGTTATTGATTGTACAGGGTGTAGTAGTGAATGTGTTGTCGTCAGGTGGCCAAGACCCTGCTGGAGGAGTGTAGCGCGGAGCCGGACTGCGTCGACTACGAGGGCTGGACGCCGCTGCACGCCGCCGCGCTCTGGGGGCAGAAGGACGCCGCCGCGTTGCTGCTCAAGTACGGCGCCGATCCCAACCTCAAGAACTACTCGGTAGGTTGTTCTCTTATACTGTCATCAGGGGCCTTATTCTCTATGAAATAGGAAATTTAGGAACCGCGTGACGTCACAATGTGTTCTAAATACGATTTCACGATTCGATTCGATTTCACGCCGCTGTCTTGTCATTGGGATTGGCAATAGTAAATAAAGATCCCAACCTCAAGAACTACTCGGTAGGTTGTTCTCTTATACTGGCATCAGTGGCCTCTATATGAAATAGGAAATTTCTTGCCCAAACCGTGTGACGTCACAATGTGTTCTAAATAAGATTTTGTTCGATTTCACGCCGCTGTCTTGTCATATTTGTGAAACGCGTTGGGATTGGCAATAGTGAATAAAGGACCAGGGTTCTACACGTTCACGTCTACGGTTTTACTGTGTCTGTCCTGTCTGTGTCCTAATCGGGGGAAGACATGTGATGGGTGGATGGGGAAACGGTGGGCTTGTCGGCCATGTATATGTGAGGAAGGGAAGTGAATCGTTCGATAGAGAATCTGAAGGTGGTCTTACAAAAGTTTTATACCCGAGAGATTTTTGTTTCTCCTGTATAAATAATATCAAAGAGCTCGAAGTCGATTTTTACTTATGAAAAAATATCATATTGCGTAACATTTTTCAGTACTTAACTGTGAAGAATACCTTGTACGTAACATTTTTCAGCACTTAACAATGACATTTACCTTTTACTTAAACTTTTTCAGCACTTAACTGTGACAATTACCTTGTACGTAACATTTTTCAGGACTTAACTGTGACAATCACCTTCATTCCAGGGTCAGACGTGCTTAGACCTCGTGGAGCCATCGCTCTCCGCGTGGTTAACAGAGGCCACGCAACAAGCGGCCTCGCGTCGCGTCAACAACAACAACAATAACAACAACAAACGCAAGCTCAGCCCACCGCGGCACGACACCAAACGGCTTGATATTGAAATAACACCGCAGCCAGAGAAAATTATCAACGGTAAGATACTTTGTTATCTACCAAAGGCGTTGGTACGATATGATATTTGTTCTGGGTCTAGGTATTAAATAAATATATATATATAAACAATGCTGGACAGTCCACACTGCATCACCTAGCCCCAAGCTAAGTTGAGCTTGTGTCATTTATGAGTACTGGATAACTGATATACACAACTATATTAATTAGATAGATATTTTTTTATTATAATAGAATATTACCAGAACACATTTAAACATTTTCCATGTGTTTGAACTATCATTCTATTATGATATATTAAATACATCAGTTATGAACCACTAGCTTTCTAACTCTAAGTAGTTTGTGGCTAGTGTGCGTGGATTGTCCGGTATTATTTATTGAATTTTTCGATTTCTCGGGTGCTCTCTGAAAAAATAAATAAAAACAGTAATATACTTCAAAACAAATGAAATCGTAGTAGATATTGCGTCAGAAGTGATTTTGTTACATAGTTTGTAAGGTCCTAAATTTGAGATTCTATTTTTAAATTATAATAATCAATATTTTTCTCTTGCTGTTAGAAATATATTTTTAAACACATTTTAACTAAAAGTATAACTTATGTGTATTGTATAGTGTATGTACTCGTACTATCTAGTGTGTTTTGTATTCACTTGAACAAATTATATGTTTTCATCTCATAATAATTGTCAAATTAAATTTTGCACGCATCTTTATGTATCATGTTACAAAACTTCATTGCATGAATGTAATCCAACGTTCTTTATTCGTATTTCTTTATCATTCTTATCATCTAAACACTGACAGAGCATCTCGAAAATAGACAACTTCATTCGTTTGGACAACATTAGTCAAATGAATAAAAGGATATAAAAAAATAATACACTGAAATATGAGATTTTCCTTTATTGTCATTAAAGTGTTTATCTATTGTGCATGGTGCTCAATAGACGCAAAACAATACGTTCCATGACGAGTTTATAAATAATGGAATAGATGTTGTCCAAGCATTCATATTCGCGCACTGATCCCCCACCATTCCATGTAACCGCACAGAGAAACCGGCCCCGACTCCTGAGATAAAGATGGCCGACGCTAAACCGCCGAAAGGTCGTGCCCCCTCGCCCACCGCTGGGGATGAGACCGAGCCCCCCACAGACGAGTCCCCGTCCTGGCGTCGCTCCGTATCTTTCCGCAACCGCCAGCCAGACACGAGTGAGTACCGTACGACTCTACCGCTTATACAGGGTTATAGGTGATCAATAACCTCTTAAAGGCGACTTGGATAGATCAATAACTTTATCCTATAAAGAAAGAAAAGAAAGAAAATCGTTTATTTGGCTCACTTAAGAGAACATAAGTACAAAAATAACCTTACAATAAGCTACAGCGTATGAACCAAAAAGCTTCTATCTACCTCAGCATAATGTTGCTTGACAGGAGTCGAGCAACACTGTTCTATGACTTTGTCTAATTCAATGATTTTTCCATACAAAAAAATAAATAAGTAGATTTCCAGTTCTGATTTTCTTAGTTTTATGTAGCCGCTTACAGATTTACGCCAGAATACGATCGCAGCACTAGCCAGTAACAGATTAAGACAAGTCGATACATGACGAGGCACGGGTGGTGCTTTTGGGTCGGTATTTAGCAAAGGGGTTGCGTTGATGAAAGGGGTTGTGTTGTATTCTTTTTGGCAAAAGTCATAGAACAAAAGTTGTGTATTTTATTCTACCCAAGTCGCCTTTGAGAGATTATTGATATCTACCTATAATCATGTATACAGATCTAATCGCACAGTCGGAAAAAATCTCCTACTGATGATTCGCTGTCCTGGTTTTCCGCACAACACCACTTCTTAAAGCAAGACGAGCTCGCGCTGTTTAATTAGTAAGAACATCTTCACCGCACCGCGGTACAAGGTACTACGAGCATCGAGGTATCTCTTAAATAAGAAAAATACCGAAAGTTTGTTAAATATAAGGCTTTTTCGTCGATTAGCTAGCTAAGTTCCGTAAAATTCGAGTTCTCCGCATCATTCCAGTACGTAAGTATGAATCTCTACCGCACGTAACATCATCCTTGAAACTCACATAGAAAATGCTCGTATGTTGATCGTGTTAATTGTTTGTTGTACTTGTATATACGCTTTGTAAGAAGGTTCTGGTCTGTTTTCGATTTTTTGACACATATGTATTTTTGTATTCAAGGTTTTATAGAATAATACAGAATATAGGTACAAAACCTTGTTACCTTGTGCAAGAAAACAACGAAACTCGCCTGATAAAGCTTATTTCCTAAGGATACGAGATATGACAACAGTAATGAAGAACTGGTACAAAATAATCGTGTTGCAGCTCCCTGTAATTTTTAATTTCTTGTTCGCATAGTCTGGCCTGGATTTCATTAGCCAGTCCACTCGCGATATATCTCAAAACACTGATATAAAATCTCTGATATAAAATTATTTTCATCTATTAACGCATTAACTGCCCTACCTGCAGTGCGGTGCTCTTAGGAAAGCGCCGAAGCTGTGGCTGTTCTTTATCCATATGCGATGGTGGCGAAGCAAGTGTTTAACAGATGAATGAAGGTTCTAATTCGGATCCTCTACTAGAAAACATCCGAAAAAACGTCAAAAATGTAGAACTTTGCCTACTGGGAAAATAATGTTGCTGTGTTGTGATAAAAGATTTTCCGTGTTTCAGAAGAAAACAACAAGCCAGCGAATAACAACGTGGACAACGACACCATACTGAGAAGAACGCACAGCTTTGAGAATGATAAGACGTAAGTTTTTACACTCGACATTGTGATACTGTTTTGTTATTTAATTTTATTTCATTATACCTAATATGTGCCTGATCATAACATGTTGTTGTTATTATTATTAAGATGCAGGTTAAATATGAGTCAGTTGAGGCTGAGATGTTTTGAAAGCGTTTTAATGCAGCCCGCATTTCTATAATGATAGTTCGTGAGAATTAGTCTGCTTTCCTTGGCGTGGTGGGATATAAATTCAAAACACTAAATGTGAATTTGATAACTGAGTTAATATTATGTTTTGATGGTAAGGTTGATAGGCAATAAATTTTCGCAATCAATAATTAATCATTATGGGTGTCTTATTGTATAATTACGGTTTGTTACGATAGCTATCGCATTAATTTATCATATGTACCAACTTTAAAAATAATTTACTTCTTTCTACTGTTCTACGCCGATGTAATCCAATAACATTGAGCTGATAAGTGCTTACTTTATCATTCATTATAATGCTGTTTTCAGAAAGAGAGCGCAAAAGAACCTAGTCGGCTTTCTTGTAAGGAGATTCAATCGCTACATAGAGTTAGTTAATCATACTTTCTTCTATATATCTATGTCGGGTTAATGTACTACAGATTGTCGATTTAACTTCGTCCTTATCTTTTAAAGGTGGTGTTTCTCTTAAAGATTATCGGACGAAAACATTTTAACGTATATAATATATACATATTTAATTCATGTTTTGATGATGGGAGAAAGAATGTCTAACGTATAGTGTATGGAAACTTGGGTCAAAAACGTTAATAAAGGTAATTGTTTAACCTTTAGGAGAAAACCTATACCCCAAATACTCAAATGTAACTTAGATTGAAGCCCGTCCTAAATGAAGAATTTAAGACAGATTTATAATGAAAACTGTCAAAAATCTCGACTAGTGATGTGCTTGAGTCGCACTTAAACGAATATATAGTCGCGTTTAAGTATTTGGGTGTTAAGTCGGTTTAGAAGGACGCATGTCTGTGTAAGTTCTCGACCTAGGTAGATCGAAAAAGTGTATAATTATGTGTTAGATTGTACAGGTCTGGGAATTAGTTGTGCCGTTTATTTATTCGTAGCAGAGGGAGCGGGCCGCCTGTGTTGTTTTCAATGCACAATGAAGAGCGATAGCTTTTACTTATCTACGAAGTTTGTTAATTGTTCACATGTGAATGTACGGCTGAGGGATTTATGTTATTTGTTGTATTTGTCCTGTCTAGATAACGCTTTGTATCCAATGTTCTCCGAGTGCCAATCGTCCCAGTTGCAGTCCCAATTTATTCTTATTGTAATTTCTTAAAACTTGTAACTTTTTGTTTGTATTATTTAATGTAAGCGGTTGACCAGTTTCACTGAATGAAGAAATTGAAATTGTTGTTATTGAAAAGTGCGTTGTATGTACGCATTTTTTTATATCCAATTAAATATTAGAATTCGCCTCCTTTTTTCTAACTCTTTGATGAGTTTCCTCGCTAAAGCAGCTCTAAAAATCAAGCTACACTGGTTATCTCTACCGAGGAACTAGTTCTCTACTATCTCTACTGTTAAGGCCATAAACGGCCCTAAACTTTAGGGCATCAGCATGGTTAAAAAAAAATAATGAAATCACTTTTATCCTTCTACTGCACAATGATCCGACAAATTACATTGATTGTTTTTAAATATTGACACTTCACCTTTTCGGTCCTTTATATCAGAGTCACCTAAACTTATCCTCAACCGCTCGAGTCGCAAATAACCGTATCTACATTGTAGAGATTCATGTCGCAAATACCGCATCTTCATTATACGTCCACATGTGGGCATGCTTGTGTGTGCACAGCTTCTACCAGCGTTACCGGGACGTGACGGCGCGCATTAAGGCGTCCTCTTGCCCATCGATACCGCCGCTACCGCAGTCGGCGCTCGCGGCCATCGAGCTGAGGAAAAAGCTGCCTAACGCAACAGCCACTAATGAGGACGCTCAGAGGTTGCTATACATCACAATAATATACGCAGGGGGAGGGGGTGACACTGGAATTATTATAACTAGCATAACATAGCTTGCCACTGGTCAAATTTCTATTGAAAACGCTAAAAAGTCACTCGGAAAGTTGAGAAATTTCGGATTAATTATAATTAACTTTCAAAAATAATTATATTTGAGAGTGAGCGGTTTATAACCTTGTTTGCATTGGGTGTACATCAACGTTTCATTCCGTTGCGAGGGAAAAGTACTACAACGGTTTCTACTCAGCCTGTTAGCGTCACTGTATAGACCTCTTCGTTGCTTAAAAATGCTGCCTTTGAGAATTGTTCAAACAAGGTTTGTTTAATTATAATAAAACTGGATATGTAAGAAATTTCTATCTATCTATGTCAAACAACATAATCCAATCCAACAATAAGCAAAGTACTCATGTAGAGTACAATGAGACTACTATTTTGAGAGTTATTTGACAGATTTGTCAAAGTACTATAGTACTGTGGGAAAAAGGTGACTTGGGGATTTGAGAGTTGTTTGATGGATTTATCAATACATAGATATTTGGCCAGTAGCGTAGTAATGTTAGTTTTTCTGTTTTATTCTTTTTCATCTTAGAGCTTAGGAAGCTCTAAGATCAAAAAGATTATACAAATTTAGATTCATAGGTTATTTAGATAAGCATTTAATGAACTTGTTTTGGAATTCAATAATATAAACGATAAATCCAGTGTTGTTTCCTCCGAAGACTTAAGGTTGGATTTGAAGATATTAAAGAAATGAAATCCCAAGTCCATTCTTATAGTCTCACAGTTTTGAGTCAATTGGCAGCGAGCGGTCTTGATTTAGATGTTTTATAAAATGCTGAACTAATATTATTCTGAATCATTTAAAGTCCGGTAACGCTATCATAACCAACTGCGGTCAACAGCATTACATGCCATTAAAAAAATCTGATTCATTAATCATTTCGCAGCCAACTCTCTCAATTCAATCTTAATATATTGAACTATTCACTCGACATTCGCTTATCCATATTCACTGTAAATATTATGTTTGTGTACGTTTATGTATATACATGTTATGTTTGTATAGTTTTCTGTAACGTTATAATAAAGTAAATACGATTTTTAATCTTATTTACGGCCCTTGATATTTTAGAGTTAAAGCAATTATAACTGAAAATTCCTTATGATTTTTCCCTGATATGTAGTTTGACCTAAAACAAGTTAAACTTTCCCCCTCCGTTGTACTATAGTTTGTTACTTAAAAGATTTTACTCACATTTGTATTGATATGATGATATCTCTTTTAGAAGATTTTGAACTCAACGCCCTTCAAAATAGAATGCAATGTTGTTTAATCTATGGGTAATACAGGGTGAGCCCGGAGAAACCCCGCGAAGCTAACACTTGGTCTGCAGCAACGAACACGAGTGTCAACTCCACTCCATCAAATAACACGGCGCCTGTCAGAAGGTATGTATCGAGCTTTTATTTGTATGTAAATTGTTCAGATTTCAATAATTTTATTTCTTTAGGCTTACAAAATAAGTACTTAGACAAGTAAATTTTCATACAGTTAATTGTAATAAAATAAGAAATAAATTATTATTGATTTCTCTTCACTTAAATTTTTTGACTACTTGTGGAAAAAGTCAAAAAGACCGTCAATGTTAAATCAACATCATTTTTCTTCATTCTTTTGCTGGATGAAAAAAGTAATACGAAGCTCTACCTAGTAGTTACATATATTATATGAAAGATGTCATAATACATGTGGTTGTTCTCCAATTATAATCTCGCTCAGAATGATCGTCTTAAAATGTTTAGCCATCAAGTTACATAAATAATTAAACTTGCGACAAAGCATATAAGTGACCACCTTATGAAATCGCCGCGTTGAATGATGTGGCTCGATTTGACGTCGACGATAAACGCGCATGGGAGTGGTCCTTTACTAGAGAAAACGTTATGCTGGGAGTACAGTAGAGTATGAGTGAGATAGATTCGCATTTGGGAGGCATACACCACTACGCGATATTAGTTATAATGTCAAAACTTTCTAGATGTCATGTGTTTTCTAGTTGTCTAGATGTGTGTACGAATTTCAAACTTGTTCCTTAGCAGTATGTTTGATACAAACCTTTTCCTCCGTGTTTGGTGAACCTTTTCTTTATAGTATTATAGGATTCAGTTGGTATTACTCGTAATACCGATGGGAAGATAGCCGCAGAAACAACCGTCTCCTTCCAGTAGAATGAAATGGGAAGAACAGACAGAGTTACTTCAGTCTTGTTTACAGTTAACTTCACATCGGGTCCGTTATGTTGTTCAAATTATTAGTCAGAGTGCGACCAAGCTAATATTGCATCGATCAAATCTGTCAAAATAAGAAAATAAAAACTGCGCTGATTATTTAGACAACCTACCAACAAATAATAATACTCATTTCTATCAGGAACCATTAGTCTAGTACAAGTTGTAAAATACTTAAAAAAAACGACCCATATCAAATTTTATACCTTAATCAAATTCATGAACACAATATAATTATGGCTATTCTATAATGGCTATAACCACTTCCATGTCGAAGCTGATGTTACATGAAGTGGTATGTAACCCTATGGTCAAAGAAGAAAGGTATTCTTCATGCGTACTATCAATCACAATCTCAGAGTCAGGTATCCTTGTTATACGCACGTCTCCTGCAATTTTTTAGGTCGCTATCTTTATATCCTGTGGTTGTGATTGGTGTAGCTATATGGCGTAGTCGTGAGTGCTCTATTGTCATTTCTGGCGCAGTTATTTTATTGTTCCATGAGTAATCCATAAAATGAATATAAAAGTAGGTAGGTACTAAGCTACGTGACTCGTATTTATTTGATCACTGCAATATTATATTGGTCTCATTCACTACATTTAGATGGAACAGTTGAGCTACATGTAGGTTGCTTGAAAAAGTCTACAGTTAGCTCAAATATTTCAATTGTAAATATTTCTAATTTGTTTCTATTATTTAATTTTAATCGTTAATAAGTTTATATTGTGGAACTAGATATTGATCTGTATCCATAGCTCGACGGACAGTGAGTCCAACAGTAGCAATTCGTCGCCGAGCACCACTACGCCGCCGAGGCTCTCTCCCGGGAATATTTTCAAGAACTTCTTCAAGTACACACACATTGTTATTATTACTCTTTCCTTGAACACTAAATCAATTTCTTGAACAATAAATAAGAACGAGAATGATATAACTAAACTGATATAAATGATATAATGTACGAAGTAAAGAAACAGCTTTCGAGCGGCAATCTTGCCGTGATACTATGCATGTTAAAAGGCCTAAACCCGAGCTGAGCTTGTGACTACTAGAAAACCCAGAACCAACCTAGTGTAACACATTTAAACTTACTCGTAGGTACCCGTTATTTAGATAACCATAATCAAAAACTTCCCTAATTTATACTTCTCTTTCAATAAATTCTTATCTAAGAACAGACTGTCAAATTTTTGTTAGTCAAAAAGTGTTCAAGAATAGAGTTTGTGTGTTTTTATTTGCGCTTGACCTTGTTGTGTTTAGATGATTTAGTTTTGCGCATTTGCTGGACCTACGTGCATCAGCCACGCATGTATAGCGTATGCATGCTGTTTTATTTTATTTGTTTTATTACTTTAGACAGTTTTGTTGGCATATGTTAAAGGTGTCACCAGCTTATCTGTTCATGAAAGTTTTTTGGACCTTACTGCCGTTGTTTTAAAACTCTACGGCTCTAATCCTAGATTAGATAAATTGGTGCACTATTTTCTGTTGCAATTATTATTTGGCGCTTGTCAAATACAGTTGCTACTCCTCAGTCCTACATGAATGGAACTGATTGCAGGTCGTTCGTGCCACCAGTGAGGGACGAAGAGAGCGAAACTCAAAGAAAAGCTCACGCAAAGCGCGTGCGCGAAACGCGACGCTCCACTCAGGGCGTCACGCTTGATGAGATCAAATCAGCCGAACAACTTGTTAAGAAGAAGACCGGCAATGGGACCACGGAAGGTCATTCACCCGTTAGCCCTAAGAAGGAGGAACCACAGATTACAAGTGATAACGGAGCGGTAAGAGTAGACTCTAGACTCTGGGCGTCTATGTGATTGGTTGGGGTCAGTGGAACGACGGAGAATGACTAGCATGTTCTCGCTGAAAAGAAAACGTTCACTTACAAAAAGTTCTTGAACCATAAATATTATTATAATAATTTAATATGATCAAGTTTTTATTTTATTGTTTCATCTTCATTATTTAAACCTAAATTTTATATTAATTGGGTTTTTTACTGTTGTATGTTTACGGATTTAATATAAAATTAAATAAATGAGTTAGAAAAATAAAAGACTAAATGACGCTGTGCCAGCTTGAAGTATCTGAGAAAAAGTCTTACTTGTTCATCCTAATCTACATATGGATGGCAAGTGTCTGTACTACATGATAAATTTAATAAAACATAGGCTAAATATATTTAGGCTGCGGTAAACGATTCCCATTAAAGGGACCGCATGCGTGTGGTATAAGATTTTTCAAGAATGATAAATCAAAAAGTTGCTGCTTCAAAAAAAAAAATATTAGAAGTTTTCAGCGATACATGCCTTAGGAGTTCTCCGTCTGTTGAAATCCACTTGCAGCTATAATATTTATTTATGTGCTCTATGTAATTGTGTCTTACGAAATTACTAATTGGTGAAGGGTAAAATTTTGTATATACGAGTACATCCAACTCACTTGAGTTCTGGTAGGAAAATTTGAATTAGGCTGATTTGATACAATCTACGTTACAGTATATTTATCATAATCTATATGTTTCGTAATTTCATTTGTACATACGTTGCGATTGGTTTGACAGTTACGTGTGTCGGTTGAACCGATAACATGTTTGTATTATTAACTAATTAGTTGTAGATTAATCAATTTGTTCATGACATTTCATAATGGCCATCTCATGAACGGATAAGTCTTTTTGTGTTGATTGGGAATTGAGTAGAGGTGGTATACTTTTTTAATTTATTTACCATAAAGATGTAAGGTTTCCGCCCTCCACCTGCAGATGATATTGATATAAATTGATAGATTAAAAATTGATAACTCAATTTCATGATATGAATACACGAGATGGCGGTCGGAGGAGTATGACTTAGATTTGGTACTGTAGCTAATGATGAAGGAAAATTTTGTAGCTTTTGCAGGACTTAATGTACCTATCTGACAAAGTTGACAGCCCTACTTGACGTAACTCACCTGAGAATGGCAAAAACTTAAACTTACTAGAGGTTATCCAACTTGAGGAGAGTAGTTAGCAGAAATAATTTCCTTGATGATATGATTTGACGACAGCATACAGAATGCCGGTACTTAGCTCAAAAGACGCTAGAATTAAGCTTACACGACGACGCCACTATGAAACGTGACTTTTATACAGTGTCTTGTTTATGATAAATTAATTAATAAATGACAAACATAGCACACTAAAACTTAGCAACCGATTGAACGTACCACATGTTATTGGGATGAGAATCTTCAAGACGGATTGTTGGACTGCACTGTACAATAGAATAGGGTTTGTACAGTTGTATGGTGTTGTATAGGCGCGCAGCGTCAACAGCGGTGAAGTGGCGGTGACGCTGGCATTGGCTTGCGCGACTGCGACCGCGACCGCGACTATCGCCGCGACCAGCGAACGGCGGCCCTCCTGGCGGCTGCGACTCGACCCCACTAATAAGGTCCGCGGCTCCTAAACTAATCACGTGTTGTGACTTCTTGTGCCGTCAAATCTCGTGATGTTTCGTCGGACCTGTGACGTCAAATCTTGTACTGTTTCAAATTTCAAAACTGTTACTTCAAAATTCCTTTAAATTTAATATAATTGTAGCACGTTGCTAAAGTTCTTACTGTATTTTAGATTATTATATTGATGGGTCTTTGCACAAATAAACAATGCTATTTTATCTAAACTAAATGTGGAACAAAAATAATATCGTATCAAATTAGCGCGGTCGTAATGGAGCGTAATTTTAGTAAAGTATTTTTTTTACATATCCTTTGGAAGACGCGCCTTCTCTCAATCGGATAAAGTTTATAATTTAGATGGAACCTTCGCAAAGTAAATGTCCGACCGCGCTTGTTTCTGATCATAATGGTACCATCCCATTTTCATCACCTAATTGTATGATGCACGCAACTATGCAAGAGCATAACCTTCAATTGTTGATAATATCTGCGGAAAGGCCAGACCTTTCTTTGAGTTATTTTTAATAAAGACACATGGCAACATAAGCGTAGAGCTAGCTTGACGTGTCCCATCTTGGTCCACGAGAACTTGTAGAGTTCATAAACGTATTGATAGTCATTATCATAACAGTTTATTGTAGATCCTAAAGTAATCTAAAGTACTTGATTTGACGTCACCTTTTTAGTCGCGATTTGTAGCGCTACAAGGTCTAGCAGGGTTGTCGATTGAATGTTAGTTACGTTTTAAAAATACGTACAAAACAACAATTGATTGATTTAAACCGATTCTTAAATTTAACAATGCATTTGCAAGGTTTTTTTCAATTTGGAACAGGAATATAATAATCTTTAGTTAGTAGATTTAATAATCACTTGAAAGTGGAAAATAATACAACAGCCGCAATTTATCAAGCCTATTCTGGTAAAAAACTATATTCCGAATAAAAAGAAGTAATCCATTGAAAGAATCTACACATTTCATGAACATTCCGATTTTGTCTGCCACACTCATTTGGCTACTCTCCTAAATAGAAGTAGGTTACCAACTACTTCAATTTAGAAAAGTAGCGTCTCCTGCTGGGGACGCTTCCATTTGGTATTGATTTGGGCTACCCCTAGATTGTTTGCAATAGTTCATAGATAGCTTAACTGAATCATTTGTAAATACTAATAGTCATTTTCTTTGTTCAAAAAAGTATTTAGTTCAACTGAAGTATAAGCGCGCTGTCCATACATTAAATCGACAATCTTGCTCGGGTATAAGCAGCTTATATGCTGGGCCATCAGTATGAAAGACATTCTTAGCTTGTGTTTAATGTTTCCAAATTGGATTTACCAGCATTCGGCATGTGATTCGATGTTTTAGGACTCTTTTGCCATGAAGTTTTTACAGATTACGGTATTTGCATGGTCATTTGCTTAGCTCACAGTTGTTTTAACATTTGTTCTTATTTTTTCATTCTTAAGACGCATGTTTGCCGACAAATAAAATAAGAAAGTAATACTCTTATTTACCGGCTAATTTAAATTCTAATTTGACAAAACTTACAAAAATTTATGGATATATTTGAGAATAAGAATGGCCTGTTATAATAAGTCAATAATTTATCACAATGGATCAGTAATAAACTAATGGTAAACTTGCGTCTTATTTGTGTATGTTTGCTTTTATTATTTGCTGTTTATTAACTTTTATTATGTTTTTTCTAGCACTCTGTAAATTTGCGTTGTACCTACAAATAGTTTGTTGTTATTGTTGATTTTGATTAACATTTGTACGTTAAAATTTTGTTATGTCTGCCTTGTTGAATCATGTCCATGCACTTTAATTCACTAACAATTGTAAAATAAACACGTTTATGCTTTGATTATAGACTGTTGCACATCTATAGATTCTTTAGTTGTTAAATTTAGATATTTTGGACAATTTTTATGTGTTTACAAGCATCTCCTTAAGGCAATCAATGACAAAAATACTGAACATTGGCCCATTTCATAAATCGAAATCGCTTTAGGTGGGATTTCGAAACTTTTGCCTTTTCAATAAATTTTTGTCAGTCTGAACAATTCTAAAATATTATACCTGTCATTCTGTAAGAAATATGTTATAGGTACCTTACATTTACTTTCTTGTCTTAAATTAATTTTTAGAAGAGAGAAGACTAAAGTGTTTCGAAAAACTTGAGTGTTGTTTTTCTTCATGGTATTCTCGGTCAATAGTGCCTATAGTTCGTAGTAAGGTTTAACAAGACACTAAGGTTCTCTATAAGCAATATTCATAACTATATAAGTTATAAACACTGTAGGCAATTACGCACACAAACACGGCGGGGCGTGCACATTGTAAAGCCTTGATAGTTCTTATACATTGCGTAATTTTTGTTATTGAATGATCGCATTCCAAATATTTTATAAAATCAATGACGATTCTATTGTATTTCACCGTAAATAAGACCTATTCTAGATAGCCACCGTTCCTGCTTAGCCCACTAAACAGAAGTGAGCAACACTCGAGTTATTCTGGCACAATTTTGTCCTGCTTAAATCTAAGTGGCGTTCCAGAGTGTACGCTAACAGCAGTATCATTGCAGTTTGAATTGGAAGACGCGGGGAGGGCGTCGCCGCGGGCTGTCCCTGCGGCCGACGCCTCTGTGACGCTCCCTCTGAGGCGTCCGCCAGCTGGGAGCACCGCCAACACTGCCTCACCGCCTTCTAAGGAAGAGAAGACAGGTCTGTACATCATCATTACCCTACTTAAGGAAGAGAAGACAGGTCTGTACATCATCACACTGCTAAGCTTCAACTAAGTGGGAGCGATCTGCCCGATAACATCTCGAATTATCTCCCTCTCTAACCAACCCAGCTATTTGCTATAGTTAAGGCCATTATTAGAAAGCTTGCTCTGGCATCGTTCTATGCTTGAGTAATGCTTATGCCATACAAAAGCCTTTCTAAAGATCGAGTCTCTCGTAATATGGTCCTAAGACTTTTAACCCCGTCGACAGTCACAGAGACAGTGCCTTTGTTTTTTTGTATAACTTTTCATTGTACAAGTAGACAAGAGAAGTTATTCATATAGTTTACGAAATAAATGATTTATTGATTCACGAATGTATTAATAGGGTGAAAACTCCACGACAAGGAAAATTGCAACTAAAAACCAGAATTTACGTTTTAATAGAAGCAATTGAGCTAATTACAGACTGTTGTAAACCAACTACAAGTAGCTCAACTGATTCCTTATCAATACCAGTCGTAAGCGTCCCCAAGAAGCTGGCTGCATTGCCTCGCTGTATGCCATGAATTAAGTGTATTAGATATATACGAGCATCTAGATAGGTAGATCATGAATAAACTCTTAAAGGCGACGATGAAATCAAGACGAACAACTTTTGTTCTTACCCACGTAAGTTTAAAAGGTTATTACTAATGATATATATATATTGATCATCTACCTATAAACCTGTATATATACTTTTGTCCAGCAGTGGAGGAAGACAAGGAGCGCGAAGGCAGCGCAGAGAGCAAAACGTCCAGTAATCCGTCCCCGGCGAGCACGCAGGCCGCACTCAACGTGATACAGCGCCGGCGGCGGCCGAAGCGACGCTCCACGGGCGTCGGATACGTCGATATGGATGTGAGCATGTGACTTTTTCATTAATCTTACTCGGAAATTAGGTCTGAAGTTGCCTGTAGAGCGGGACGAAAGTGATACTTTTCTTACTTTTTAAACCTAGGGAGAATCGTTTTCAACTGACAGCTATCACATTTCTATTGAACCACGATAATGGTAGAATGTGAAAAATCATGGCTGATGTTAAAGAAAAAGCCTCGAACTATAGGTACCCTCGCTACGCTCCGGCTCCAAACAACGTCTCGGGACTAAATAAGTGACTTCCAACCCTAGGGTAACAATTATACACCTTCTCGGAAAGTGATGTTTTCCTAATTCAAACATGAAATAAATAAATAATAATAAATAATGCTGGACAATTCAGACAGCATTATCTAGCCCCAAGCTAAGCAGAGCTTGTGTTATGGGTACTAGATAATATAGAAACAAGTTGAGCGGAGCTTCTTAGACCAAGTTTCTTATACAAATTTGCAAAAAAAACTTTTTCCTTGAAGAAACTTTTGTGAATATGTATGTACCTACTTGCCAAACGTACGCCTTTGTAATAATAAGTTGGGTATCTTAGGCCCTAATCCCGCCCATCATTATTCATAAAGCTCGCTTTATTCTTAGGATATCGTGAACGACCGCGGCGCGAGCGGCGACGCCGACGGCGGCGACACAGATACTCCACAGGTAAGTTGTAATGTTATTATTCCGAAGTAAACACTTTCGAATTTCGAAAACCAAAAGAAAATTTACCAAGGAGTTCCGTAATCCGTTCAATATCCAGCAAGAGTTCATTCGATTTGCTTGAATTTGTTTAAACATTCACGTTTTTCTCTCAATAGGGCAGGGCTAATCACTTGCACGGCTAGGTTACATGACGCATAAAGTAGGTACCTATTTTCAGGCTATTTCGACCTGGCTCAAAACTTAATTTTCCTAAACACTTCCTATGCGTAATCTAGCTCTCGTACAATTTTAATAGCGACATATAATAAAATTTATACAAAGTTTTCAAAAGGTCACAAATCAATATTATTATTGTTTTTTAATAGACACATGCAATGATGTGCTAAAATGACTCAAATAATGAAGTTTACGTATGTATCTCGAACGATAAATTATGTTTTTTCACCGTACCATAATAACACAGGGTGGCTTCGTCTTGTGTAGTTCAGAAACGATTGACCAAAAAGGAATCAATTATAAAACTCGTACTTTTATTTTAAAGTTCTTTTATTTGTTATACTCGTTCATTTGTCTCCACAAGTGAACGAGTAAAAAAAGTTCAGCTAAACTCTTTCCCAGTTGTTTACTTGCTCATAAATAAGCCACGAAATATAACCACAAAAGCTTATAAAAACTGAGTTTATCCTCGTCCGTCAAATATTAAAATTGAGATCTATGTTAAAATATCTAAATAAATTATTAAACAGTATTTATTTCCACATAAGTTCAGTCCATGATTCCTTTCAACTCATGGATTTGGATTTGCCCACCCACTCCCATCTCAAAGAGCCACCCTGTATGTATACTAATCATCATCCAATATTAATCTACTTGGTTAAAGACCAGCTTATAAAAATGCTATTTCCAATTGGACAGATACTTTTGTATTTATATAAGTATAGGTTGATATAACTTGCCATAATCATTTTGCACACCGCTCTACCAACGTTTGACGTGACCAAATGCTGAGCCCACGTTGCACGCTTTATTGCTGTATCATTAATTATCTCGACCGTATATGATCAAATTCGTAGTTCGGTTACGTTTTATGTGCTATAGTAACTAGAAAAACGCAACTGATTGTTATTATTATTATTATTGTCTTGGTTATTTTATAAATACAGTTTTAGACTTGTGGCTAAAGAACTACCTAGGACTTTCCTTAATACAAAGCGCGATGCACGCCAGCAAAACCGTCTGTGTAAAAAAATATTATCATTATTCAGTCAATTATCAGAAAACCTTGGAAAATAATAAACCTTCCTTAAGTATCACTCAAGCCGTTGAGTATTATGAGTATATAAATCCGCTTAAAATACGCCACGGATTTCGTGGCGTATTTTAAGCGGATTTGATTTGATTTGATACATTTTACCTGCCGTTACCATTAGCAGAAACGTAAGCCTTTGTATAAATGAGAAATATGGGAATCTCTCTTTTTCGCTATTGTTTGAGCGAAATCTGTTGTCAACTTCTTACGGCAATGTGAACGAAATTTCAATGAACTAGAAACGCATGTAATTGTTTTATAAATAGAGAAGATCACTAACCTGAGAAATAAGAATGAAACGTTAAAATATGTGTTTGGGTCCCGGTCATTGACCGGAAACTGACATGAGAACTGATAGTAATAGCTAGAATGAAAGAAATATTAAATCCATTTATATTTTCACCTCAGTTTGCGAGATTTCGTGCATAAATGATATTTATCGTACCGTTCGCAGCAAATCTGTCGGCGGGACTTGATGTTGCAGGAAAAAACATCGAATTTATGTTGTTGACGCAAAAATACATTTTTGTTTACTAAAACGCTTTTTCCTTGCTCTGAAAATATAATTTAAAGGAAATTTAACCTCTTAAGTTATATTTTAAGACCAAGAAGAGGTAAAAAAGAAGTATTTTTGTATCGAACGCGTTTAAAGATTTTCTAAGAAAATTAATGAAACAGACGACCCCCTTGAAATCATTTACACAAACCATAAATCCTCAGGATTAATCTTGCCCACAGATTTCCCAACAAATAACTTGCGCAATCAACAAACCGAAATAACTATGAAGGTCCCACCATTATTAATTTGCCGGGAGCTGACGTTTAGTTTTGATAATAATCCCCTTTCATTAAGAACTACACTAATATTGAGACAGGAACATCAATACTAATATTATTAATGTGAACGTTTGCCTGTCTGTTACATTTTTACGACTAAACATCTGAGCCGAATGTCAACGAAATCAGTTTAAGAAATTGTATCGTGGGCAAGGCTGTCCAGGAAACAACCTTTCCCGGGTTCTATCTATTTTCATACCAAATTTCATTCGGATCCGTCCACATAAGCGTGAAAAGCTAAACCGTCAGAGTTACATCATGTAGAATACTATGTATGAATAAAAAAAAGCAAAAGACAAGAACCTTCTTTTTGTTTGAAGTCGATAAAGAGAACAATAACAAAATTCTTGTTTTAAACATCTCATCACATTACACTTCTCTTTATTCTCTCTCAGATGAAAATTTTGTAAAAGCTGTTTCCCTCTGAATGAATATCGCATTGAATAAAAAATATTGAGTACAGCATATCTATAGCAGCCGTACCGTGTTACTATTACTGATTCAAACGAACTCGAATGAAATGTGAAGATGCTCTAATTAGCACTTGTTCACTATAGTTAAACGAAATTCCTAATTAATACGCCTGTCGCAGCCGTATTAATTAGAAGATTAGAGCTAGACCACCTTTGTTATTCGTCTCAGTTTAATTTGGGTTGGTACTTCGGTAGTATAAAAGCGAAATTAATTCTGCCTCGGTTACTACATATTCACGTCTGAACCAATCTTTATAGTTGTTAGTGGTATATTTGGGTACTTTCTCAAAAGACTTATATGTCAATGTTATATATTTTGTCCATGAAACTTCCTTTCGGTTTTTCTTCACACATTCTGCGTCTAACTTTATATTGAATGTACGGCTTATAAAAATATTGTTGTCTAGCATTTCTAAAAGACGTCCCATGACGTAATTCAAAATTATATGTAATAAACCATAAAAATAAACATGCTTTCCGGCAATAGTTCATGAAAATAGACGTGATTGTAAATGTCTGGTGTATTTATGTATCTATGTAACGTAATATGTTCTAGTCACCTTCGCTCTTACGTAGCTAAAGTTCAGCTACGGTCAGTTTCAGGTAATTTATGCGTCCTTGTTTTATTGTCTGAGCTATAAAGTTAGTAATTTTTTCGGGTCAGACGTTTCTGTCTTATTTTAAAAGCATTTATGTCGTCTTTACGATGTAACATTGCAACACTATATTTGAAAGTTTGCTTGCGGAATCAAATAAAAATCGGGCAGCACTATTTTTAATCTGTAGTTTAAAATACATTCATCTACAAAATCTATTGTCTCTATAAATCTCACCGCAACGTATAACTGCCAAGTAAACTAAATTAAAAGTAATAGTTTGGCCTTTGTAGAACATCATTCAATCCGTTCATCAAAGTCTATTAATTCTCGATAATTTGCGATAAAACCGTGTTTAAAAATAGTCAGCACTGTTTCGGCAACGCGCGTATTGACGTAAGCAAACACAAACAATAGAGCCGCAGAAATATACTGGGAACACCGGTATTTCTGTCCGTAGTATCAGAGTCAGGCAGAATCGATAGGTATTGACAAGACCAGGGACTTGACCCATGAATATTTACTCTTTTAAGGAGGATGGCGTCAATTTGGCTAATTTCAGTTCAGACATGACATAGCTGATAAAAATTACGGATTATTTAGCAAAAAAAAAAAAGGAACGTCGTTATTTCTTTTAATTTCTGATAGATTTTTATGATGCGATTTATTTAAATTTATATATATTTACCTTAAATAAATCGCAGTGAACTTAAGCTTCAATCATACAAAAGTTCACTGATCTGAAATGAATTACAATAATTAAGTGATGCACAAGATAATTTGAGTTGAAACAGCACAGCTGAGTAGTAATATTGTGGTGTATTACTAATGTTTAAATTTAGCGATCCTACCTCGGGCCAGAACTAGGGTTGTCTCATATAGAAAGAATTTATGTTGTTGTCTAAATGCATCAAAAATTATATTGTACTAATTATCGTATACAATGACACTCGGTTTCAAAGACAACAATTATATTGCCGGTCTTGCACGTCGGAGGGCTTATAGCATCCTATTTCTGAACACAAAGTTGAATGACAAATTCACTCTTGATGGATTTCCTTCCACTAAGGAAGATTTGATACAATTGGCAAAATTGCATAAAACCAGACGCATAGCCAAACATTAAAAAGAAGAGTAATCTAAGTATAGAAAATCTTTTGTGTATTTTTACGCGTGTGGGTAATTATTTACGGTTGTGTACTATGTAATATGTGGTTTCATTGGTTACTCTTTATTACTTCCAATAATCAAAAAAGATAAGCGAACTAGGTATCGACAACTCTCACACACTTAGGAATAAGACCAGACTTATTCCTACGTGGTGCTTAGCTTTACACCGCTCATGTCGTGAAAATAAAAAAGGCGTCGACAGAATAGGGTTTTTTTATGTTTTTCATTAACTGTTTAGCGGCTGCTGCTATAGAAGTGGAAGCGAGGTCATCCAGTTCCGATAGGATTTCCGCTATGAAAACCGGCAAAGCCAAGAGTTTCATAGTGTCATTCATCGTGTAGCTATCGTACTGCCCAACTCTACGCACGCTTTACTAACCAGTGATTCACAAGCGATATGAGTGACACGAGTACGTTTATTTATGTGTACGCCTCCAAGGTCGGTGCCTAAAAGGGACACGACTCACGAACTGTTTTAACACTCTTAATACGCGTACGCTGTTATAATACTATTTTAATGTACTGATGCAGATGTCAATAGTTGAGGACCTAGTTTGCACTGAAAAAAAGTTTTAATAATTTTATACAGAAACTAGCGGTCCGCCCGCACCCCGACCTCGCACGGGAATTGAGAAATTTCATAAATTATATTTTTTTTACATTGAAGATTCATACGGATCCTAAATTTTTTTATAGTCTATATTCATCAGGAATAATGTAGGATTCTAATGGGGAAAGAATTTTAAAATCGGTATATGGTTGAGAGTTTAAGATTTGATTGTTTCTTTGTTTGTTTGAATATGCTTTCGGAGCCTATTCACAAATCTTTCCTCATTACGTGTAGATATATCTTAAGACAACAGATTAACAAAAGAGTACTTAATAACATTATATTCTAAAGGTTATACATGTGCCTGAAATAGGTTAGACCTGTATCTAAGGCGAGACTTGCTAACAACGTAACTAAAAAACTTAAATCGCATACATAAAATGAATGGACATGGAGACTACAAAAAACGTATGCTTAGTAGACATGTGCGCCGACGTTGAAATAGTCGGCGGCGGACGCCGGTCTGAAATCGGCGGCGGCGGCGTGATTTCGGCGTGAAATCGGCGTGATAGTATTTGTTTAGAATCTGTTATTATTAATTTAAAAATGCTTACATACTGTTATAATTTATAATTTATTATGCTTTCTTATGTTAAACATACCTAAATTAGGTAGTTTAAAACATCTAGCGTTCCTCCAGTAGGTTCAGGCCCCCAAACTTTAATTAGGTACCTATGTAAAATAAGGAACATATTTTGGATAGGTACATACATAGAGCCCTCACCAGATATATGGTGTCGCGCCAACTTTGGCTCAGTGTATAAACAACATGCTCAAAAACAGAGCGATACAAGTGACAATCAATAAAACCACCAGAGGTATAGTTGTCAGGGGTTGCCCCCAAGGCGGCGTCTTACCGTCCCTTTTATGAAACATAGTTGTTGAAGAGCTAATCCACGCCCTCAACGGACGCGGACTGGTCACAATAGGATATGCGGATGACCGTGCGATCTTGGCGACAGGCTGTTTCGAAAACATCACAGTAGGATATGCGGATGAACTCGCGATCTTGGCGATCGGCTGTTTCGAAAACACACTACGCGAACTGATGAAACTTGCCTTCAAAACCATCTAAGCATGGTGTACCGACCATGAACTCTCAGTTAATCCAACCAAAACGGAACTAATAATGTTCACAAACAAGCGACATCTGGGAAACATTAAACTCCCTAAATTATTCAACACAGAGATCAAGCTAAAAACAGAAGTCAAGTACCTAGGAGTCATACTAGATAGCAAACTGCTGTGGAACAAACATCTTGACAACAAACTTCAACGTGCGACGTCAACCCTCTACCAGCATTCTGCTGCATTAGCAGAATGCTTGGCAAAACCTCAGGGATCTCACCAAAAATAACCATGTGGCTCTACACTGCTATAATTAGACCAACATTAACCTACGGAGCGATAGTCTGGTAGACAAGAACGGAGTTAAGCGCCGTGATAACGAGACTACAGCGGTTCCAAAGAATGGCCTGCTCAGCCATAACAGGCTGCATGAGAACCATTCCCGGCGCTGCCCTAGATATCATTCTAGACCTCGCACCATTAGATCTTTACATACAACAAGAGGCTACAATGTCAGCCCTAACACTACAAAACATAGGTCTCTGGGCAATCACAAGCAGTCCACACGCCCAGATCTTGGACAGGGCTATAAATTATTAACCCCTCATAGCTGCTCCATGTGATAGAATACCCAGCAAACCAATGCTAAACAAGCACTACCAAATACAACTATACGAGCATCAGAAAGATGAATCTGGTACACAAAGTCAGTCAGATCTATACAGATGGCTCTAAAACGGACACAGGCACAGGCGCCGGGGTCCACTCATTGGATGGACCTAAACATTAACATATCAGTAACACTAGGAAGGCACAGCTCTATATTTCAATGCGAATGTGTAGCAATAACTCAGGCGGCCACAGCTGTACAAAAGAGAGGAATATGACCAATGTGTTCGCATTCTCTCCGATAGTGCTGCCATACTCATAGCCTTGGAGGGGAGTAGCTGCAACTCCAAGTAAGTGTACGAATGCCATCTGGTATAAGAAATAAACAAACAACAAGATTACCCTTCAATGGATAAAAGGACATAGCGGATCGCTAGGAAATGACGCCGCTGATGAACTGGCACGGCGAGGATCGGAAACTACCACAGAAGATCCACTGCCTTTCCTCCCCTTGCTATTTTCATTACTCCAAACATGGATTAGGCTCAAAACTAGAATGATGCATAATGAACGATGGACACGCCCACGCAAGTCAAACTAGAGAGGCGCTGACATCAATATCAAAGAATCTAACTATACGTTTATTGAACCTTAATCAACCTGCGTATTCTGGTAGGAACACTAACAGGGAATTGCTTACTGAACAAACACCTATTCACCATCGGAGCGACAGACAGTCCTCTCTCCAGAGGATGCCTCAGTGGCGACGAATCAGCTGCCCACGTTGTCCAGGAATGCGAGGGAGTAGCAGCAACACGAACAGAAATGCTCAACTTGCCGAGGTCACTCCGCGAAGCCTGTGAAGATCCCAGGAAGATTCTGCGCTTAAAGACGAAGTTAGGCTGGCTCTGCTAGCACTCACACCACGCATAATGGACCAAAACTGAGTCCATATGCAGAAATAGGAGTACTTCTACCTAAACCTAAGCTATCGTACTAGCGTATATGACGTCATTTGGTACTTATAAACTTTACCTATTCCGATCCCTGGTAATAATAATCAATAAAATGACGGGGTTTTCAAAGCGTCTAAAAGGTAACGTGTCACGCCGAATTCACGCCGATTGGCTGATCGGCGGCGGCGGCGTGAAAAATTTGCCGGCGGCGGCGGCGGGTCGGCGCGGCGCACACGTCTAATGCTTAGTACACGTAACTAGTTTACATGGGTATTGTCCTTCCTTCTTTCTTTCGTCAACTAAACTGCTTAAAAACATTATTATGTAATCAGTTATATTTATTTTTAATTTGCATATATTGTATGGGTTGCGATTGATAAAAATCATTAAATTTAGGCGATTACTGCACGCGCATAATATGTGCGTACAGTCACCAGCATAAATATATGACTATGGGCAGCGCTGCAAAACTATCTGATTATCAATTGAAGGTATAATTATGTGATGATACTTAGGATGTAAAAATATGTGATGATTTACACCCGGCAAAATAATCGTTTGCACCGTTGTAACAGCATAATTATCGGATCACGTAAAGACTGCATTAATATCTGATACAATTAACAGTAAGAAATATCTCAACAATCTGCAAGAATGAACTTTATATACCTTAGCATAGAGCCGTGATTTGAACGAAATAGTTTGACGCTTCTTGAAAAGAGTATCAACCTGTCATTGGATATCGCTGTGTCACGTTTTACTTTATGACATTATTTCAGCAGATTTCGTTTTACTAATATAAATATGAATACAAGAATTTGTTATTATAAGGAGTGAAGATTTGATTGTTTGTTTGTTTGTTTGAATTGAATAGGCTCCGAAACTAGTGGACAAAATTTGAAAAATTCTTTCACCATTAGAATTCTAAGTTTTCCGTGATGAACATGCGATAGAATATTTAAAAAAAAATTAGGGATCCGCATGTAAAGTTTAATAAATATACGTGCGCAATACATTCAACTTCTTGTTATGTTATGGCTCCGCTGCTTGCTTTTTCTCTACGGCCAGTCCCAAGTCCAGTGTCAAAACCCCAATACTGCTAAAAAAGTAAGGGATCCTTAAGAAAACTGTGAAACATAACGCGTTAGTGTGTAAAATATATCTGAAGTTTTGGTTTAATATCCGTGCGAAGGCAGGGCGGACCTCTAGTTTATTAAACGCTGCGGTGGGAAATGTTGATGATGTCAGCATTTGATAAAAGAAGAGTTTTTGGCAAGGAGATTACATTTGTTATGGTGATAATGCTGGCTTTTTGAATCTTCGAATGTTATGTCAACGTTCATACACGAAGGAGTTTTTGATAGATAATCATAACTTAACACTGGCCACCGACGACTAAAATGCTAAAATAATGACTTAAAACGTGAGACGTAAGCGGCAATATCCAATGACAGATTGATGCTCTTTTCAAGAAGCGTCATACTGTTTCGTTCAAATCACGGCTCTGTGCTTAGGTATATAAAGTTCATTCTTGCAGATTGTTGATATATTTCTTACTGCTAATTGTATCAGATATTAATGCAGTCTTTACGTGATCCGATATTATGCTTTTACAAAACAAAAGATTATTTTGCCGGATGTAAATCATCACATATTTCTACATCCTACGTATCGTCACATAATTATAAGTTCAATTGATGATCAGATATTTTTGCAGCGCTGCCCATAGTCATATATTTATGCTGGTGACTGTACATAAGTAAATGTAAGCTACGTAGGTATCTAAGCTAGACACAGATTGTGGGGGGTAAGAGAATAATGGGATTGGGGAGGAATTGGTTAAAAATATACAATAATCGAGTTCAGTTAAGATTATTTTAAAAGCATGGAATTAAAAATAAAACCGCCGTATTCTTGCTCTTGATACCTCATTAAAAGCTTTGATGCAAGACCACCCACACACTGCTTCTATTCAAACAAAGTCGCGACTTTGTTTAGTCGCGTTCATTTTAATTTAAATAGAATTTTAACAATCATAGACTATCGAGGAATGATTAAAAATAAGTTCGATCCTCATTGTAATTAATTATTCATAAGTGAGGGCTCACTGATCTTTTACAAACGATACAATAATTGAAACGATTTCTAGAATGGGCTGCAATAAATTCGCGTTACTATGACAACATTGGCGTTAATCCAGTCTTGAAAACTCATAAATTGGGGCTGACTGATCGCAGACAGATACACACGGCTATTGTTCGAATCATGTGATTCTGTTGATATTTCCGGGGTGGGTGCGTCGACCTTTCATAATTGATGTCAACCGCGCTCGTGGTCTTGAAAGGTACCCTCAGAATGTTTCCTTTTACTCTCGAACTAAGCGTATACTCAGCGCGTATTCTCATCTAGGCCCTAGCTAAGCACGGCTGTGAGAACACAGGCTCTGCTTAACTTGGGGCTAGATGGTGCTGTGTGAATTCTCTAGTCCAGCATTATTTATTATTTTATTATTATTCCTATTTATCTAGTGGCCTGCCACGTTTTTTACCGTGTTCTATACCTACTATATGAATGCTGTTGACATCTTTGTAATCAAACTTATCATAAGTCGTCAATTTTGACGCTACTCAAGCTTGCAACCACTTGCAACGCCTGTTTGCAGTAAGAACAAAGTTTAGTCACATGAAAACATACTATTTTATGAATATCTTTGGAAATAGGACGCAGTAAAATACACACGCCCACAAAATCGTTTGATATTTCACTTTACGTGTGTTGCGTAAATTTGAATGGAATCAACAACGGAAGAAACAATCACAAAAAAGTTAGTTAAGTGGCGTGGTATTTATACGACTGTGATAAATATTAATAAAATAGGTGCCATAGCTTTATATGAACTTTATAACGTAGATCGAATAGTTAATTTTCACCTTGCTTCACCGTTAATAACCCCCTTGAGTGATCACATGTGCGTGAAAGTTTACCTGCTTATCTGGGGTAATGATCCGTTACATATGATGTATGTTTGGCTTTAATATTTTTGGCCTGTACCTCGTTGACGGGCCACATGGCCGAATGACGTCATTCCACTGCTAACTCTTAGGTATCTATGTATTCGAACATCGCTGTTTATAAGCATCAATATTTCCACTCGCGTTTATGCTCCATATAATTATGCATCTTGTACATAACAGAAAGATACCCATTCCTTTTAACGTATGCATTTTTGCTTAGAAATTGATATAATGATTGTTTATGGGTGCGCTGTATAGGAGAGAAAACGTTTTTTATCACTTAATTTTGTAACCAGCGAAGACTACTGAGAAATTTTTATACAATATTGTACAGAACAATTATCATATGTGACATAGTAAATGTTCTGCAATGACCCTTTTTGTGTTGGCACCACATTACACATAGTAATCTTCTTGGATCGTCAAATTGATTATGAGCTTTTAAACTACAAAATGTTGGCAATGGAATAAATATGTAGGTCAAATCGACGCAGAATTATGTTGTGTCAGATTATAATATGTAGTTAGTAAATGCTTATTGTATCACTAACCACAATCAGTGCTTTTGGGACATCACCGTTTTGCGCAGGACGACATTAACTTGTTGCTTCCTAAAAAATTCTTAAATAATGATGATCGACAAAAAATTTCTCTAATTGAAAATTTTAATATATTTTATTTTTAACATTAAGAATATATTACACTTATAATAATAACACTAAGTAAACCACAGAGGTTTGTAAGGAAGTGCTAGTAGCGAGTCAGCCGAGTAGGCGATCAATAAATAAATAATGCTGGACAATCCACACAGCATCATCTAGCCCCAAGTTAAGCAGAGCTTGTGTTATGAGTACAAGATGACTGATATACTTAATAGAATAAAATATACAGAACAAAATACACATTTTTATGAGACAGAAAATAAATAACGAGTAAAAAACTAAGTATTCAAAAAGCTTAAGATGCTCATAAATATTGGTTTCTTTTTATAATGTAACTCGCTAAATCATCTCGCCGCCACGGATGCTGGGATACATTCAGAACATTTTTTTTTATTATAATACATCCTGAAACTGTTTTCTGTGAATATCCCGATCCAAACATGCCAGAATTGGGGTCACACAGTTCCGAAATATAGACGCGTAAACTTGAAAATAGAATTTATTTAAAGACTGAATAGTCAAAAACGCGCCGCCGTCGCTTCATGAATCACTGCATCCATTGTGACCTGTTTGTTGTGTCTTCATCCACACCTGAGAAGATATCAGTAATGTCTTATTGTACCAGCTGGCCCCCCAGTTTCTCACTAGATTTTTCGAATGGTTTACTTCGAAAATCCCCTGGATGCGTTTACTACCCTGCCAAATTTAATTGATATCCCTCCGCCGTGGCAGTAGAGTAGGCAAGGAGGCATAGGCAAGTAAAACGTGAAATCCAACATCCAGAAAGAATTTACTTTAGCTTTTATATAATATTAATAGATTTTAGTTGCGTCTTGACCAGATGCATTCTTTGTTTACAAGATGGAACATGTGATCGTGTATATATAGAAGGCGCGTGTGCGTATCTGTTCGTCGAAAACGCGCTGCGTCAGCCCTCCATCGGACACCTGCCAAATCCTAGGGCACCTACCTGTTAACTGATTAATGAGGCGGTGTCTACGATATTAGGGTGCTAGTAATCACCTCTCACCAACGACACGCGTGCTGAGACATGTCCTTGATTGCCGTTTTTAAACTCTACTAGATTCGGGGCGTCGATCCCGATGTCACCCTGATGTACCTACAGGTAAGGTGTACCCTCCCGCGCCGCTCAGACTACTGGCAGTCTCAACACGACTCTGCGTCAACGGCGTTTTACAGTCGCGTTACCACCGCCCAGCGTGGGCGCCGACAATATTTTCACTAGATTTAAAACTGTAGGAAACAGTCAGTGTGTTTTCGCAACGCGCGGCGTCCGCCCGCCCGCTCTCGTCGCGTTCATGAATGAGATGTGATCGGAAATGAGTCGGAAACAGGATCGTTACACGTCGCGGCCGCGGAGCCTGGCCTCCGCTCACAGCTATGGTTCGTCTCCGAGCATGCTGGGCTCGGTGCTCGGCAGCCAGTACGGCGGCTCGTACGGAGGCTCCTCCTACTCCTCGTACAGCCCCAGCAAGTACCGCAACTACAACCCCTACAGCGCCGGCTTCGGGCGCTCCTCCTCCAACCTCGGTATATACGGAGGCACGAGCTCCGGCTACGGAGGGGTTTACCTGAGCGGCTCCTCGTTAGGCTCATTGAATCTCATGACGCCAGTGTTAAAGAAATTGGACAAAAAGTTGTTGGCGAGTCAAAAGAACTTTAAACCGAAGCCGGTGCCTCCAGCTAAAGTGCAGGAGCCGCCGCCTGAAGAGATCCCGGCGGCGGCGGCTCCCGTGGAGGACGCGCCTCCGGTGCGGCCGGAGAGAAAATCCCGCGCGAACAAAGCCGGAAACTTGAGCAAAGAGCGCTCGCGCTCTCTCAACTCCCTCGACGCCTCGGGTGCGCTCAACGCGAGATCTCTGAGCCTCAACTCGTTGGCATCCGATGGATATTATGTACGTTTCTACTTTATATTCTTTACTATTGTGTCTTTCAAAGTTAATGGGACGATTAACAGTAGGTAATCTTTTACGCATAATGGTAGAAATCTACAGTCAAAACAATCGCATAACATGGTTAATGTTATGCGATTGTTTTTCCAAATACTTTTCCAATAAACACCATCCTACTCTATTTCTACTATTTCTATTACTACTGTCTTGAAGTTTCTGACGCTATTAACATTCTAATCGAAAAATACACCAATAAACCTTAAAGTTTAGTTTTTCTTTCATACAATACGAGCTAAATATAAGAGGGCACTTTAAACCTCGGTCTCAGACTGAAGTACGACTTCCATATCTCGAGAAACTAGGTAATTACTAATTAATTAAGGTAAATTAATATAATTACAAATACAACACAGTTTTTTCCCAGATCCATTGTTAGTTTTCTGGAAAGCATACTTCTAGCCCTGTCCTTTCGAAGCCTTCTAAAGAATTATAAAATACTAGCGGCCCGCCCCGGCTTCGCACGGGTATTAAACAAAAATTTCAGAAATTATACACACTAAAACGATAGGTTTCACAGTTTTCATACGGATCTTTACTTTATTAACAGCATTAGGGTTTTTGACATTGACTCAACATTCCAAAACTGACACTGGCCGTAGAGAAAAAGCAAGCACCGTGCGCTATACAACCTCTTTTTCTATTCTGACGCGCCATAATAGAAAAAGAGGTTGAATATACAGCCCACGGTTCAATTATTGAATTTTTCATGCGGATCCCTAACTTTTTTGAAAATATTATATAGCCTATGTTCATCACGGAAAATTAAGGATTCTAATAGTGAAAGAATTTTTTAACTCGGTCCAGTAGTTTCGGAGCCTATTCAATTCAAACAAACAAACAAACAAACAAACATACAAACAAACAAACAATCAAATCTTTCCTCTTTATAATATTAGTATAGATAATAATAACCTTATTGCTGTGTTATGTGAACTAGATTTGTATCTAGAGCATGAGTGTTTGATTGCGTAGCATTGACATCGACATATGGCGCGATAATAGATTTGTCGTTCTCCAATTTGTCAGTTACGACATCTGTTCAAATCACAGATTTAAAATTATAACAGGTCGTCTCGTCAGTATACCACTGGTAACGATGAACATAAAGTTATATTGACACCGTTCGTTGCGTATTCAATTGTTTGGGAATATCTTGGATAATTAGGGTACCTACCTAACCTACATACAGATATCGCTTTGTCGTACTGTTATTATGCTTATTGCATATGTATCATATACCGCACGATCAATAGTTTATGTGCAGATGGAGATGAGGATGTTGATATATTTTATATGTCCTTGCCGAAATTCAGGGATGCGGTATTAAATTTTTTGGATAGGTCACATAGGAATATGTAATTGGTTGTTATGTTTTTAGTGTATTTCTTTGTCGTTTTGGTTCTGTACTGATAATGTAATGATAACGTTAATAATAAAAAAAATATATATAATTTATAATTTTTTGTCATGAGTAGTAAGCTGACATACCGCTCTATTTCTAAAGACATAATTAAAATAAATAAATAATGTTGGACAATTCACACAATATTATTTATTTATTATCTAGCCCCAATCTATGCAGAGCTCGTGTTATGGGTACTAGATAACTGATATACATAATAATATACGAGTACTTAGAGAGATATTGTTTATTATACATAGCAAACGACCAGAACACCCTGAACAAATATTTGTAGATCGTACATAAGATTTGCCCCGAGGCGGGAATCGGAATCAGCATATTATTGTAGGTAAATTATAAAAATAATATTCCAAATCCAAAAACAAAAAACGCCGCATTTCTTGCTCGACATTAACAGTCTGAGGCTAGCCAGTGAATGCGTTAAAAGTTTAACAGTTTTTTATAAAACAAACATTAACCCATTCCAGTCTGGAAGCGAGCGTACGGAAGAGGTGGAAGAATGTGACTACAAGGCGCTGTACGAGGCGTCGCAAGTCGAGGTGCGGCGTCTCCGCGCCTTGCTCGCTACATCCGAGACGCAGCTGCGAGACGCGCGCGCGACTATCACCAGGCTCACACAAGTCGTAAGTACCTACCGCCGCATTATCACAAGTACGTCCCCGCTACTTAATATGCTCCAAGGGGGTTACTAGATCTGCTTGAAGGTAGATGATGATCGCAGAATTGTTAAATATAGGAAGTATAGGCTAGTAGGTTTCAATATGCCGTGTGGTGCCGGCATAGAATTTCACCACCTCCACTTTTGTGGGTGTCCTAAGAGGCGACTAAGGGACACACCGGGGGGCGGGTAGCAGCGTCCTCTGTAGAACAACTTCACTGAACTGCGATCCCCAACCCACATGCCCAGCGTGGGGATTATGGACAATAAACACCCAAATGATAAATAATGCCATCTATGGCGCTCTTTGGAGAGGCCTATGTCCAGCAGTGGACTATTATAAGCAGATGATGATGATGAGGTTTCAACAGGCTGCGTTGGAAGAGCCGATTCTTCCGCTGCGACCGCGCCCTGCCTAAACCACACTTCCCATGTACTTAGACGTTGTTTAACGTGAAGGACTAGCCTTGGACGGACATCCTTAGATCAGGCCTGGTTTAGGTTAGAATATACAAAATGGAGTTTAAATCGTAAAATGCGTAAAATATTTGAAATTTTCCTATTTTTTGACAATAATTACCCGAATGTTGGCAATTAGGCATTAACATATCGAGTCTGTCCATGCAAGTGGCTATTGTCAACCAATACAGACTCATAAAAATTGACGAACATAAAGAGTATGATCTTTTTGTAAAAACCTTTCTCTAAAAGAGCTAATATTTGTTGTTTGACATTTTTGATACCTAGACAAAACCAGCTTAGCACTGTTTTATCTGTAAGCGGTTTATTAATATAGGAGAGTTGTACAACCATGGTTGATATATTTGTGTTTATTTCCCCTTGCTTTGCATTGTACCTTACTACGTTTAGCTAGCGTTGTAGTTAGTGCTTGACATTTTGCATATTACTTGTTTCTGTGCGTTACTAACTTAGACAATACTGTAGGGCAAGCACAGGCTTTCTTGTCTAAGGGAGAATAGACAAAATATTATCGTGAAATTAATTTCTTCAACTTCAGTAATGTACGCAATGTATGGCGATGCGATGTCATTATTGTCTATTCTACCCTAGAGAACAATCTCCGTGCTTGGCCTACTGGTGCATCTTCTACACCGAAATAATCTTTTGTTTTTTCCTAGGGAAATTAGTTTTATAATAAAAGAAAATAATTTTCTCTTTTTAACAATAGAGTTTGCTACTCTACAAAAGATTATTTCGGTGTAGTACCATGGCGTTCTCTGTATTTTGTTCAATGTTTTTGGCATTGCTGTATTTATACCTACTAAGCACCGGCTATACTCGGTTGTAGAATCCAAGATATTTAATATCAACAAATACAAAACATATCTTACAGAATATGTTATGTACAATCGAGTATAGATAAAAGACAAATATAAATACTGCTGGTCATTTTACACAGCATCTAGCCCCAAGCTAAGCAGAGCGTGTGTTATGGGTACTAGATAACTGATATACGTAATAATATACAAGTGCATATAAAGATTTTTTTATTATATATAGAAAACAACCAGAACACCCTGAACAAATTATTGCAGATCGTACAAATATTTGTCCCGAGGCGGGAATCGAACCCGCAACCTCCTGCATCGCAGGCGGACCTTCGTCCACCGCGCCACAGAGGTCGTCATGATTTCGATTCGGATCTGTGCCTGTGCTGTAATAGAAATGATAAATAAAATTATTTGATGTTTTATCGATTTAATATTCGATATTATTTTGATCACTCTTCAGACAGGTCAGTGACCTATTACGAATCACTAATAAATTCGTTCGAATGCGAATTCGTAAACTTTCTACTGTCTCTCAAATTCTACACCATCTCATTGTTTTACTAAAACAGTCAATAGGGTCTTATTGTCTGTTTTAGTATAAAATTAGAATGAATTATGAAAATAAAGCGAGCCAATTCGTTTGTTAAGAGCTTAGAGGCCTAGCCCGCCAGTGGCTTAAGTCTGCTTGCGGATGATGATGATTTGTGTACTTTGACACGATATCACATAAACTTGAGATATTATCTCGATCTCTGGTGGGCGCACTAAGGTATAGCTTTAAATTTCGTATAATTATAGTTCAAAACTTCCATTTATATCGTCAAATCTTTAAAGAATTGAATGTTTATGATGATCTGTTCTAATAGCGTACTCGAAATAGAAATCCATCTTTGGACTTGTATACGGCCATGACGATAATATTCAGAGTTAGAAATGATGACGTCACTCTATGAAACCTTTTAGTTTGTGTAGTGTTAGCAAAGCTCTTGGCGGCTCGTGAACTACAAGATCTATGCAGACTGGCGTCGATGTTCAAATGTTTTGATTGCGCACGATAATAGTGAGTTTGGCAGGCTGCCAATTCGTCACTCCTTTTCATCAAAACTGTGAGTTAATTTTAGAGACCGCCCAGCTGACTTGCGCTTTTGAGGGCTTAAACGTTAAGCACTACGCCAATTTACTACGTTCAATGTTCTTGTGCGAGGAAAGATGTCGGGGATAACATTAAAGGAACACAACCTCCGTTATAAACTGTTACTTTAACTAGCTGGCGAGCAAAAAAGGAGGCCATTAGAACCTCAAGAATGGTTGTCAATAGTCAGACTTTTTAGATAAAGCGAATTTATTTATTATTTACTAGATGTTTATTCTGATATGTATAGTTGCATGCTTGTTGTGTAGGTATTGTCTGTGTGATTATGTATATGTAGCCACCACATGCATGATGGAATCATGGAAACCAGCGATATGGCACAGTCTCTGTTAAAGTATACCCTGAGTGGTCACCGCTGAGTGGTCACCGATTTCCTTGTATTCTATGTATTTTTTTTACTAATTATATATTTTTACTTTGTTTTATATTTTAACGACAAAAGTTCTAACTAAAAAGCGCCAATGATAACAAATTTTATTAGTAATATTTTTGTTTTCGACTCTTTAATTCACAAAAAATCCTCTTAGAGCCCAGCTGTGATTTTTGCTTTTGTGCTTTTGCGATTTTACCTCATTTTGCAGATTAGTTACAAATATAGAGTAGGTCTCTTTTCTCAACTGCAAAGAATAGTGCCTATTTAAATAAAAAAAACATATTATTAATGTTACTATTTATTGACATCACACACCAATTATTATTCTCCTTTTCCAGAACCAGAACTCGTTATCTGAAATAGAGAAACGAGAAAAGAGGGCCATGGAGAGGAAGCTTTCGGAAATGGAAGAGGAATTAAAGGTATATTTCTTCTATCCTCTTTTATAACGTAGCCACAACACAAATACACTTTTACATTTATACATACGCTCTCTCGGACAATTAGACTTTACATAGCTACAGACCGTTCAGCTTGTTTTCTAAAATAATATGGCAGTCGACAAGATGTCTGCCGTCGCCATTTTGAATCCAAACACAGGATAATAAAGTGGTGTTCGTTTTATAGCAATTGCAAAAACTAAAAGCTGAGAACGAAAGGCTGAGGGCCGAGAATCGTGCCTTAACGCGGGTCGTGAGCAAATTGACCAACTCTGCCGCCAAATAGGTAAATGAACACCTGCGCCCTGTGACGTCATGGAAAGACCTGCACATATATACATAACTGACTTTGTGTCTGTCTATTGTCTGTCATAGCTGCGGCACGAGCCTTTTGCAATTCTATAGTTAAAAACTCATTGTTGTGTTTAAGTTCTTGATTTTTTTCCGTTTGGAGTACCTGCACTTCAAAACCAAAGACATTTAATGTCATCAAACTAATGATCTTAAACTCGATTGGACACAGCTTCGAGCTTTTACTATTACAGTGCATACAAATAATGTGCGTGGTAGATCCATGGTTTGTTCTCGCTTACGTTTGAAGTATGTATGTAGATTCCTTGTGAGTGTTCTAAATAAAATTATAAATTGAATAGTTGAAGTCACCAATGCAATCTTTCACAATCGCAACTATTTTGGACTAAATATACTATGCAACGGCTCCGATTTAGGGCAATCATTTTAATATATTGAAAGTGTCAAGACAGGTGTAGTATCTACTAACGTGGCTTGAGGTTGCCTCCATTTTTTTTCTTTGCTCTTTCTAAGTATCCACCCAAAAGGGTTTTCGTGCTTAAATAGTAAGCGAGTTCAAACCGTCTGGGGCAGGACGTGCCGCGATCCCTTAACAGTGTGCAGGCGCATGTTTTGGACCGTGTGTGACTAGCAACCGGCGTGCCTCAACAGAGTACAAATCGCACCATCTCAGCTTTACCCTAAGAGTTCCTAACAAGGCTATCTCAGGCAGATTTTCATATGTGATAAGCAATATCGACTTAATTATAGCTATATAAAAAGCTCACTTGCAAGGACTTTCTTAAATTGTTATAAAATAGATTGTAATTTCTTCAATTTTAAAGGTTTTATGAAATTAGTCTTGAAAAACTACACAAAGCTTTTCAAAATTGTGTTAAACCTAACAAAGTCTGTGTTAACGCTGAACCAGAATAATGCGTGATTGCAATATTGTTTCTGCCTGTTCTTACGAGTCAGCCTTAAAAATAAATCATTTATTTCAGGCATAAAGAACAGTTAAGAATGGTAAAAATCTTATTCGAGTAGTTTAAATATTGAGTGATCGAACTGTGGTCTCAGAGTAATGAGACGTTATGCATTCTGTACTCGGCGAAGGCACGCCGTTCTGCGTTGTGTTTTAGCAGACGTAAGATTTGTTGGTATTTTTTGTGAGCGGCTTCGTCTTGTATTAAAAAGTCCATGACAAGTTTCTAACTCTTCAGAAACATTATTAACATAGCGATAACCTTCCGAATTATGAATATGTCCGGTCAATCGTAGGACTGATAAACTATACCCATTTTATTGATCCCATTAATTATTCGGTTTTATTTGGAAATGTCACCGTAAAATCACTACAACAAAAGTGATCCAATATGTTCGAAACATTTTATTAGTATGAACACGTAATTCAAACATCTTAACAGAAAGATCTGACTAAAACACAATAAATGAAGTGTTCGCTAGTGTGTTGCATGCCTTCTGTCCGTACCGTACATCATACACCAAATACATTGAGATTCAAAACACAGTTATCACAACAGAACTATCAAACAAAAGTGTTACTTCGCAGCAATGACAAATAACCCCTTAAAATGCTTAAATCTCTGGACCTAAACACGACAGAAGGATAATGCCACGTTACTGTATGTCTAACAGTTTGTATTAGGTTTGTATTGGTCTAATACAGTTTTGGCACATGTACATATAGCTTTGGTTATAGGTCCACACCCTAGAATTAGTTTCTTTATAACCTGTGTGTTGTTCCCCTCTAGATTAATAATAAACATACTACTATGTTTTTTTTTTTAAATCCGGCGCGATGCCTTTCTTTTCTTTGTATAATTAGGATTGGAATGAGACTGCGACGTCAACAAGGATGACTTAATGAAAAAATAATACTAGCTTGGGGCTAGATAATGCTGTGTGAGCTTGTAAAGCATTATTTATTACTATTATTAAATAAAATACAACGATGTTAGCTTTTAAAAATTAACGTTATCACTGACAGATATTGATTGATAAACGTCGTCGTAAGATAGTAAGAACCGGCAGTTTGCAATTAATAAACTCAATTAAATATGTTGGCCACAGGGACCATAGCACTTAAATATTGGCAATAAACCTAATAAATATATAAACTTAACATAAAATTACATAATCTTACATTTATAAAAATCCAGCCGCAAAATGAACTTCCAAATAAAGTAGTGTGAAATGATTGGCTGCTTGGCACGTGTTCACCGGACCCCTCTTTCGCGCCGCCATCTTTGAATGTCATTAAGTCGCAGAAATAATATATTTAATATTTTACTTTAATTAATAGATTTTGTCATCTCAAGCACGACAACATACTACTTTTATGAGTTACACTAAAATGCGACAGTAATTATTTATCAGTTTGAACTGATTTTGTAAAATTGTAAACTAAGCGGTGATTAGGTTAAATTTAGTTAACATAATGTTCACACAAAATTAAGTGTTGTTCGAAAAGTTTTTTTAAAGATATGGCATGGTGTAACATTATGTTTTCGTTATTTTCCCTGTGAACTAACTGACTATTGATGTGACATACTGAAATCTCGGTCTCTACCTGCTTCTAATACTTTTTATTTATAATTTTCAGTATCAACAAGTCCTACAAGCCGAAAACCAGCGGTTGAAGGATGAAAATGGAGCACTTATCAGAGTTATTAGCAAACTGTCGAAGTGAAAGCAATGCGTGCGGTGCGATATAGTCGTTGGGAACCTTCGTATTGTCGTGTTGTGTAATATTCATACCTCAATGGTTATTGTGCCACCACAAGGTATTCTAAACTCTATGCGTACGCGTTTTGGGAGCATTTCTTATTTTCAATTAGATATATATTTCTTAATATCAATGAGTTAAATATAGTAGTCGACGTAACGTTGATTAACAAACGAATGGACTCAGCCCATTTCTCAGGCCTATTTCTTTTTAACTTGTTATTTGGCGTTGCTCATCGTATTATATTGAGTACCTACTTACATGAATTGTTATCTTCTTTTTGAGGAATATGTGAATTCTGTAGAATTTGTTTTTTTGTAAACGCATGTGAGTTTATTTAATTATGAATTCATTTATAGTAAACTTAATCTGGACGTATTTGTAGATCGGTTTGTGTATATCTTTAAAAAATATGGCCTAAGTAGTAAAGCGTTTAGAATAAACCCCGCTCCGAAAACGTAAAGGTTCACCAATGCACTGAGTAATCGCAGTGTTGTCGAAACTGTACCTGTAATACGTAAGTAGGACATGGTAGGACGTAAGTATAAATCAATTGGGCGAAACATAGACTTTTAAATTGAAGAATGACTATAGAATTGTCTTGGTAATTAAGAGAGAAGCCGACTATTCACTACGGGAGGTTTGTCCGTCGATATCAATCTTGTCATATTGTCGTGCCTATAAAGGTTCCTTGTATATTTATGTGTATTAATTTATAATCGACCACGTGTTCCGTTCTTGATTAGTCACAAGCATGCCTTTTTCTATAGTATTATTGCGTGTAGTATTTAGCGAAGATTTTGTGCTTTCTGCTATAATCAAAACTTGTGCCATTCACATCAATTAAAATAAACTATGGCAAGTTTTGCGTGCATTGTGAATACGATTAAATGATGTTTTGTTATTATTGCATTATATGCGATAACACAATAGTATTATAGTAAGTGTTTGTTGTAAACAGAGTGATTCGTGTCAGTTGGGTTTTTGGCTGCTCCCTTGTCATTCATCGTTAAGGAGGATCGTTCTCCTTGTTTAGGCATAGCTTCGCCAATAGATGGCGCTGACTTCCAATTTATTGGTTTTTTATTGTTTTCAGATGGATGTCAATAAATAGGTATCGTGTTATCTAGTATAGTTTTCGAAAAAACGATTGAGAGGTACCTCATTTGAAATATTGGATACCATCCAATAATTTATATTAAATTTTTACATTAGACACAGGATGCGCTAATTATTATTATTATTAGCTAGTCTAGCTTTGGACGAGCATACATTACAGTACTGTGATCACCGGACAAAAAACCTTCGAAAAACACTACAAAAATCATTTTTTGTACATTTTTTTTCGAATTTTTTGGCTTTAACTAAGGACAATTGAAATTTATTATTTATTAGAATTTTCATCCTCCGTGACTCCAACGTTTATTTTGGGAAGTTGATTGTTTTAGAAAATAGTTTTGCTTCGTTTTGCAAAAATCAAAACAAGTCAATGACAACAGAGTACAAATACGATAGACATTGAAAGAACAGACAGCCACATGACAACAATAAAAGACGAATATGTACGTTCTACATGCTTGAACGAACAAAATCAAAGTATAAGAATTTTAAGTTATGGTATTATGAGTTGATTCGTTATGAATCTATGAAAAACAGATGACCTTAATACACATATTTTCATAAATTCCATTGAATTTGGATTCAATGATAGATACTAATGAAGCATTTGGTAATATTAAAAATTTTGTACTACAATTTAACATAAAGCTTAAGAAGTTTTTACATTTTTGTGTAATGAAATCAACCACATTTTGTTCTTTGACATAGTGATCAGAACCTAAAACTGCCACTGGTGACCCTATATTTGACCATCACAACTTTAATATTTGCTTCGATCGATGACATTTAAATGTTTGTATAGTTGTAGTAAAGTATTCCGCGATTAAAAATCTTATTTAGAGAGAGCCTTAACATAGCATTATTGTTTTATATAAAATGAAGTATAAGTATAGGTTTATTCCCTACTGTTTCGCATGCAAATTAAACCCATTGCATGATTTATAAGTAATTGAAGCGTGTGTTACCCGGGTCAGCACGTGCCCTTGCCTCAGACTCTATTTATTTTAATTTCGTATTATTTATCTGCACTTCCTATTTATCTACACTTCCGATTCTAGTCGCAAGGAGTCCTTTTTCAAGTTCTTTTTAAATACTCCACAAATTCGTGATATTTTGTTCGCAGTATGATCTGTTGATATTTATTAATGAACATCACAAATTAGCCTGATGTCACATCACTTAGTCTCCTGCTGGGCACCCGCCACCGTGTTACACACATAGACACACAAAGACATACCAACTGAAAGATATTATCAATTGCTTTTATATATTTGCAACCCCAGCTCTGTAGACACGTATTCGTGAATTCGGCAGGGCTTTTGTGTTAATGATTTGCATAGAAACAAAACTTGCCTCACAAATATTTATAATAAAATTATTACTAATATTTTAATCAAGTGAAGGATTGATTATATTAAAAGGAAATCTTGAAGTAAAACTATTTTAGACGATTTTGAATATAAAAGAATGAAGTATTTGTGACGATGGAGAGTGGTTTTCGATATTAGTTGCGTTTTTTAGAAAAGCTTTTACTTTTTTTGTGTCACCATAAATTTGAATAGGTACCATGAAGTTGAATTGAGTTCATCTTTCGGTATGGTATAATCTCACAATAATTAGAGGGAATTATCGATAAATCATAGTTTGATTTAGGATTTTTGTAAGTTTCTTGTACTTATAATTGGCAAATGTTAAATGATTTGTTCTAATGACATGTTTATTATGATTGTATAAATTTGTATTCATTTTAGCTGTTCTAAATTTTATTCATTATAATTTTTATTTATTTCATGAAATAAGAGTTAAATAAAATACATTTCATCATTATTTTTTGTTTCTTTTTATTTAATGATTATTTTTAAGCCGTTTTGTATCATGGATGTCTATCATATAAATAAATAAAACTACATTTGTTAGACCACTGATTTACCATTATCTGTAAATACTGTAAGTAGTAATTTATAAGGATTTCGATTCTATACCCAAGTGTTCAATATTATATCAAATTTTATTGATTTTTATAGATTGTACGTACTTACACTGTTTGGTAGTTCTGTGAAAACAAATAATCTTGCCAGGGTGTTTAAGAAAACTTAAGGCTTTCTATAGGTACATCAAATTTTAATAAACTTCTATTATACCCATAATCAAATATAATTGATGTTGTAGAAATATAATATATTTACCCACACAGACAACAAGTTAATATATAATCAAATATAATTAATGTTGTAGAAATATTATAAAGACCTTATATACCTACATAGCTAACAAGATACCAGTATGAATTCAAATTATAATATGTGTCTGACAAAATACGTACGGCAGTGACTGCAACGACATTTCAGATTGTATCTTCATCTGAATAAATTCATAACTATTCAAGGGTGCGTAAATTATTTCCCCCAACTTCAATGTAGGTACGCTATGTATGACGATACAGCGTCATTGTCCATTCGACGCTAGAGAATAATTCCCCGTGCTAAGAGGGCAGACATCTACTTTCCTAAGGGACACCATCGACTCATATTGATATGGCTTTATGGATCAGTTGAGCTACGTAGGTTGCGATAACTGCAGCAACCTGCAGTTAGATGAACCGTAAATACAATTGTTATTTTCTTTGTTAATTTTCCTAAGTATTCGTACTTACTCCTGTGGCCAGTTACCCAAAGTGTATCTTGGACTTCTCGGTTCTGAATTGTCTCGCGGCAACTATTTGCGTCGAGTTCTAGAAGCTTCGTCGATACTGCGATACCTAGGGCAGCCTGGTATACACATTTATGGTTTTCATACATCTTCTCACAGCCCCTCACCCATTCTCCCGACGGCTGAGACACAGCCATCACAGATGCAGATGCTCTTGCTCTCGCCTATGAGTTTGGTTCGCTATAAGTAGGTACAGGTTCTATAGCTCCTGGTTTTTTCGACAGGATCCATCCGCTTGTTTGGTCGGGCAGAATAACTTACGTAAGTATTTGTTGGTAAGTACTGACGAACCTTAGAATCCGATCAAAACTACTTAGATTTTTTTAAGGGTTTATAAGCTTTTATGTTTCTAAAAGCTCACGATGAAGAGGAATACCTGGGTTCTGTTTTGATGAAGTTTTTTATGTAAGTAGTTGATGACTAAACCTTTTTATTTAATACTAGCAGTACGCCCCGGCTTTGCACGGGTATTTAACAAGAATTGAATTTTTCATACGAAACCCTATTTTTTTTAAATATTCTTTAGCCAATGTTCTTAGAGCATTTCTAAATTCAAGCCTATGTTCATCACGGAAAATTTAGGATTCTGATGGTGAAAGAATTTTTCAAATCGGTCCAGAAGTTTCAGAGCCTATTCAATTCAAACAAACAAACAATCAAATCTTACCTCTTTATAATTTAATATTAGTATAGATATAGACTAGCAGTCGGTATTAAAAATAATAAATTCTGTGGATTCCTAATTTTTTTGAAAATATTATAAAGCCTATGTTCATCAGGGAAAATTTTGTATTAGGATTTTTTCGAATCGGTCCAGTAGTTTCGGAGCCTATTCAATTCAAACAAACAATCAAATCTTTCCTCTTTATAATACTAGTATATAAGATGGAGGTCGATTTAGAAATAGGTAGGTACATCATTTTACTTTGCCAAATAGATGGGATCATTGCATGGGATATCAAAATGGTATAGATTTAGAAACTGTCTTTGGCAGTCCTAAAATACATTGTGAACAGGGTCTAAAAAGGAGTACCCTAATCTCCGAAGTGACTTCTACCTAACCTACAGAATTGACAAAAGTTCGAAACTCATGACGCTCAAGTTATGCTCGTACTTGACCGAACTCTTCAACCTTAATAGGTCCCACCTGATGTTATATGACGAAGGCCCAGAATAAACGATACCCATTCAATAAGTCAATACCTACGTAGGGTGTACTTATTGTAGGTAATCAAATCATTTTCCTCTATACCTATGCAATAAACAGAGAATCTAAAGAAGAGCAACCACATAGAAGGGTGGTGCTCTTCTCGCGAGAAAGATAATAATGGCTATACTATTCGCTGGTACCTACCGACTTGGAGAGTGATGGCGAGAAATATGATACAGATGGCGAGGCCTCAGACAAAAGTAGAGGTACCTATCTTAGTATTTAAGTAGGTACTTTTTATTTTGTCTGAATTTCAAGGTAGATGAAAATATATGACAAAAGCCAAAGTTATTCTGTCTGTCCTGCTCTCGCCTCACAGTGGGCCCAAATTGCTAAAAAGCGGACACATAAAGAAACTTTAGTTCTATTAAACTTTTGGCTAGGCCGAAACTTCTGGAGGAGCTAAAGGCAAAAATCTTATTTTATATTGATGGCAATCCAACTAACTTTAGATACAACCCTTATAGGTGGTATTTAAACTATTTAGTAGTTATATAACTATTAAGGTGTTCATGAAAACAAAAACATATGTTCAAGTATTTTATTTTATTCATAAACTTAGAAAATACTTATCTGTTATATAACTTTATTAAAATATAAAATTATCAAGATGGTAAAGTAGTTATGTTGGTGTCTTAATGAAATATTTTTGCCAAGTTTGCTATCTATAAAGCTCGTTTTACAATGAACATAATGTATAACAATATAAAGATAAGAATAGCAAAACCAACTGGAAATATAATAAGAAATTATCTGTACCTACTGAAATGAAATTTCCTTTACATAAAAATATAATAAGTACACTTATACCCAAAATCATAACTAATAATAATAGATGTCGTCGAAATATTTTACATATTATCTACCTAACTTTTTTGCATATCTACCTGCATAGAATACACATTATATATGATTCAAGATGTTTGTGGTAAAATTATTTTAACTGACAAATTTATGGGCAGTGACACTTCATATTTATCTTATTATATGCGTATATTACACGAAATAAATTAAATAACTATACTTACACTATTATATTTACAAGACAAATAAATTGTTGTGTTTTCGTCGGCACAAATGTACCTAGAGTATGTATTATCGAGCCTCAGGTTTGTATTATGAAAACTTGGGTCTTTATATATCATCTAAAATAGTTACTCAACCAATTGATCGCAAACTTTCATAATACGGCCTGAAACATTACTGAATCTTATCTATTAAAATTCTGAATTTAGTAGTGACCAAAATGTAAAGGTGCGTCTATATCGTCTATATTAAGTAATATAACTTATTTTATTAACAGTCTACATTATTTCACTTGTTATTTAAAATTGTAACATAAAACAAGACTGTACATGTTATTAAAACTGCCATTTAACAATGTTATGTAATAGGTATAAAACAAAATAGGTAACAAATCTTCGACAAACAATAACTATGTTTTGTTACATAATGTGGACACACCTCAGGATATCGTATCATCTCTAGTGGAATAATTATTATGCTTCTGTTCAAAACAAAGTAGAGGTTCATGTATACCTATATATTTATGATCAAAATGCCGTTGACGCCTGGACCATGCTGAACTTATGGCAACATTGGCAACCTCGTATAGTAGGTTAGCGGGTAACCCCAAAATAAAATATGCTTATTACAACTAAAATCTACACTCGAAAAATTTTCAAAAAGTACTTAGGTAAGTCAGGTAAATTTTCTAAAAAACCTTAAAGGAACTAATACTTACCAAATATAAAAAGCTTGGCCATACCTAGATAAATATTTTAAGCAATTATTTTGGCATCGTCTTTTTATACAATAAATATATTATATAATGGTAGTTTGAAACAAGCTCTGCTTAGCTTGGGGCTAGATGATGCTATGTGGATTATATTGCAATACTATTTCAATGGTGAATTACTTTTTGATTCCAAGATGAGATACAATTTCTCCCATACCGACAAGCGTTATAGTTTATAATTTTTTCTTTAAATTATTTCTTATAAATCTACAGATTTCAAAATTCCAATATCCCTCCCCTATGCCCAACACATTTACATCTTTGGTACGATACCTAGTAAGAGTTGGTGATGGCAAAGAACACAAATATAAACTAATCCTACCACTTCCTAACTGTAAATTAGTTTTAGCGATAACTTAGCTTGAAATAACTGTGAAAATCTGCGTTCGCGTCTTCACAAAAACTTAAAAGGACATAATTATAAGTAGACTGAACTCATTGACGTATTCTAATGGGTTGCGTGATAAATATGCTATTCAATTTGAACACTCAAATTATGTGGAAGCCGTTGTAACATTTCGGGTATTTACATTTATCTTCCTACAAAAGAACATGGTTTTGTTTTAGCTTCACGTAACAATATTGTTGACAAGTCCATTCAAATATGCCTGTGGTAAGTTTTTATATTATTTTTATATTTTGATTTTAAACCCAGTTAATACAGTAAGATAGGACTTCTCTCATAACAGTTCATTATTTGATGATTTAACTTTCTTTTATCTTATCACAATTTGAACATCCATGCCATCTAGTTAGTTCCTAGAACTCACTCTGATAATAAATCTAATCTAACTTTTTCCAAAAGCTGCCTACAATAAACGATAAGGCCACCCATATTGTACTTTTATATATTAAACCTAGGTTATGTACTTACATTATTTTTGTTCGATTAGGTACAAATATTATTTTGCATTGTATTTACGTGTATTGATGCATATTTTTTTACTTTTGGATGCACCTCAAATAAATTGGATATCTAAATTTTACTATAAGTACACTTTAACTGGTAAGTCCTGGCATAAGAAGTATAAAGAGAGTGAGAGTGAGGTTCAGCGGACGGCGACGCCGTTGATGGTGACAACAGCACTGGGCCCGGACGGCTCCGGCTCGTACGCCGAGTCGGTGTCGCTACGCCGCCCGTACGCCGCGTTGTCCGACAAGTGCTCACTGGAATAACAAATGTATCAAATTAATGAAGTAAATTTTGTTTAGTATGGCCACCAGTCCACCACCAAATCAGTTTAATGCAGGCACAAACACATCCTTAAAACATTATCAAAAATTAGAGCACAGACCAGCACCTTTAGAACAATTTTACCACCGAACTGCGATCCCCAACCCGCACGCCCAGCGTGGGGATTATAGGCATCCCTTCATAATCCCTAGGTTTAACACAAGAGGAGTATTATATTAGACTGGAATTAATTTTAGGTATCGGAGGTAGTTTATGTATTGTTAAACCTAGATTAATGTTTCTTAAAGTATTTCATTTCAAGTTAACTTTTGTTTGTATGAGAAATAAAGTTCTTTAACCCTATAACTACGTTGTCTATACTAATATTATAAAGAGGAAAGATTTGATTGTTTGTTTGAATTGAATAGGCCCCGAAACTACTGGACCGATTTGAATAATTATTTCACCATTAGAATCCTAAATTTTCCGTGCTGAACATAGGCTATAGAATATTTCCAAAAAAGTTAGGGATCTGCATGAACAATTCAATAATTAAACCGTGCTCTATACAATCAACTTCTTTTTTTGTTAGGCTCCGCTGCTTGCTTTTTCTCTACGGCCGGAGTCGGTTATGGAGAGTCAATATGGAGTGTCGAATCAATGTCAAAAACCCCAATGCTGTTAAAAAAGTTATAGATCCCTATGAAAACTGAAACTTAACGTGTTAGTATACAATTTTTTGTTAAATACCCGTGCGAAGCCGGGGCGGACCGCTAGTGTTATATAAGCTGGTTTCGTGTATAAAGGTACCTGTAAGGCGAGTCATAGACGTTATCCGTCACGTGGTCGTAGAGATTCCGTCCGTTTGCGTCGTGCAGCGTCGCGTAGCTCATCACTGCCGCGTTCTGGTCTTCCTTTCGCTCAGCGCCCTCTATGTTCTCAGTGTTCTTTACGGGGGTCGCTTTCCTCCTGGTAAGTTCAATATAACACTTATAGTAAAGATAAAGATACATTTATTCAGCTCAATTATTTCAGCATAAGAACAGCACAGACATAAATTAAGATAGACATAGGTATACAATACAAAGTACAATATGAAAGAATAAATAAATAAATAATGCTGAACAATACACACAGCATCATCTAGCCCCAAGCTATTTAGCTTGTGTTATGGGTACTAGATGACTGATATACATAATACAATAGATTACATAGATAGATATTTTTTTTATTATATACCTATAGAAAACGACCAGAACACCCTGAACAAATATCTGCAGATCATACAAACATTTGCCCTGGCAGGAATCGAACCTGCAACCTTTTGCGTCGCAGGCGGACCTTCAACCACCACGCCACAGAAGTTTTCAAAAGAATGATGCAGGTAAGGAGAACACAAATTACTAAACAAATAAATTATATAATTAAAGCGAATAAAGAACATAAATTTTTAAATATAAACATAAATAAGGTATTAGTAAACACTTACAGCCTCAAGTATATAACTCCGAGCAGCATCAGTAGGAACAGCACTACGCCGCAGCCGACGCCGACAGACAGCGGCAGTGCTCCGCTCTCCGCCGCCTCATTGGTCGACAGCTCGCAAGATGGCTGCTCGCCCGACCAATCACCGTTCTCCGTGCATTTTCTAATTTCAAATAAAAATTTATTGTTGATGGTGTTGGCGGGATATACATCTGAATCCCATGGGACGGTAGCCAGTATATAAAACAAAATCTTATCAAGAAAGCGTTTTACTCGATAGATGATTACATTAATGATGTTAATGCTTGGCCGGACGTCGCTCCATTCCACACCGACAATACCTAATAAACTGAATGTTAGCTTCTATTATAGGTACCTATTTAAATAATTATTGAATGTATTTAAATCACATTAAACACTAGTGGACAAAACATTGAAGTGAAGAGAAATCAATAACATTTTTTTTTTTTTTATAATAATTACCTGTATGAATTTTGACTTATCTAAGTGCTTATTTTGTAAGCCTAAATAAATAAAGCCATTGAGTCTGAGCCGTGTGGTGCCGGCATAGAATTTCAGCACCCCAACTCTTCCCGTGGGTGTCGTAAGAGGCGACTAAGGGAAACACACCGGGGCGGGGGGCGGGCAGCAGCGCCCTCTGCAGAACAACTCCACCGAACTGCGATCCCCAACCCGCATGCCCAGCGTGGGGATTATGGGCAATAACCCCTAAATAATGATGCCATCTATGGCGCTCATTAGGGGAGGCCTATGTCCAGCAGAGGACTATAGGCTGGTGATGATGATGATGATGATTGAGTCTGAGCGGCGACCGCGGTGAGGTCAGGCGCAGGACGAACGCAGTACTCACCTCAGGAAAGGTCCCACGCGAGTGAACTGCGGCAGGCAGTGGTACTCGACGGAGCTACCGAAGAGTGTGGAACCGTTTGCGACGATGATGCGGCCGTTCTCTATGGAACTGGGAGGTTTGCAGTCGATCGCTGGAAGATAACAAAATTTAACTTAAACCTATTGTTATTATTATTTTTAATACACAGACAGTTCTTAAAATATTTATTTATATATTTAGGAAAACTTCCGGGAAGACACAAACAAAGAAATGTAATTTAAATAAGGACGGCCAGTTAAAAGTTTTACCCACCTTATTTTATTTTTTAAATTTTGAGAGACACTCACTCACACCTTTGATTTTATAAAAGGATTTTGATTCTTTTTGATTAAGATAAATGAATGATATGCTAATGAGAACTTACAAGTTTCCACATATATATTATCTACCGTAACTTATAAACCTACAAGCTTACCTACAAGCTCTGCATATAGCATGGGGCTAGATGATGCTGTGTGGATTGTCCGGTATTATTTATTTATTTATATTAATTACAAAATATATTTATATATTACTAGCAACCCGCTCCGGCTTCGCACGGGTCTAATTCTAATACAAAAACCTTCCTCTTGAATCACTCTATCTATTAAAAAGAACCGCATCAAAATCCGTTGCGTAGTTTTAAAGATTTAAGCATACATAGGGACAGAGAAAGCGACTTTGTTTTATACTAATGTAGTGATTTTTGGTTGTCCTCAGCCAGTACTCACGTATACAGACAGGGGGCGCCCCGCTCCATTGCCCCCGCGCGAGACACGTCCTGGTTTGATTGCCCTTCAGGCTGTGCCCCCTTTCGCATCGGTAGTGCGCCTCGCCCCCGATGCTCATCGTAGAAGTCGCCACTAGCAGGCCCACACTGCCCCTAATCTGAACCGACGGGTCGGGGCAGGTTATTTCTAGAAATAAATATAGAAAAATTATTATAGATTCCCGCCTCAGGACAAATATTTTGACGATCAGCAGATAGTTCAGGGGGTTTTGGTCGTTTTTATATTTAAAAAAAATATCTATCTGTGTAATACATTGTAATACGTGTATCAATCATCTAGTACCCATAACACAAGCTCTACTTAGCTTGGGGCTAGCTGATGCTGTGTGGATTGTGCACCATTATTTATAACTTTTATCAATTAGCTACATTTGATAAAAGTACATTTTGTACCCATACATGAAAAACAATGCCATCAACTTTAGCACTATGAAGACTCACCTTTGCAGAGCGGTTGCTCGGCGCTCCAGGTGCCGTCGTCCTGTAGAGTGAGAACTTTAGCACTATGAAGACTCACCTTTGCAGAGCGGTTGCTCGGCGCTCCAGGTGCCGTCGTCCTGTAGAGTGAGAACTTTAGCACTATGAAGACTCACCTTTGCAGAGCGGTTGCTCGGCGCTCCAGGTGCCGTCGTCCTGTAGAGTGAGAACTTTAGCACTATGAAGACTCACCTTTGCAGAGCGGTTGCTCGGCGCTCCAGGTGCCGTCGTCCTGTAGAGTGAGAACTTTAGCACTATGAAGACTCACCTTTGCAGAGCGGTTGCTCGGCGCTCCAGGTGCCGTCGTCCTGTAGAGTGAGAACTTTAGCACTATGAAGACTCACCTTTGCAGAGCGGTTGCTCGGCGCTCCAGGTGCCGTCGTCCTGTAGAGTGAGAACTTTAGCACTATGAAGACTCACCTTTGCAGAGCGGTTGCTAGGCGCTCCAGGTGCCGTCGTCCTGTAGAGTGCGAACTTTAGCACTATGAAGACTCACCTTTGCAGAGCGGTTGCTAGGCGCTCCAGGTGCCGTCGTCCTGTAGAGTGCGAACTTTAGCACTATGAAGACTCACCTTTGCAGAGCGGTTGCTCGGCGCTCCAGGTGCCGTCGTCCTGTAGAGTGAGAACTTTAGCACTATGAAGACTCACCTTTGCAGAGCGGTTGCTCGGCGCTCCAGGTGCCGTCGTCCTGTAGAGTGAGAACTTTAGCACTATGAAGACTCACCTTTGCAGAGCGGTTGCTCGGCGCTCCAGGTGCCGTCGTCCTGTAGAGTGAGAACTTTAGCACTATGAAGACTCACCTTTGCAGAGCGGTTGCTCGGCGCTCCAGGTGCCGTCGTCCTGTAGAGTGAGAACTTTAGCACTATGAAGACTCACCTTTGCAGAGCGGTTGCTCGGCGCTCCAGGTGCCGTCGTCCTGTAGAGTGAGAACTTTAGCACTATGAAGACTCACCTTTGCAGAGCGGTTGCTAGGCGCTCCAGGTGCCGTCGTCCTGTAGAGTGCGAACTTTAGCACTATGAAGACTCACCTTTGCAGAGCGGTTGCTAGGCGCTCCAGGTGCCGTCGTCCTGTAGAGTGCGAACTTTAGCACTATGAAGACTCACCTTTGCAGAGCGGTTGCTCGGCGCTCCAGGTGCCGTCGTCCTGTAGAGTGAGAACTTTAGCACTATGAAGACTCACCTTTGCAGAGCGGTTGCTCGGCGCTCCAGGTGCCGTCGTCCTGTAGAGTGAGAACTTTAGCACTATGAAGACTCACCTTTGCAGAGCGGTTGCTCGGCGCTCCAGGTGCCGTCGTCCTGTAGAGTGAGAACTTTAGCACTATGAAGACTCACCTTTGCAGAGCGGTTGCTCGGCGCTCCAGGTGCCGTCGTCCTGTAGAGTGAGAACTTTAGCACTATGAAGACTCACCTTTGCAGAGCGGTTGCTCGGCGCTCCAGGTGCCGTCGTCCTGTAGAGTGAGAACTTTAGCACTATGAAGACTCACCTTTGCAGAGCGGTTGCTCGGCGCTCCAGGTGCCGTCGTCCTGTAGAGTGAGAACTTTAGCACTATGAAGACTCACCTTTGCAGAGCGGTTGCTAGGCGCTCCAGGTGCCGTCGTCCTGTAGAGTGCGAACTTTAGCACTATGAAGACTCACCTTTGCAGAGCGGTTGCTAGGCGCTCCAGGTGCCGTCGTCCTGTAGAGTGCGAACTTTAGCACTATGAAGACTCACCTTTGCAGAGCGGTTGCTCGGCGCTCCAGGTGCCGTCGTCCTGTAGAGTGAGAACTTTAGCACTATGAAGACTCACCTTTGCAGAGCGGTTGCTCGGCGCTCCAGGTGCCGTCGTCCTGTAGAGTGAGAACTTTAGCACTATGAAGACTCACCTTTGCAGAGCGGTTGCTCGGCGCTCCAGGTGCCGTCGTCCTGTAGAGTGCGAACTTTAGCACTATGAAGACTCACCTTTGCAGAGCGGTTGCTAGGCGCTCCAGGTGCCGTCGTCCTGTAGAGTGCGAACTTTAGCACTATGAAGACTCACCTTTGCAGAGCGGTTGCTCGGCGCTCCAGGTGCCGTCGTCCTGTAGAGTGAGAACTTTAGCACTATGAAGACTCACCTTTGCAGAGCGGTTGCTCGGCGCTCCAGGTGCCGTCGTCCTGTAGAGTGAGAACTTTAGCACTATGAAGACTCACCTTTGCAGAGCGGTTGCTCGGCGCTCCAGGTGCCGTCGTCCTGTAGAGTGAGAACTTTAGCACTATGAAGACTCACCTTTGCAGAGCGGTTGCTCGGCGCTCCAGGTGCCGTCGTCCTGTAGAGTGAGAACTTTAGCACTATGAAGACTCACCTTTGCAGAGCGGTTGCTCGGCGTTCCAGGTGCCGTCGTCCTGTAGAGTGAGAACTTTAGCACTATGAAGACTCACCTTTGCAGAGCGGTTGCTAGGCGCTCCAGGTGCCGTCGTCCTGTAGAGTGAGAACTTTAGCACTATGAAGACTCACCTTTGCAGAGCGGTTGCTCGGCGTTCCAGGTGCCGTCGTCCTGTAGAGTGAGAACTTTAGCACTATGAAGACTCACCTTTGCAGAGCGGTTGCTCGGCGCTCCAGGTGCCGTCGTCCTGGCACAGTCGGCGCGAGACGCCGTCCAGCTGCCAGTGCGAGTGGCACTCGTACAGCGCCGCCGCTCCGTAGTACGTCGCGTTCGTCGCCAGCGTCACCACGCCGTTCTCTATGAGGCCAGGGTTGCCGCAGTCCACGTCTAGACAAATATCGAATAAAAAACAATATTGTATCTGTGTTCCTTATTATGTAAATATTAAAGTTAAGTGTTGTGTATGTAGTGGCAAATAAATTATATGTCTATGTGTATGTCAAACACACTATGGGAGCACTGCGGAATCATTATCTGTACAAAAGCGAAAGGATCAGCGAATAACAAACATTCGTTGAACACATAAATGAGAAACAAAAAAGAAAAACAGGAGGTTTTCAAGTCGTCTTCCTTTCCTACTATAAATATTGCCATAACGAAGAAGTCAAGTCCTACTATAAAAACTCTGTCAACTTTTAACTGAGTTGAGAACTGTGATGACTTTGCTATAAGAGTTATCACTACATATTAATATCAGATTATATAGAGCTAATATTTCAAACCCATTCGTTTTGTTGAATTTCAAAACGTTAGTACAAAGCTATGGGCTTATACTGTGTTGAGTATGAGTTTCAAAACATTTAGCACAGAGTTACAGGTTCAACTGTGTTGAGTATTGAGTACTCACATTGGCACTTGGGCGTGACGCCTCCCCACTGTCCGTTGTCCTCGCAGGTGGACAGGCTGAGCCCTACCACCTTGTACCCGCGCTCGCAGCGGTACTTGACGAGCGCGCCGATGCGGTACGTGCTACCGCTATGAGTGGTTACCGATGTCCGGATCAGCGTCCGCCCGTGCATCCGGTCGTTGCCAGTCACTGATACTATGCTGTTTTCCGGGACCACGGGGTCTGGGCAGCGGATTTCTGAAGAGGGAAGGATAAATAAAATTACTTATTATTCCAAAATTAGATCTGAGATGCGGATGCCATGATATATCACAAAGATAACCGTCAAAAACTACTTCACCTTTCTGTTGGTGATTATGTATCTACTCTTTTCTCTCATGTATCATATTTCCACCATTTTTATATCTTTACCATAAAGATCGATATCTATTATCCTGGATCTTCGTAGTTTATGCTGCAATGATACGGTGGTCTCGTAGTTAGCACTTTTAAACAAATAACTAAATTCGTCATTATCACTGAATCTAGAAAACATCGAAGCTGATCTACGGTTTAAGCTTTATAAAAAAGCTTGATCCGTTATAAAAAAGCTTTGTATGCCATAAACATACCTACGATAATGATGCGTACATATAATTTCTTATTAAAATGATAGTTAAAATAATGGATTTATGAAAATAAATAATCAAAGCATGCAATTAAGGTGCCTAGATAATAATTTTCATATTTTTATAATATTATTAACTAGATGGTCCTCTCATGACTCACATTTCTGCAGTTGGTATACAAACACTGTTCAATATCCGCAATATCATGTCATACTAGCTACATACCCTCGCATCTCGGCGAAGCATCGCTCCATGTGTACTCGTCCGTGCACACTCTCCTGACGGGACCCACGAGTCTGTAGTTAGTGGTACATGAGTACTGGAGCACGCTGCCGAGGTGGGTTGTCCCGTTCAGCAGCTCCGACGAACCGTACGGGAGCGGTGGCAGCTTGCCGCAGTCCACGTCTGATGGAGAGAATAAGTTATATTCATATTATAAGGAGGTAAGATTTGATTGTTTGTTTGAATTGAATAGGCTCCGAAACTACTGGATAGAGTTTATTTCATGGATGATTCTGCAACGTAAACATTGACATACGAGTAGATGGTAAATCGATTAATTACAAGAATTCAATTTGTTTTTAGACCACATTCTACAAAACGATAGTCAATGTCTTTGGATGTGGCAACAGCTTTCTTATTATTTTTAACACCTCTACTGCGATAACCGATCCACCTGGAGGGATTGATTTTGGCGATAACGCACTTGTTTAGGATAAGTGGATGTGTTAGTGCTTATGAGTGACTGAATACGACACTTTGTATTCACGCCGGCACTTCGGCGTTCATAATTCGCCACTTATAAATATAATAAATATAATGTAAATATTTATTATATTTATAAATACTTAACAACTTCTTTGCCGGTCTGATTATGAGGGTGTCCGATATGTTTTTTTAACAAACGAACTGAGGGGCGTTACTCCGTTTATTTAGCACCCCGCGCTCAACCTGCGCCCTGCGAATATGCGGAGTCAGCACTCAAAATGTTAATTTTGCGGCGCCTTGGAACTTTAGCATTTTCTTCGAGATATTTAGTCAGCTAGTAACTTTAGGATTTTCTTCAAATATCTCGTGGCTCGAATAGCACTTACACTCGCATTTGGGTGACTCCCCAGACCACTCGCCGTCGGGCTGGCACGTCAGCGTTCGTTCGCCGACCAGGCGGTGCCCTCTTTCGCAGTGGAACTCAATGGTCGAGTGGACATTGTAGTCGTAGGCCTCCATGTAGCCGCCAGCCGGCACTTCGGGGTCCGGGCATGATATTACTGTAAAACATAAAAACTATTACTATACGGCATTATGGATACTCATGTTAAATATATATAGCCACCAATGAAAGTTCTTAATAAATAGATATTTTAAGGGACGTTTTCCTCCTTGCCAAATCTGGAAAAAATTTATGACTGATGGCTTTGAAACTATGAATTTAGCAGTGGAACTCACACTAGGTTGAGTTTGTGTCATAAGGTCTTAGTGTAAAATATGACCCGAGGGGAATCAAGGTCAGAAATCAAACTTATATGACTTTGTGAAAGTTCTGTCAAAGAAATTTTTTTATTAGGTACATTTTAGTCAAAGAGAATAAAACCACTTGGTCTAAGTCACAATGAATGGTCTTATAAAACAACTGATTATTGGTATGTTTCGTAAAAATATATATATACATACATAGTTTAAGTACACGTTTTATGATATACCAAACTGTTGTCTAGTTCAGAAAATGTGCTGTTCATTCCAATACCTTTTTAGCATAAGAATCAAAAGGTTTTGTTATGATAGGCATTTCTGAGGCTAAGCAACAACTGAATCACAATATAACATTCTTATTGAATACCCCCAGCATCAGATAGCAACAATCCTCTTGACAATGAAATTTAGTTGGGGCAGTCTCACTAGTTTAAGATACTTTTGTAGTTTTGTAGTTTTTTTTGTCTTTATCTATCTGTAACATTATTGCTGATTTAACAAGTGGAGTACAAGACTGCACAGAAAACTATAAAGATTACTTAACAATATACCTAACAGAAAACAGAACCCTACAGTGGGGTGTTATGCATTGAAAAGGACTGTCTATTCTATACTAATATTATAAGGAGGAAAGATTTGATTGTTTGTTTGTTTCAATTGGCTCTCAAACTACTGGACCGATTTGAAAAATTCTTTCACTAGAATCCTAAAGTTTCTGTGATGTGTGAACATAGGCTATAAAATAATTTCAAACAAAAATGGGGTTTCGGATGAAAAATTATTTTTCTTATGAAAAATTAGTTTCATATAACTTAGGCTGTAAGATTATACCTACCTAATAGGTTAGGAAGTTATTACTTTTCATAAAAAACAGTCTTTGGGTCCCTTCGCCCAAATTGTAACCATATTTTTCGTCTTTTGTGGTTCATTGGAACAGAAACAAACAGTTTCTGTAAACATTTAACAGTCTTATTTGAATATTGTAGTACTACACAACACGATTTATACACCATTATAATTTCAAAAAAAGTCTTAAAATTAAAATTCACTATAATTGCACCGTTAGAATCTTTTTTTGACGTTATGATAATAGTCAGTGTTGCCAACTGTAGGATTTTTTTCCTCGTACTGAGCAGCCCAAAAATCTCGAATGGTGTTCAGAACCTCGCTCCTCAATACGTCGAGTGTGAAAACATCATAATAAACGGGACGTTTCAATAAAAGTAATATAACGCCTAGGTTGCATCACCCGCCCCGTAATTTTAGGTTTTTAAAGAACAGCGCTTCTACAAAATATGTCGCTCAGTGTCGCAGCAACTGCAGGCGCCATCGACTGGCGCGACGTTCTCAGAGTCGACTTCAAATAGCGCGCCGTTCCAAGACTCACTTCGATGAGCACGCGGTTAAGTCCAGCTCGAATCAAAGTCGCTCGCTTATCTCTCGCTCGACGTAAACTAGCGCGGTGTTTTCACACTCGACGTATTGAGGAGCGAGGTTCTGAACACCATTCAAAATCTCGTACATTGCCTTTCAAACCCCGTACATTAAAAAAGCATCTAAAATGTGCTAAAATCAAAATAAATACAGTAATTCAATAGTTTTACAACTATTGAAAATGGGGCGTTTTACAAATGACATGAACTATTGCCAGTTTCCTCCTCTTTCATCGGTTAAAAACTGCAGCTTGTGTTGGACCTTTTGCGCTCTCTGCACCAAGAAGTTGCCACAGTCAGCCGGTTTCTTATGTTTTTAACCGACTTCAAAAAGGAGGTTATCAATTTGAACCATATAATATAATGAAATATTTCCAGAACTGTCCAGTTTTCTCGTCTATTTAAGCTTCTAAATAAGTGTGCCAAATTTCAAGACAAGTGTATGTATTAAAGTATATTTGTATACTTTAGTCCAATTTAATAATCCTTTATTTGTTGAACTATGTTTTATTCAACACAGGATACAGTGCAAATGATTTTGATGTCGGTAATTTTTTTTAATTACTTTTATATTGGAAAGTCTGGAAATATGAGCGTATGTGTTTGCGTGCAGTAGTAAATTGCCATCGCCAAATTGTTTATAATGACTTACAATTATTTATCCTACAGTCAAAATGGTTCCTGCAATCAAAAATCATCTCCTACATAAGTGTACGAGGATGATTTGTGTCCTCGTACCTCGAAAGACCATAAATCTCGTATTTGTACGAGGAACCTCGTACAGTTGGCAACACTTATAATAGTGTTCTGTGGTTTTGACTTGTTATTGTTGTTTGCCACTTTACTGTCAGTGTCATTATTCCTAACATTAGAAAATTTACCATCATTGCCATATCAAAGAAGTCAAGTCAAGTCTAATACCATCATCTTTAGTGTTGCTAGTCGACTCAACTCAAAAGTAGCCACAGCAGGTTAAAACAAACCTTAGAGCAAAGTTTAGGATTCTAAAGGTGAAATTATTTTTCAAATTGGTCCAGTAGTTTCGGAGCCTATTCAATTCAAACAAACAAACAATCAAATCTTTCCTCTTTATAATACTAGTATAGATATAGATAGATTAGACTTGGTAGTTGGTACGTAGACCGCAAGAGAAAAAGTACCATACCATACCTACAGACAGTTTGGTAGTATACTCCAATGCTAGGTAAATAATAAAAGATAAATGTAGATAATAATTATGTAAATTTTCCCATGCGTTCTTATTTTACTTATATCAGCAATTGGGGCCCACTATATAAGAATGTTTCAGTGAGTTTCAATTTATTACGATTAGTGACGGTGCCTCCGACGCATCGGACCAGATTGAGATTAGAAGATTTTTAAAACGTGCGTTACAAAAGATAAAATTATACTTTTTAAATTTGTTTGGACTCACATTCACACGTAGGTATATCATGCGACCATTTTCCGTCTCTGTTACACAGCAGTTCTTCAGCACCCGCCAGCCAATAGTCAGGCTCACACGTGAACTGAGCTACGGAACCGAAGGTCGTGGTTCCGTTCAGCAGGCGGAAGGAACCCTTGTGCACTATGGCGGGGGTGCCACAATCCACGTACTTGCAGGAGGGAGGGGTGCCAGACCAGGCGCCGCCGAGTGTACATGTCACGCTCTGTGGATGAAAACAGAGAAGAAGTTCAAGTACAATTGTATTGTATTGTATTGTAAATACCACTTAACTTAAAGAGGAAAAATAAAAAGCTAATAAGATTCAAACACGGCAACACCGTTCGAAATTTAAAATGTGTCACGCACGTATAATTATATCGTACATTATAAATAGTCCAAAACAACTGAACGGATCGTGGAAAATATAATATAATGCAGAACCTGTACTATATAGCTGCTGCTTTCAATTAATCAGATACTTATAGAAACAACGGGTGCTAATTTGAGAGCATAAAATAGTTCTAAAATAATTCAATTCAATATATTATCCTGAAGAGTAAGTATCTCAATATAATTTAAACGGATTGTCAAAAATATTCTTTGCAAAGGCTTACTATAAAATATCGATTATCTAGACGACAAAAAAGTTTGGGACGAGTTATGCTCCAATTGTAAAACTAACAATCTAAAGGTTTCTTGTTCGCTTCTTTACTTTAAAAAGATTGAAGTGAACAATTAATCAAAGTGATCACTTTATTTCCCATTTTTATTTTTTATTTAACTTGTATTTTGAGACGTGTCCAAGAGTCCTGTAAGGTCTAATCTAAACGAAATAAAGCACTTTGATTTTGATTTTTTCTCTCGAAGAACCACTCCGTGTTCGTTCGTTTCTACGATGGTTTCTATTCTTTGGGCTTTGGTACATGCATGGTTGATTATAGAGAGAGTTTTAACATGACATATCAAGATGCTAAATACTCACTGGAGATCCAAAAAGAATAAAGCCATTCTGGCACTGATAAGTCGCGAGTGAGCCTGCCGTCCGCCCGCTGACTGCCACCACAGCGCCAGCAACTGGCGGGGGCTCCGGGCACCAGTCGAACAGACATTTGGGTGCTTCGCCCTCCCATGTGCCTTTATCACCACAGGACCTGGAGGCTTCGCCGACTAGAGTGAAGTTCTCTTTGCAGGAGTAGACTGCTTTTGCGCCATGGGTCGTCCGCGAATCAACCAAAGAGACGTCGCCATCTTGGATGGAGGGTAAGCCTCCGCAATCAACGTCTAGAAGAAAGATTATTGTTAAAATAGGAACAAATACAAATAGTTTAACATTGCGGCAAAATTGAACTATTTCACATTTTGTTTTCTAAGCATTCCTTATTTGCACGAACTCGCTAAAGGTGTATAGTACAGACTGTGTTAGGTACCTATATATTATGTCCGCTTCGTTTCATTGATTCATCACATCATCATCATCATCACCCTATAATAGTCCACTGCTGGACATAGGCCTCCCCTAATGAGCCCATAGATGGCATTATTTATCATTTGGGGGTTATTGCCCATAATCCCCACGTTGGGCATGCGGGTTGGGGGTGTTGATCGCAGTTCGGTGGAGTTGTTCTGCAGAGGGCGCTGCTGCCCGCCCCCGGTGTGTTTCCCTTAGTCGCCTCTTACGACACCCACGGGAAGAGTGGGGGTGGTGAAATTCTATGCCGGCACCACACGGCAATTCATTGATTACGGTAGTGAAAGAACCTCATCAACCACCGGCATACATCAATCGACTTATTGAACTTATCTAGGCTCAATAAGTCTCTAGAGTTACTATAGCTAACCTATAAAGTGCGCGCACTACTATTTTCTGTGCTGTGCTATTATCGAGGCACATTTGAAATCATAATGCTCGTATTATGATTTCAAATGTGCCTCGATTTATATCGAGGTTTGGTCCAGCCTTCATGCAATGAAGGAGTGCACAAACACCAACAGCTACCTGTTGGTGTTTGTGAACTTTGTATGTAACTTTTGCCTGAAACAAAACTGTGATTTTTAACATAATCCAACGACAAAAGTTTGTGAAGATATTTGTATCATCACATCATCATCATCATCAGCCTATACCTGATATTTGTATACTAGTTATAACGTCGTATCGATAAGTCATCATAAAATATCTTGTACTTACATTTGCAGCTCGGCGCGAAGTCAGACCAGAAGCCATCCTCCATGCACTCTCTGGTCGCAGGTCCCACTAACATGTGGCCTTGGGGACATCTGTACGCGATGGAGGCCCCGACTCTGTAGTCCTTTCCTTCTAGCGTGGTGTTCAGTAGCTTATCCGGACTCCCGCATGTAGGGGGCACTGTGGGAGATAAAGGAATATGTCAATATGTAAGAGTAAAAATCGCCTCAATAAATGTCGCCGAAATGATGTCAAGTATTCGCTTCTTGCAGGGAACTCTGGAGGTCAGTGGAAATCCAGAATTACGGTAACCTTTCAGGGCATCACACAATAGCTCTGGGCCGCAGTCACAATACGCCAGCGCATGGTAGGTACGCCAGCTTGCCGCAAGCAACCTAGCCACTTATTGGATTGGCTAACTTCGCCTTAGTTCAAACTCGCTTGAACTATTTCACTATCTGTCTACTGTCTACTATTCCAGAAAACAATTATGTATGTAGAAATAATTTCCTAAATTGAAAAGATGTAACGACCCAAAATTGGTTCATTTCAATAAACCGACATACTTGACTTATTTAAAACTTCGGTAACTTTTCTTTTTGTTAACTGAAGTCAACGTTTCCTTTGTGTAGGTACTGAAAAAAAATCCAATACAATTCATCCTACATAAATTAAGAAAAAAAAAAAATAATGATAAAAAAAGGCCTTTATTAACAAATAAACTACAATGATCTAACTAAATAAAAAAAACACTAGTATTTACAATTGAAACAATAATAATAAATAATCCAAATAATGATGCCATCTATGGCGCTCATTAGGGGAGGCCTATGTCCAGCAGTGGACTATTATAGGCTGGTGATGATGATGATGATGATGAAATTAAGAAAATTTATTTTATCTGGTTTCAAACGACAAATAAGAAAATAAGGTTTTCGAATTAAAAAACACGTTTTTATGACTTCACCGTCGATTTTGTAGGGCACAATCGTATTAAGCCTACACCCATGAAATTTTACTTTTCACCATACAGCCAAATGACCCGGCGATAGCGGCTACTGAAATATTCGTTTGCAATAATAACTAAGGCTTTGAAGCTTAAACACCCGGAACAAATATGAACAGATAGTACAAAGATTTGTCCCGAGGCGGGAATCTAAACCGCAACGTCCGTATAGTACGTCACAGGCGGACCTTCGCCCAGCGCGCTACAAAGGTCGTCATGTGTTTTTATAATATTGATAATAATCATAAAAACGAAAGTGTCTTTGTTTGACTGTTACCGTTTCAAGCCTAACGACAGAAGCTATCTAAATGATAGTCAGAGGTTTAATAACCCGAAGATATAGACCACATGAAAAGCGCATGGGAAGTCGCGGGCAGTAGTTGGTATAATATAACTATTTAACAGGTATTCACCTCGTGACGGAAAAATAAGCAAACAAAAGCGACAAAATAGGATAAATAGTTATATTATAACGTGTGCTGAGCGTGTCGGTTTAACAGCATAATAAGCTAAACACATATTAAAAAGGATGAAATGATTTTTGAGTCACTAAACAATTATTAGCGCAGCGTTTGTTTTTGGTAATATTAAAAACAAAGTAATATATACACGAGGTCTTCCTTTCATGACGTCTTGTACAACATCTAATTTAACTTTCTTCTATAAAACTAGATATTTTATGGCTACAAACACGGATGAATGAAAACTTTACTGAAACAAAAAAACAAAAGCAAGAATGTAAGAGCAAAGTAATTACAAAAAAAAACTTAAAGTAACAACGCATCCTAGCCCACGCTCAGCGAAAGGGGTTCAACATCGAGTTCGAAAACGGATGGGAGATGAAATTTTTCAAGTTGATTAAAAAATATGTTCTGATTTTATTAGAAATTATCCGCATAATATTTTGGTGGGGGCCAACGGGAAGTATACTTCCCGTTCGTCCCCATCGGGGCCAGCGGGAAGTTTACTTCCCGTTCGTCCCCTCTGGGGACGAAACGTGGGGACGAGCGGGAGCAACCCAATCCAAGGAAATTTTTGAATCCAATTTTTTGAACTTCTGCGAATATTTAAATAGTTTTGCACCCACTTCATTTCCAAAAAATAACCAGAATTCCAGATCTATGCAAAAATAACCAAAAAAAACTTCAAATAAAAACCATCGCTCTTTCGCGGGGCTAAACAAAAGTATTTGATATGTACCTAGGATGTACTTGGACACTCACGGTACTGGCAGATCCAGTGCAGATAGTCCAGGTTGCAGCCCACATCGTTCCACAACCAGCCCCTGCCTCCGTCTAACACAACGCAGTTCTGTTCGCCGTTGTAGTTGTTGGGCTGATCTTTACCCCAGGTCGGTTTCGACACTATTTCACCTGTAAATAAAGGTCACTGTTAAGATAATTGAACTACTTTTACTGCAGTCTGTGGTAAGTATCTACAGTTCAACGATCAATACAGTACGATATATCAATACCAGTCGGAAGCGATTCGATCTGACGGGTCGTATTCGACTATCCGAAGATGTTCGTTATAAACATTTGAAACACATCGCCTTCGGATAGTAAATACGCCTATCCATAGACAATCCGAAAGCCAGACAAAAAATTGGTCGTGTATCGCCCCAGATGCTGGCTGCATTGCCCCGCTGTATGTCAAATTTAAATGCTGTGCGCTAAGTCAAATTTCTCGGTAACATATAATATTAGACAAGGTTAGGGGGTCTCTCATAGAAAGTAATAAAAAATGTCTGTGATATAACAGGTATCATCATTTAACATCAGTTTTTAACTACTAAGCTTCAAACTGTTCAAATGTTTCGGCCATAGGTGTACTCTATCACACTGTAGAGAATATAGAATAGAGCAATAGAAAATAGAGTACCAATTTGCACAAGGAAAACGAAACGGAACAATCAAATGCAGGATGAAAATACTGCTCACTACTTTGCTACTTATCGGGGGAAACTTGCAATCAGCAGTGCACCAGTGTAGATGATGACGATAATATAGTACACTGTCCGGAGTTATCGCTGAGTGCAATATCTTCCAGGTAACCGTCACTCACCATCAACCCATGTCCACGTGCGCGAAGTGAGTCCCGGCTCCTTCTGCGCTCCGATCCACACCATCTGTGTCTTCAGCTGGGACTTGCGTCTCTCGAGCTCTTGGATCAGGAAGCTTGTAGTCGCTCCCTGAGAAGGGCAAGGTTTATTAAGTAGACTAATATTAAGCAAAACTTTCGGCTTCAGGCATCACACGCGTTTTGGGATCAAAGTTAACCTATATGTTAATCCAAAATTCAACTATACCTCTAATACATCTAAGTATGCAAAAATTATTCAATTTTACAACTCCACCGAACGGCGATCCCTAACCCGCATGCCCAGCGTGGGGATAGGCAATAACCCCCAAAAGATAAATAATGTCATCTATCATATGGCGCTCATTAGGGGAGGCAATATCCAGCAGTGGACTAATAAAGGCTGGTGATGATGATGATGATACAAAAATTTACTTAAAACTCAATTCAAATACTATATATGGAAAACCAGAGGCAGACTGAATATTGTTTACATAAATTATACAATGCTGGACATGGATTGTCCAGCATCATCGACCCCAAGCTAAAGCAGATCTTGGTATTAGTAGGTTAAATTGATATACCTACGTAATTAATACCATAAAATCACATCAAATATCTGCAGATTGCACAAACATTAGTCGTGTGGTGGGAATCGAACCCTCAACCTCTTGCGTCGGAGGTATTAACGGCAATTAGATATAAATAGATGAATGCACGAGTTTGATCTTGTCTTGTTTTCTCTTCAAACATCACACTCGCGTGCTACAGTCGCGCTAATGCGGGGTAATTAGCATTAGATTGTTATTAGGGTCTATTCTATTTGTCCACACGCCGTGTCGCATTGTTAAGGATAATGACACCATATCATACAGGGGAAAACAATCTCCATATTCATCCGAATATACACATTGAACGGGGTATTCCATTACCATCGAACCGTTCAGCCTCGATTGGCGTTAATATCTGTCATCAATAACTGCATACTGATAGATTTTGATTGAGAGTGACAATCTCTCTCAGCTGTCCTGATTAGTTCATATCCAATCTGAGGATACCAGCGTTGATGACGTCATTATTAATCCGATTCTTTTAGGAAGCTGGTTATTTATTTAGAACTAGCGGTCTTCGCACGGGTATTAAACAAAAATTGGGTTTCACAGTTTTCATACGGATCTCTTACTATTTTTAGCAGCATTCGGGTTTTTGACATTGACTTGACACTACATAACTGACACTGGCCGTATAGAAAAATCAAGCAGCGGAGCCATCATAGAAAAAGAGGTTGAATATATAGCGCACGGTTTAATTATTGAATTTTTCATGCGGATCCCTAACTTTTTCGAAAATATTGTATAGTATGTTCATTACGGAAAATTTAGGATTCCAATGGTGAAAGAATTTTTCAAATCGGTCCAATAGTTTCGGAGCCTATTCAATTAAAACAAACAAACAATCAAATCTTTCCTCTCTAGAATATTAGTATCAGTAATTTAGTTCCAATTCTCTCCACTAACATAAGTTGGTTGAAGCTGTAGTTTGTTTAAATGTCAAAACTGCACGACAATCTGACCTTGGAGCGCAGAACTCGTTTGAGGTGAACAAGTGTCACTCGTTATGGACCTTTTGGTACGAATTTAATTTCCTTAGGTACAATATGGTTTCCTAGTCAGATAATTATTATAACACTTTAAGCGCTCATCGCGTTGACCATTTAAGCAAAATACATAAGGAATGAACGGTAGAACAGAGTAAATTTCGAAAATGTAAGAATTTAAACAATATCCCAAAAATGTCCGTGACTGGTCCATCCCGGTTCCCGTCAGTCAACCTTACTCGGGGCCCTTCTTCTGAATAGCGCCATCAAGAAGCGATGCAGGATAGGAGACGCAAGGCATATCCTTCCCAAGCTGTGAACTTTTTCTGAACTTACCTCGAAGTCATCTACGTAAACCCCGAAAAACGATCGTCCTAGCGAACACTACACAAGCCATTCTTCATGAATGTAAAGGCCATTCATGATCAACATCCTAAAAGTGCCTATTGTAGCCTCGGGAAATGCCTAAGCTGTGTGTAACTGATTACTAATTGACCATTTACACTGGAAGAGTTATAGGGACACGCTAAAGCCTAACTTGCAAGATTTTTTCTAGGAAATGGCGAAAAATATAGATCCCCATGAGTCCATTGTTAAAAACTCAATGAATGTATTGAATGATGTAAAATTTTTAGGTATTAAGATAGGTAGTAAGTTGACATGGATTAATCATATTGACTCCCTTGTGGGAAAACTTAAGTCGTCCCGCTTATCAATAAAAACTATACGTCAGCTAAGTGAAAACAGACTGCTAAGACTGTATATCACGCATACTTCCGCTCTGTCATGAAATATGGCATATTGGCCTGGGGAATTGCGGCCCAATCAAACCGAGTTTTCATATACCAGAAGCGAGCGATAAGGCTAATTCTGCAAATGCATAAACTAGAGTCTTGTAGGGACAAATTTAGACAGTTAAATATCATGATATTCACCAAAGAATATATTTCAAAATTGTATTTATGCTCCGCCCGGCTTAGCACGGGTACATGTTATAAAAGCCTTCCTCTTGAATTACTGTCTATGTATAAAAAAAAACCGCATCCAAATCCGTTGTGAAGTTTTAAAGATCTAAGCATACATCTATACTAATATTATAAAGAGGAAAGATTTGATTGTTTGTTTGTTTGTATGTTTGTTTGTTTGTTTGTTTGTTTGAATTGAATAGGCTCCAAAACTACTGGACCGAGTTAAAAAATTCTTTCACCATTAGAATCCTTAATTTTCCGTGATGAACATAGGCTATATAATATTTTCAAAAAAGTTAGGGATCCACATGAAAAATTCAATAATTGAACCGTGGGCTGTATATTCAACCTCTTTTTCTATTATGGCGCGTCAGAATAGAAAAAGAGGTTGTATAGCGCACGGTGCTTGCTTTTTCTCTACGGCCAGTGTCAGTTTTGGAATGTTGAGTCAATGTCAAAAACCCCAATGCTGTTATAAAAAGTAAAGATGCGTATGAAAACTGTGAAACCCATCGTTTTAATGTGTATAATTTCTGAAATTTTTGATTAATACCCGTGCGAAGCCGGGGCGGGCCGCTAGTACATACTAAAACACAGACAAAAAGAGTTTGATTTATATATGTACTACTATGTAGTGATATTGCTGCGCCCATGAAACTATAAATAAGTTCGGAAGGAGTATCAGAACAAAATAAAATGAAGCACTCCAATCAAGCAAGCATGCCAATCAATCAAATAGTATGCTGGCCATCGCCATTACAGCTATAGACACCAACTGATGAACTCTATTGTAAACAAACCAAAATAAACGGAAAACGCCGTCTTGTGTGGTCAGATGTTGCAAAAGTCACAATGGGTTTGTCAATAAAAAACACCGGATCACATTTCGTAGATAAATTTCTTATATCACCAACTTATTTTATCGATTTGACGCAAAATTATTATCAACATATAAATCAAACTACAAGCACAAAATCTCGCCAGTGCTGCCAACATGTAAACATGTAAATTTTCCAGTAAGTGTGGGAGGATATTAAAAATGTTTTAATTCTAATATTTTATTGACTTTAAATTATGAATCAGGTTTATAGGCATTTCTTTATCATCCTGGTTATACCTATAAAACAATATGTATTAAGTATTCGAAATATAATTAGGATATTGAATTTCAGTTTGTAATATCTATACAATACGAATTTCGAAATATGTTTGTTTTTTATTTGAGCTAACCTCCAAAATAGCTGAACCCATTTGGATAATACTTTAAGTGACGATCATGCTACGCAGATGTTATAACGAGATTAACGATAGCCGTGGGGCATAACTAAAAGTCAATATTTTTTCAGATTTCCGGGTGACGAAAATTGGAAGTTAAATTGAATTCGCATAATCAGAGAATCTCATAATTAAAATAATTTGAAGCCCAATAAATCAAGTGTAGCATGCAATGTGCATGAAGATTTTTCATGTCAAAGCATGCGGGAATTATATTATATAATACATAAATTTTTATTTAGAATGTATCAATAAACAATGAATATGAGAATAATGTATATTTTTCACATAACATTTCATTGATCTTCCCAGTAACAATCATAATAAGATATGGCTGCAAATGTACATTTAAATAATTATATTTTTTTTATATTATATTGGTTAGGCATTTCCATAGGATCAATGTATGCGAAGTCGTAGGCAGAAAATGTTGTCAGCCAGTTCAACAAATACAAATAGGCACAAAGAATAATTTATTCAAACTAAAATTAGACATGGAATGAGACTTTGGATGTTTTTATCTTTGTTACTTCTGCACACACACTCAGAGGCCTGAACAGATTTTGTTGAAATTTCTTCGATTAGCATAGTTACTGCAGTTAGCACCATAAAGCGCTGGCGTAAATTGAAAATTATAAAAAGTAGGTATAATAATCACGTTTACCGTGGCTAAAGCAGTACCTAAAATGATTCATTATAATTTTACATATTCATATTAATAAGTGAACAATTATTAGGAAGAATAATTTATAAAAATTATGGGTAATTTTTTCTTCTGTTGGCAACTCTCTATACACTGACACTCAATGTCAATCCGCCATTGCTAAGATTCAAGTTTGATTTGACAGGATTCTATCCGTACTTTTCATAAATCCATGGCTGCGCCCTTACAAAGTACATTTCACCTCTAAACTAACTACCGCCCATCGAGAACGCGTATCTAGCTACCACCTAAGCTAACACTATATTATAAATAATGTATATGTATATAGTAAATAAATACATCTGTAACTGTTTACATAAGTATGATTGCGAACGGTCGGTCCCGTAGAAAACGGAAGGGAAGGGCTGCCTTTTGGGACATTTCCGGTCACGTTTCACAGTATAGTTAAGTTACCAGGACTTGTTACAAGTTGTTTTATTGTGGGAGCGAAACTGTTGATCAAAAATTAACGATTTTTTATTACAAATCAAGGCACGCTTGAGGTCCCAGGATTTAGTAGCCATATGTACCTGAAAGCCGTGAATGAGATCACCGCCGTGGTTCTGGCACTGCTTCCTGGCGTCCTCGAAGGAGCCTCCTCTGGCTACGTTGAACTCGTAGCAGCTCCGAGAGAAAGCAGCCAGCTCTATGTCAGCGGGGGCGCTGGCTGGTGCGCAGCGATCGTTAGAGAACTCTATAACAATTTAGAAAGCATAGTAAATGATATTGCTTCATAAATAAAGAACAAATATTTGTACGATCTGCAGATATTCAGGGTGCTCTGGTCGTTTTCTATGTATAGTAAAAATATCTATGTACTTAATAATATTGTATTATGTATATCAGTCATCTAGTGCCCATAACACAAGCTCTGCTTAGCTTGGGATGATGCGGTGTGGATTGTCCGGCATTATCTATATTTATTTTTATTCTTCGATTTTAAAGATTTTATAATTGCCTACCTTCTGTTGTGAAGACTTCAACTTCGCAGAGGGACAAGGAGCCCTCGACTCCAACCAGTTGCAGGAAAACGTGCTGGCCAATCAGCGGCCGCGCACAAGTGAATGTCCTCGTCACTCCTTCGTCTGAAAACATATCCAGGTTTTAGTACTTCTGAAAGAGCCTTAACCTAACAGCCGGATTTAATAGGTTTTCCTATCCAATGATTGTGGTTTGCTTGCGCCAAGGAACACATCATCAGCCAATAATAGTCCACTGGACATAGGCCTCCCTTTATGAGCGCTATAGCGCCCTATCTACAGATTCGAACCCAGCATCTGCCTTCAGTCTTCCTCCATCGTGAGGTCGTCGTCCCCCTAACCGGAGGGCGTCCTACACTACGACTCGTTTGCCGAGTCGCGGTTTCCACTGAAGAATACGTTTACCCCAGCGGTTGTGGATTCTTCGTATGGCCTGCCCATGACGCTTCAGCTGGCAGCAATTGTTACATAACATTATATTATGATGAACTTTATTTCAAGGACAAACGCTAGCCGTTACCATTTTTGAACAAAAGTTGAAAGATAAATATGTATTGCACATGGGCAGTTAAAATCCGCATAATAATAGGAATAGTTACGAACGAACGAATATATTCTGTCCACGAAAAAATGCCATCAATATCCAGGCCCACCAATGCTAAACTAAATCAGCCAACTTTTTTCATGAATCATCTTCATTGTTTCTTGAAGTTTTTCGGAAAGTGTTTAAAATGCAAGGTTCTATGATTTTTTTCTATGTAGTCCGAGCTTTGAAAAAGGTATACCTACGTAGATGATCTCTACCTAGGTCTCTTTTATGAAAAAACCTTGAAATCTTGTATTTTCTTGTTATTAATTATTATTATTTATTTATTAATGACTGGTAAGTACAGGGTGGCGCAATAGAACGTGCAAATTTAAAAAAATGTTTAAAAATTAAATACATAAGGTAAAGTAAAAATCAAACTGGAAACTTGTAAAGGAATAACTGAAGTTTATTTTTTAAAAATAACATCATCTAAATGATGTCCCTCTCTACGACGGCACTCCTCTAACTGCAAACGGCAATTTTTGAAAACTTTCTCCAATAATGCTGGTGTAATTGCTGCCATTTTCCTCACGGATATTCTCCTTGAGCTGATCGATCTTTTTTGGATTATTACTGTAGAACTTGTGCTTGAGGTATCCACACAAAAAAAAGTGAGGAGCTGTCAAGTCTGGACTGCGTGGGGGCCATGGGATGTCACCTCTTTTCGAAATCGATTTGCCGGGGAACATCAGGTTTCACAACCGCCATGGAGTCATTTGAAGTGTCTATCTTGTTGAAACCAAGTCCTAGAATGCACTTTTCTTAAATTTTTAAGTTCTGGAGTCAAAACCCCTTCCAAAATTGCAACATAGCGTTCCGATCCGATCTCCTCGTACCGACTGCATAACTCTCTCAATATTGTCTTCAGTCCTACATGTTCTGGGATGACCTTTTGCTTGTGGTTTAAACTTTAAACCGGTCTTTTCAAAACGCTGTACCCATATTTTTATTAAATTAGCACTTGGAGCTTTACTAATTCGTCTTAGTCCATATTCAGAAAGATATCGTCGCCTAGTAGGCCGCAAGAACGAGAGGTCTCGTAAAAGGCGCGCACGCAAAATGAGCAACGCTTCCCGTCGAAGTTACTCATAGTGACTAAAACTCCATGAATTCGCCTACCCAACGATGTAGGCTTCCCACCGTCCGCAATGATTTTACCCCGAAAAAAAATAAGATGCAATATGCACGTTCTATTGCGCCACCCTGTATATACTATTTTAGAGTCAACATCCCTCTCCAAGCGTATAAGCGCCTTGTACCCAATATATACAATAACCACAATTAAGCCATCTAGTACAAACTAATTTTTATAGTCGTTTGTTCAAAGCAAGGCCAATTGCCACAGTCACGATACCGCGGAGACATTCCTCTATTCATGTTTCTGCATTGTTTGAATTCTCTGGTTGAATGGTTAAAACACGCAGCTACTCCAATCACACGTTACCAGTCGTTGACGACTGAGTTACTGTCTAATCTTCTCACTCAGATCTTCAGAATCTTTGTTTTTGGTGGCTCCAGTTCAGATTTTTTTTACAGCTACTATTTTACGACAAAGGGCGTCAGACTATGGAACGTTTTATAGCCTATGTTCAGCACGGAAAGTTTAGGATTCTAATGGTGAAAGATTTTTTCAAATCGGTCCAGTAGTTTCGGAGCCTATTCAATTCAAACAAACAATCAAATCTTTCCTCTTAATGAGTATAGGTATAAGTATAGACAAATTAGTTTATTTGGTACTTATTACAAAGAGAAAAAAATAATTTCGACGAGACTTGAACCCGCAGTCTTTCCTCGAAACAGAAATGCGCTAACCGATTACCCGGGTATAATAAATAATCAATAATACTATATTTTTTGTAAAAGAACATCACATTATCATAATTTACCAAGCACTCTTTAGCAAATAAGGCCATTACAGTAGATTTAGATTTACCTTACCTACTGCAACCAAATGTGCCGTAGGTATGGATAACACAATTCTTCAGTTAATAACTGCACTAAGATCGATCTTTAGTACCTTGTCACTCTAAAGTTGACCTGCTCGGTAATCGCATTACTTCCGTACATAATATTATGATAGGCTGACAAGGTACTAAACTGAAGAAACCTTAGTATCGACCGTACCTTTCTGGTAGTACCATGTAAGCAGAAAACACAACGTTTCTGACATAATGACTTAATGACACACAAAATGACAATGCGAATAATTAGAACAAATTATTACGCATCAAATGACGATAAATTTGGTGTAAAAGACGCCACGTAACAGTCTCATTAAAGACAAACAACGCTGGGAATCGTTTGAATTATCAATTGTGTCTCAAACAATCTTAGAAAACTCGGTGGCTTAGAAAGCGCAAGTTTGATACACTTGATAATTATCCACATAATGTCGGTTGCAGCTCTCATTCTTCATTGGATCGTTGTGGATGTTAGAAGTGATGAGATAAATTATTTATTTTGCAAATAGGAATAGTAGAAAGAGTGCTCTGTCGTCTACTTTTGGCGACAATTACATCATCACATCACCCTCATAAATTTATGTTTTATAAACGACTAGCGGTCTTCCCCGGCTTCGCACGGTTATTTAACAAAAATTAGATTTTTAAATATTCTACAGCCACACATCATTTCATCACAGAAAATTTAGGATTCTAATGGTGAAACCAATTTTTCAAGTCGGTCTGTACTTTCGGAGCCTATTCAATTCAAACAAACAATCAAATCTTTCCTCTTTATAATATTAGTAGTTACGGTATAATCGCATCTGTCAGAAAATAACATGGTTACGAATTTACCGGATATGAAGTAAGGAACGGGATTGCCCTAGCCCCATCGCAAGCTAGCTTAGAGGCGAATATACCGAGACCGTGTCTTTTTAACTTTAGTAATAATCCAGCAACAGCTGTCAATCAATCGCAACATATATCGCGAAGAACCGATAACCGCTGGGGTAAACGTGTTCTTGAGTGGAGACCGCAACTCGGTAAACGTAGTGTAGGACGCCCTCCGGCCAGGTGGGATGACGATCTGCGAAAGACTGCTGGCAGATACTGGATGCGACAAGCCGAAGACAGGGCGCTATGGCGCTCATTAGGGGAGGCCTATGTCCAACAGTGGACTAACATAGGCTGATGATGATGATGATCAACAACAGCTGATTGGTTGGTGCTAACGTTTCGTGGGCAAAGGGAAAATATACGTCTTTGTCATCGTATGAGTCAATTATTTGATAATTTATTTCTACAACTTCAAAAGTGTGAGCAATTTATGGCGATGCGGTGTTATTATTGTCTGTTCTACCTTGAATAACAATCCACGAGCTTGGTCTGCAGTATACAAATACAGTATTTTTCTTTGTCCACTTGTTAGCGCCGACACTGTGTACACTGAGACTCCATTATTGTCAATTATATTTAGTTGGCGACATACTTAACCTGAGTTTAATAATAAACTTACCGAAGTTACCTATATCTGACATACCTAGTGATTTAATAAGGTTTCACTAACACTAGCTGCAATTGTTTTATTTTGTTAATTAACGACTGTAATTCTCATTGTTTTTAATAACTATATTTTCCCATTTAAAATTGGGCTCCAGCAATGCAACTTCTTGAAGGCCGAAAGTGAGACTAACTCCACGTTACCTCCCATCGAAGCATCCCGCCAACCTATCAACCTGTTGAGCAACCGTGACATAAGTTTGGAATGAGGGATGAAAACGAGGTGGGTTACAAAATCTGCAACTAAAATAGGTAAGTCGAAGCGTACCGTAGTAAACAGACGCTCAACACTTTCATTTTCCTTCAAGAGCACCGTGTATGGGCAGCCGCTACTTTTCTGCCCGAGTCGTCCATCGTCGCAAAGCTGAAGCTCGCTTATTCCCCTACCCCTGCGTTCCTACTACATCGGGAAAAAAATCCCGATTGTTCCTACCTCCTTTAAATATGAATGAAAATGTTTTGAAGTAGATTATTAGGAATGAAAAAACCAATCAACATAATGAAGTATAAAATAAAATTCACATGGGATGAGCGTCTCTCGCGTGCCGTGTGGTGCCGGCATAGAATTTCACCACCCCAACTCTTCCCGTGGGTGTCGTAAGAGGCGACTAAGGGAAACACAGCGGGGGGCGGGCAGCAGCGCCTTCTGCAGAACAACTACACCGAACTGCGATCCTCAACCCGCATGCCCAGCATGGGGATTATGGGCAATAACCCCAAATAATGATGCCATCTATGGCGCTCATTAGGGGAGGCCTATGTCCAGCAGGGACTATTATAGGCTGGTGATGATGTTGTTGATGTTGAGCTTTGAGGCAGACAAGTGTAACATAATGCATATCTATCACCCAGGAATGTAAGGTCAGCCGACGCGGATACTTCGCCAAGTCCTCCAATTTAGAGGTTAGCTTTCCAAAATTATAAAACTATTTTAAATTCTTGAAGCAAATTCCACCTATTTAATAATTTCAAGTTAACAGCGTTCCATAATTTAATTATTTTAAATTAAGAGTGTTCAATAACATTTAATGAAGTTATCCGTGTGAACTAAAGTGTAGATAACTAGTTCAAGTAGACACATAATTAAGGCAGTAGGTATGTGCTACACGGTATGAGTTCTTGGTCTATTTACCCATGCAGTGTAACGTACTTTGAATAATGATGATGTAAAATTGTTTTCTTTGTAACCTTACATAATTCAAATAATTATTGATGCTTCAGCGATTCTAGTGTTTTTTTCAATGTCTCGGGTCAGAAACTCTCGTAATTAGCTTTTTTGTAAGGGCAGCCAGACATGCCGGATTGATAAAACCAAGCGGTGATTGGTAACTTACCGTGATGATAGAGGACTAATTATATTTCATCTTCAGTTTGCGTGTGTGAGTAGCAAGACCACAGGGGTACCTTGGTAAGAGTCTCTCGCAATCGTGCTCCCAGAGAAGTTCCTGGTTCTCTTGAGAAGTAGATTTTCACTTCTTGCTTGCCATCATTGGGTGGTCTGAGTGCAAGAGATTTATCTTAGGATGTAGATAGCGACGGTGGAAGTGTCTAATGGCGTAGTAACGAGAAAACCCGCTTACGAGAAATCGGTCACCCCTCTGAATACCCCTCAATCGTTTGCGTCGATGTTGTTTATTTCCGTCATTTATACCGGCATTTCCGAAGAATTCATCCAGCATTTAATTTTGGCAGACGGTGCTGCCACTTTTAACAATTCAGGATTAGACTGGGACGTTAATGGCAGGCGTCGATCTTCCATAGCCATATTACCCAGTCCATTCATCCACCCATTACAATAACCTTGGCTTTATTTTCTTTGATTTTAGTTTGCAATAGTGTCTCCACCTGGCGGATCATCTCGGGTGTATCATATTGTGCAACCGAAGCCTTAACTAACTCACATAAAGGGCCTCTTTGCATGGCTAAGGTCCCACTGTATCCAATTATTAATATCCAAAAATTTAAGAACAATTAAAAAGGTACCTAAATGAATTAATTTTAGCAAGCAATTTTATAAAAAGTTTAATTATATAAAAAATAATTAAGGGATTATCCGCATCTTGTTTTTTTACCTTATTTTATCAATACAAAATCAAAGAAGTAGTTACTACTAATAATAAGGTCTTACGATAAGAGTGTATTCATCATCATCATCATCATCAACAGCCTATAATAGTCCACTGCTGGACATAGGCCTCCCCTGATGAGCGCCATAGATGGCATTGTTCATCATTTGGGGGTTTTTGCCCATAATCCCCACGCTGGACATTAGACTTTATTAGGTAGTGTATTATTATTATTTATTTATTTTATTTAGTGCCTCGGATAGAGCCGGCTGGTTCTCACCGCGAGCCGCGCCATGTGAAACGTAGATTAGATAGATACCTGACACGATTTCCACTTTCTTTCCATCGTCGGGTAAGAACTTAGATTGTGATTATCAGGAGGGGGTAATAGCCACCTTGCTGTTCTGTTTATGGACAAATCAGTTGCGCCCGTGGGATCTTCAGAGAAAGATCTGCACACCTTTAACTGGTATATTATACTCATCTTGTACCCATAACACAAGCTCTGCTTAGCTTGGGGCTAGATGATGCTGTGTGTATTATCCAGCGTAATTATTTATTACATTTATTTATTTTTTTATGAAAAATAGGTTAAGTGCAGGACGTTCGTATAGGAGCATCAAATTAGAACAATTGTTTTAATTTGGTGAATCGATAAAAAGAAAATACCAGCATGATGCGGTCACATTCAAGTACTGACCTCGACTTCTTTTGCTGTTTTGACAGACAACAAAAATCGTTTACGTTAAACGATTTCTTTTTTTTTCGATTTCGACGATCAAAAGACATTTTTTGAGAAAATCAACATGAGAATCACACTATAATCTCCCCTCACGGGTCAAAATGCCAAGAGGAATAAACATTATGTGAAAATAAACATGAAAAATCACGCTAATAATCCCTGACAGAAGAAAACTTACCACACATACCGCGTTATTCATAATAGTCTGCTTACTCAAAGCATTACAATTTCTCACTCTGTAAAGACAACTATTAAAGCTTACACTCAAAGAATCATGCTGATGGTGGTGGGCCCATAATCTCCAGCTAATTATCCCCCCCCCCATTATGTATGCTCTGGTTTTGAATACTACATGTAGGTATTAGATATTTACTTGGCATCTAAGTTTACGTATTTGTTCTAAATTTTTTTAAATCATAATTAGTGTGCAGTTCCGTTGCAACTTTCAAATTGCTGCTGAGCCAAAACCGTGCTTTTACATAATTCTATCGAAGGGTCTGTTCTCGAATATGATGAATACCTTTCATCATATTCGAGAACATGCTGTATGAGTATGAATAACATTGCTTCATCATCATCATCATCATCAGCCTATGTTAGTCCACTGTTGGACATAGGCCTCCCCTAATGAGCGCTATAGCGCCCTGTCTTCGGCTTGTCGCATCCAGCATCTGCCAGCAGTCTTTCGCAGATCGTCATCCCACCTGGCCGGAGGGCGTCCTACACTACGTTTACCGAGTCGCGGTTTCCACTCAAGAACACGTTTACCCCAGCGGTTATCGGTTCTTCGCGATATATGGCCGGCCCACTGCCACTTCAGTTTGCTAATTCTCTGAGCTATGTCGATGGTTCTCTGTCGGATGTATTCGTTACGAATCCTATCCTTCAGAGAAACTCCGAGCATAGCTCTTTCCATAGCTCGCTTCATAATCTATCCTCATTTTAGAATTCATTTAAAAAAATACTATTTCAATATTCAAATTTTCGTAACAAGAGCAGTATGAACATCTTGATCTTGTTTCTGAATATGAAAGGGCCTACTTTAAAACCGGGTTGCATTAACAAAACAATATAATTGTTCCACAGATCGCCCCAATTCCGGGATCTATACAAACACTTGTTCTTAAATATAGATGGAACAGATTGCACAGCATTCTGGATAATTCGTTTAACGGAAGCGGGTCACGATTTATGGGGAAACTTTATGACCAGTTTAATAGGTCATTGTACAAGTACCAGAATACCTTTTGCTGATTCTGAATACCTGACTTTAGCGAGTTATATTGGTTTGAATCAGTTGAGCGGTCTGTAGATTGTTTATGACGTATTATCATCAATTTATATGCACACAAAGGTTTAAGATATTTTAATATTTTTGTATCGACAATTTACCTGTTAATTTAGTTTTTTTTTAATAAGTACACTATAGTTATCTTAGGTACTTTTGTAAGAAATTTTTGGTTGTCAATTGATAAAAATTTTCTGCAGATAAAAAATACTTTTTATAGTTATAATATTAGTACTTATGTGTATTCCTTTTGTCCTACAAAATAAGACAAGTGAGATTTAAGACGAAATTATTATTAAACTAGCTTTTTCCCGCGGCTTCGCTCTCGTTAGGGGATGCCTACGTCATAGTAGCTTTATGTATGCAAAGTCTCAGCCCGATCGGTGTAAAATTGACAAAGTTTCATACAAACTTTCATCCCCTATTATAACCCCTTGAAGTAGAATTAATCAAAATCCTTTCTTAGTGGATGCCTACGTCATAACATCTACCTGCATGCTAAATTTCAGCCCGATCCGTCCAGTGGTTTGGGCTGTGCGTTGATAGATCACTATGTCAGTTAGTCAGTCACTTTTGAGTTATACATAATATATATTTAGATAAAAAATTAGGTATTAATATAAATTATGACTTATTAAACTCTACCAACTACACTACTCTACAGCCTGTTGCAATCAATCTACAGTAGGGCAAGCACGGGCTTTCTTGTCTAAGGTAGAATAGACAAAAATTACGTCACTTTGTCATCGAATGCGTAAATTGTTTGAAATTATTTTCTTCAACCTCAATAATGTACGCAATGTATGGCGATGCGATGTCATTATTGTCTATTCTACCCTAGAGAACAATCCCCGGGCTTGGCCTACTGGTAGCTATACCAGTCCGATGCATCCCCAGGGCAATTGTTTATTGAGCCTTATTTTTTCATAAATAAGTTACCTATATCTATACTAATATTATAAAGAGGAAAGATTTGATTGTTTGTTTGTTTGTTTGAATGTTTTGTTGTTTGAGAAAAAGCAAGCACCGTGCGCTATACAACCTCTTTTTCTATTCTGACGCGCCACAATAGAAAAAGAGGTTGAATATACAGCCCACGGTTCAATTATTGAATTTTTCATGCGGATCCCTAACTTTTTTGAAAATATTATATAGCCTATGTTCATCACGTAAAATTAAGGATTCTAATGGTGAAAGAATTTTTTAACTCGGTCCAGTAGTTTCGGAGCCTATTCAATTCAAACAAACAAACAATCAAATCTTTCCTCTTTATAATATTAGTATAGATTTCGGCGAGTCTTCCTTACTATAAACTTAAGTATTGTGTATTCTATGTCTTCCAATAGTTTGCATCAGTATGTATACTTTTTTTGGGTGAGGATTCCCGACATGAGATCTCTCTATGGCGCCTCGGTCGACGATTTTGTACATAATTTACATGTTTTGATAAATATTTGTATGGCATATAAAAATATTTTCTAGTGATGCAGTTTAGATATTCTGAAATTGAAATCTTGTATCGGTCCTGAAACCGCTCAAGTAATGGCATTACCGCATTTCTCACGGTGATTTCTTTTGCCGTGGGAAAACGTATTATCAAGGCTTTCGCGGCATCGCATCGGAGTTACGACATCGCGTTACACTCAATAACTAGACTATGTTATCGCGTCTTTCAAACGAATGTTCAAACTAAAGATAGAACTTCAAAAGAAAGTTTGATATTAATCCTTAAATCCAACTCCATCCATTGTCCATCGAAAATTGATATATGGGCTAAACACTCGCAAAATATCTAGCGCACATCCCCATTAAAAATTTAAATATTAGATTGCATTAAAAATCCATATCAGTTCCAAAAAATCTCATATAAGTGGGACTCAACGGGAAATTAGGGTAGGTATTATAATGTCAAAAAAAGGAATAACGCTTTCAAGTATCTAGTCAATGTTGCCGATTCACCATCTTTTTTGTTGTTCGTGTTATCCATTAATTTGACCTTGTTATGCTCTAATTTCCTATTGACGTCCTGTGACTCAAGGTCCCCAAAAATTAAGATAAAAAAACTCTGAAATCGTCGTCGTCTCAACTCAAGCCAAATCCAGACATAATTTTGACATGTTCCCAACCTACTTGTAGACGCGAAAATTCAAGTATTTGGCTAGTTATGTGAAAATAAAATCTTCATGTAATAAATATAAAATAATTTTATCAGAGTAGTTTTTGCGGGAAAACCAATCAATAATATTGTTTCCCAGTAGGCCTGCCGCAGGATTATTTATTTATTTTTAGTACCATTTTAACAAGTATTTATCAGAGCTCTCATATTTAAGGAAGTTTATCAAATTGGTATTTAAACTTACCAATAGTTCCAGGAAACCAGGCGCACAGCGGGTTCCTCTGAAGATCAGAACTGCTGTTGCCAACTCGGATTTCTAGGTCTTGCAGGGGCTGGTGACCTGTAGGAAAAAAAACAATGAGTTATCTTTATGAATCTGAAGGTACCAAGGAACTCTAATTTTGGCTCCAGCATCAGCCATTATTATATTTACTCTGTCCGTTTTCTATGTATGTATAAAAAAAAGTTGTATTAGGTATAACGGTATAACACAGTCATCTAATACCCATAAAACATAACTCATCCGTCGCCGGAGCCGAGCAGAGCTTGCTTAGGTAGCAAAATGATTTGAGAATATTTTAACCGTGGTCCGTGTTTATTTGTATTAAAATTGTATTTACCTAGATTCCAGCCATAAACTTTTTTTAAATACTTTTCTGAAATGACATTGAATCTAATTGCATTTCACATCAAAGAACACATGTTTTCTTAGTATTTATGTAGATAGGTATTTTGAAAAAAGCTTGTGGCAGAAAACTATATAAATACCATTCTAATACAAATAATATCAAGAGAAAGTCGTGGCGAAAATATTCTAATTTTCTAGCCATTTTTATTTATTTATTGCTCGTGGTCCATCTTTGTCAAAAATAACGTCTCGTGTTCCACTAACATCTCAAAATTAGTCTAAATGTTGACGGCGCTACCAAAGTAAAGAAACAAATAATTTACATTTATAAACAGCTTTGTACAAAGTGCTAGTTACTGGTACATGGCAAGTATGGCAGCCCAGTTGACTTTAGTGCGCGTTTGACATAAATTCTAGAGAAAGCTACGTAGCTTTTCCGCACTTATACAGCTGTATCCGATTAGTAGATAAAGGAAAAGTACATCTAGGTTGGAGAAATAGCGAAGTAACATTCACTATTTTGTTACACGTCCTTGACTTGAGTTGAACTCTTTGTTAAGGCAATATGTTCTGGTTTGCCACCTTTCTGCTAGTGTGTCCAGTTCATGAAAATTTTACGGAAATAGCAAGTGCTCATTGAAGTTTCAGTATGACAGTTATAGAAATTATTTATGTGTATCGTAATAGTTAAATTCGATTTTCATTCAATTACAAAAATAGTTTTTTTGTAAAAAGTTTTTAACAATTTTGACTCTAATTAATTAAAAACTAAATTAAGGCCTATTTAAACCTACGGGTTTTTAAATTAGGTACATTATATTTTAAACTATTATTAAAAATACATAATGTTTAAATTTACGTTATTTATTTAATCCACATTCCAGACACATGCCATAAAATAAATAACAAATACCGAAACAAATTGTAAAATGGCGTTGATGTAGTACCTAAGTAAACAATTACTTTGCAATAATCGGTTAATCGATTTTCTTGATTCATTTTTATTTGTGCCATTTCTATTACGTTAGTTTCTACGGTAACTATCCCTTATTATTATTAGGTTTTCGATCATTTGAGTAGCCTGAAATTCTTAAGCTTAACTAATTACGCTCATAACGCCGATATAAAACTTTTTTGTATTATTTTCGAAATATTTATTTCTTATAATCAGAGTTTGACGACCTCTGTGGCGCGGTGGGCGAAGGTCCGCCTGCGACGCAGGAGGTTGCGGGTTCGATTCCCGCCTCGGGACAAATATTTGTACGATCTGCAGATATTTGTTCAGGGCGTTCTGGTCGTTTTCTATGTATAATAAAAAATATCTTTATAAGTATTAATATTGTATTATGCATATCAGTCATCTAGTAGTACCCATAACACAAGCTCTGCTTAGCTTGGGGCTAGATGATGCTGTGTGAATTGTCCGCCATTATTCATTTATATTTACTTATCATCATCATCATCATCATCATCAGCCTATGTTAGTCCACTGCTGGACATAGGCCTCCCCTAATGAGCGCCATAGTGCCCTGTCTTCGGCTTGTCGCATCCAGCATCTGCCAGCAGTCTTTCGCAGATCGTCATCCCACCTGGCTGGAGGGCGTCCTACACTACGTTTACCAAGTCGCGGTCTCCACTCAAGAACACGTTTACCCCAGCGGTTATCGGTTCTTCGCGATATATGGCCGGCCCACTGCCACTTCAGTTTGCTAATTCTCTGAGCTATGTCGATGACTTTAGTTCTCTGTCGGATGAATTCGTTACGAATCCTATTCTTCAGAGAAACTCCGAGCATAGCTCTTTCCATAGCTCGCTGAGCGACTTTGAACTGGTGTACCAACCCTATCGTGAGTGTCCACGTCTCAGCTCCGTAGGTCATGACTGGTAGGACGCACTGATTAAAAACTTTCGTTTTCAAACATTGCGGTATGGATGACGAGAAGACTCGACGTAGTTTTCCGAACGCTGCCCAGCCTAGCTGGATCCTCCTCTTGGCTTCTTTTTCGAAATTGTTTTTACCCAACTGCAAAATCTGCCCGAGGTAAGTGTACTCAGAAACAATTTCGAGAAGGTGGCCATGTACGATCACCGGTCTTGGATCAATGTGGCCATTGATCATGATTTTGGTTTTATCCAAATTCATGCCAAGACCGATACATCGGGAGGCTGAAGCTAGACTGTCCAGCATCCGGTTCAGCTCCTCTAGCGACTCCGCCATTAAGACTATGTCATCAGCGAATCGCAGGTGTGAGATGTACTCGCCGTTTATGTTGATGCCCTTGTCTTTCCAGTCCAGCGTCTTAAACATATCTTCCAACGCGCTCGTGAACAGTTTCGGGGATATAACATCCCCCTGCCTCACTCCTCTGCGCAGTTGGATCGGTTTAGTCTGCTGGTCCTGTACTCGGACACTCATCGTAGCGGCTTCGTAAAGACATCTCAGCACCTCGATATAACGATAGTCTACTTGGCATCGCTGTAAGGATTGTAGAACAGCCCAGGTTTCAACGGAGTCAAAGGCCTTCTCATAGTCCACAAAGGCCAGACACAGGGGCTGATTATACTCTTCGGACTTCTGTATAATCTGCCTCACTGTGTGAATGTGGTCTATGGTACCATATCCTCCGCGAAACCCAGCCTGCTCCGGTGGCTGAAACTCGTCGAGTCTCCTAGCGAGACGGTTCGATATAACTCGTGAGAATAGCTTATAGACGTGACTTAGGAGCGAGATGGGTCTATAATTTTTAAGGAGGGTTTTATCTCCCTTCTTAAAAAAGAGCACCACCAAACTCCCACTCCACGCCTTTGGAGTTCTCCCACTGTGAAGGACGGCGTTGAAGAGGCTCTGTAATTCCTGTATAACAGGGTATCCTCCAGCTTTTAAAAGCTCTGATGTTATTCCGTCCTCACCGGGGGCTTTTCCATTTTTAAGCTGCCTCAGAGCTAACACAATCTCGTCTTGACTGATGTCTGGCAGTTCGTCGGTATAGTGGCGTATCAAGGTGGCTCTAGAATCGTGGCCGTCTCGTTGGGAACGGGGAGCATAAGCAGCGTATAAACGGCCATAAAAGTCCTCTATCTCGGCCGATATCTCCGGCTTCGACAATACGGTCCTTCCGTCGTGCGTTGTAAGCTTCGTCAAGTGGCTCCTGCCAAGCTGCTGAGTGAATACTTTGGACCCTCGGTTTCGCTCTATCGCCTCTTCAATGAGGCGTGCATTGGAGCTCCGAAGGTCGCGCCGTACCATCTTCGCAATTCGCTTGTTCAGGTCTGACCTTTCTGACGAAGTCGCTTGGGTGGTTTCCCGTCTTTTTGTCATCAGCCCAAGAGTCTCATCCGAGAGTTTGGACTTCTTACCAGTACGCTGCTTTTTGCAAAACTTGATGCCCTCGTCCCTCAAAGTTTCGACCAGATTATGTAGGGTCTCGTCAGCGTCATCAGTGGGTTCCAAGGCAGCGAATCTATTCCCGAGAAGCTGCTGAAACTTCTCGGTGCCCGCCAGGATTATGATTGGGTTCGGTCGGAGCGTGGACTTCATCAGACGGTTTCTTTCAAGCTTCAAATTTATATTCAGAGAGCCTCGAAGGAGTCGGTGATCAGATCCGGTATTGAACGTGTTGATCACTGAGACATCTCTGAATATATGCTTGCTATCCGTCATGATGAAGTCGATCTCATTTTTAGTCACAGAATCGGGACTCCGCCATGTCCACTTCCTTTGGGGCCGTTTCTTAAAGAAAGAGTTCATTAAGAACAGCCCCTCCTTCTCAAGGAAGTTGACAAGCATTTGTCCCCTGTGATTTCGAACACCAAAACCATGCGGGCCTATTCGGGATTCGTTGCCATTCTGGGTTCCCACCTTGCCGTTAAAGTCCCCCATAACAACGTTGAAGTGAGCCTTGGTGGTGTGATGTAAGGCTTTGGATATGTCTTCGTACATATCCTCCACTTCATCATCCGAGTGTGTCGAGGTCGGTGCGTAAACCTGAATGACCTTCAAGCTGTAGCGCTTAGACAGCCGAAGGATCAGGTACGCTACCCTGTTCGACACACTGGAGATTTCTTCCACGTTGTTAGAGAGGGCCTTATTGACGAGGAAACCTACGCCACCCTGGGATGTTTTATCACCCTCGCGAAAGTAGAGAAGATGGCCCGAGTCTAGGGTTACGGTGTCCTCCCCCTCTCTACGGACTTCACATAACCCTAGAATATGCCATTTAATGTTCTCTAACTCCACTTCCAACTGCGCTAGATGGTGATCAAGCCTCAGAGTGCGTCCATTAAACGTTGCCAGGGTCAGTTTGTGTGGTGGATGGTAGCCTGGGGTAGCCCGGAGATTCTTCGCACCCCCTGCCCCGCCGTTACCATGGCCGCTACCATGGCCAGGAATAGCGAGGCGGCCGGGAACTGGGGGCCATTTTATGGCTGGTTTTATCATATGGGGGATATTGCCCATAATCCCCACGCTGGGCATGCGGGTTGGGGATCGCAGTCCAGTGAGATTGTTCTGCAGAGGGCGCTGCTGCCCGCCCCCCGGTGTGTGTTTCCCTTAGTCGCCTCTTACGACACCCACGGGAAGAGTTGGGGTGGTGAAATTCTACGCCGGCACCACACGGCGTATATTTACGACGTTATATTTACTTATAGTCAATTGAAATTAAAATCAATCCATCGGTCAGGGATCGCTTGCTAATTAATATGGAATAAGTAGCAAGATGAGTGGCAGGAGAGCTAATATCTCACGATAAATCGGCAACTGCCGGGTTACCCGTGTTCGAGTGGTGACCACTCGGCAAACGTAGTTACGACAAAGGACATTATTGTCTTGACTGACTAAACTGGATAAGGTAAAGGAGCTATGGCGCGATGGCGCTTATAAGTGAAGGATATGTCCATCAAGACTTGTATAAAAATAGGGCCAACAGCCCCAAATTGATTGCGATGTAAATCGAGTGCTCTATCGATCGTTGTAACGTAACCCACAGTTGATGGCACTATCTTTATATTCACTGACCGTGCCATAGAAACAAGTGTGCAAATCTAGAGTGTTCAGTAGGTATGTCGTAATGAAACTACTTCAGTTGCACCGGTTACACCACTCTCTGGCCGTCTGTGACGAATCACTTGGGCGTAGCAGTTTGCTAATACACGTCTGCTGTTTTCTCAGATGTTATTACGAGTACGTACTGGTCTGTACAAGCATTTACCGTGTGACCTATATTCTGAAATTTCTGGTGTTAGAATATCTAATACGAAAGGTCTTGAAAATAGTACAGTACCTAAAACATAAGCTCTCGTCGATTGCTTCGTATTGGCGCGAGATTTTTTTATGTTTTCTACAAGGAAAACACTAACTGGAAAGTAAGTAATTTGCCGCAAATCATAGCCTCTTTCTATGAAATAATGGAATTGTAAATAATAGTTCTAATTTGGTTTTGGTAATAATATTGTAATTTTTGAACAAACTAAATGTGCTGAAATGGTATTTTTGGAGCATATAATTGAATCCAAGTTAGTTTTACGTTAGGTTCATTGAAAACAATGACCGCCATATTTTTCGTATATTGTACGCATAAAACATATTCACAAAAAAGCGAATCTTACGCCAACTCGAAACGAATACTTATAAATAAATATTGGACAAATTAGACTGTGTTATGATGAGGTATTGTAGTATTGTACTGTAGATATATTATCCATCTAAAGTATTTATTCAAACATAATACATTCTAAATGACATTAGTCGAATGAAAGTTGACAAGAAACTGATAATCTCCCGTCCAGCTTTCAAAGAAGATAGATGACATTGGACAAAAAAACCAACTGACTTGAACTGACACCAGTATTTACATTATAATTAATTTACCATATTGACTTTCTTGAAGGCCGTGTGGTGCCGGCATAGAATTTCACCACCCCAACTCTTCCCGTGGGTTTCGTAAGAGGCGACTAAGGGAAACACACCGGGGGGCGGGCAGCAGCGCCTTCTGCAGAACAACTACACCGAACTGCGATCCCCAACCCGCATGCCCAGCGTGGGGATTATGGGCAATAACCCCCAAATAATGATGCCATCTATGGCGCTCATTAGGGGAGGCCTATGTCCAGCAGTGGACTATTATAGGCTGGTGATGATGATGATGATGATGATTGACTTTCTACTATAACGAGGATAATATGACGTAAAATGTTGCCTTATAGCTATTTTATGTTGCGATTTAGCCTTATTTTTGTGCACATATGTTTCTGGCAAATAAATTATGACTATGGCTACCTATGGCTATCACTATGATTGTGACTATGACTATGATTACGATTAATTATTATTATTGATTACGCGACGTATTATATTTATAAGTAGTCTAGCAGAACTTACTCGTAATCGATACTACCACTAGTTTATATTTACCTATAGTTATTAATAACCATTTACGTTTAAAGTTCATCCTTTCTATGTATCTTTATTCTTACCTGTGAAAAACTTTTAATAGCTTATTGTTTTTAGTTTCAAAATTTTACAATTTTTTTTTCTTGATTCTGATTTTCTATTATAAATAAAATAGCGATCCGCCCCGGCTTCGAACGTGTGCAATGCTAGAGTATACATATGTATACTGTGGCAATGCTGACACTAATCCATTTATTTTATTTTATTTAGGAAACGAACAGTTATTTTAACTAAACCAAATACTACTAAAATAACACAAAAACTAGCAAAGTTTTCACCATTAAATGGAACACTAAATGAAATAGAAGACAGATCCGACATCATATCAAACCAATGCAAATACATATAAAACTTCCAAATGAATCACTCTAAAAGGCTCATCAGGCGGAATCATCAAAATTATGTTGAGTAGTTTTAAGGCTCCGGCGACTAAATTTCCGACCGAATTTTTCATACAAACGTAGTACCAAAATAGTATGTAATTCAGATTTCATATAACATTAACTTTATTTGTTATTACTTAGCGCTTAAACTAGTAAAATTTCATACAGTTCATTCTGTAAATTTTGTGGTAGGAACCTAGATAAATATTATTTCAATATACAATAGCTGATTATGGTGAAAATATGCTCAAATTAAAAATCATTTTGGTACTTTGTTAATTGGGAAATTTATCCCTCGCCGGAGCTATAATGATCTAAGCCTAGCGACAATCCGTGGGAAACTACTTTGTTATACTAGGTTGTGTTAAATACATATAGAGGTATACTCATTTGTTTTGAACTCACCACAGCACCCCCTAGTAGTAACTCTGACGACCTTCACAGCGTAGTGCCTCAGCAGGTCGACTTGCCACCAAGGCGAGGCTTCCCTCTGCGTCTCCGTGCATCTCTTGCCGTCGTGCTCCGTGGTGCGTTCGCCGTCGTTGCCGTTGGCGGCGGCGCCTCCTCGGACCGTGGTCGACTGGTTCGCTGGCTTTCGGAAGGCGACGTTCGTACCTGCAAGTTTACACTATTCATTTATCTATATGGATAAATACAAATAAATACTTTTGTAAATGTAGTTTGTATTATTTGTGTATATATACACGACTAGCAGCCCGCCCCGGCTTCGCACGGGTATTTTAAAGAATTTTAAGTTCTTACACAATAATAATACTTCAATAATAAAGTACCTTATCTCTAACGTGTGTGACGTTAGAGATAAGGTACTTTATTATTGAAGTTTTCATAAGGATCACTAACTTTAAAAATATTCTATAGCCTATGATTTTATCATTCTAATGATGATTTTTTTTCCAAAAAGGTCTAGTAGTTTCAGAACCTATTCAATTCAAACCACAAACAAACAATAAAATCTTTCCTTTTTAAAATTGTACCTTTACCTCCTTTACTTATATAAAGACTTTTCACTCGCACCGCTATATCGCCTACATCGCATGGTTCCAATCTTGAAGTTTTTATATTTTTTGACATTGAGTTTCCTCTCGCACCCCAGTAACGAATTATGATGTCTATGACAATCCATAACTGACACTGGCGGAGTCGTCGTAGCAAAAGCGGTGCCATAAAAAAAGAAGTTGAAGTTGAGTCACAGCAAAAGCGAGCAGCGCAAAAAAAGAAAAAAAAGAAGTTGATGTATAGCGCTATGGTTTTATTATTGAAGTTTTTATACGGATCTCTAACTTTTTTGAAAATATTTTATAGCCTATGTTCATCACGGAAATTTTAGGATTCTTATGGTGCAAGAATTTTTCAAATTGGTCCAGTAATTTCGGAGCCTATTCAATTCAAACAAACAAACAAACAAACAAACAAACATACAAACAATCAAATCTTTCCTCTTTATAATATTAGTATAGATATAGATATACACAAGCTCTGCTTAGCTTGGGCCTAGGTGATGCTGTGTGGATGGTCCAGCATTATTAATTTACACACGGGCCATAATTGTACCATAAACAATGTGTTGTGTGAATAATAATAGTAACTAATAAAGATAATAATGTACCTTTATTTGTTCTTTGTATTTATTTTCACCCTTATTTTTACCTATTGTTACATGATATATTTGATTGATTTGAAAAATCTGAAGATCAGTCCATGTTTTATGGAGATATCGTCTACCATAAATTAAAATAACAGATGAAGAGAAGAACCCCTTTTTTAAGCCTGTTTAAATTCATTTGATAAATCACTTCCGTCTTCGTACTAACTTGCGATCGCTTGTGATCATGAAAATGTATATTTTTCATGAGACAAAATTGGAAATGATGCGCTCCATTAAGTTTTGTTAAATTAAATAAAAATATTTGATAATGTCACCTTGTTCCAGATATCTTATACCTAGATGTTAGTTTAGCTTGACCTCAAGTTACAATTCCTGCTTGATTATTGGAGTGAATATTGATTGATTTGAATATTGCCGTGGAATGTGGTTGGAATATTCGCAAGGTATCTTGGATTGGACTAGTTACCCGTCCGGAAGCAATTAGAGACGTGATGCGTCAGGGATGCCGTGTCAGGCAGACAGGCTAGGTAATATGGGAATAAATCGCTTGGTAGAGTTGCCAATCACGGGTCGGATGATGGGTAAATTTATGTATTTGTAAATTCACCGTGACAGCGATTAATCAGAAGTTACCTACTTGAGTGACGGTCAGGCCAAAATTTGGTCTGAGCTCAAACAAAATAAAAAGTTATTTTGTCTGTGGGTCTACAAACGCTATATTATTCATAACCAGCTAACGGCCTTAACTTTGACGACCTCTGTGGCGCCGTGGGCGAAGGTCCGCCTGCGACGCAGGAGGTTGCTGGTTCGATCCTCGCCCATGGGGCAAATGTTTTTAGGTAAGATCTTCAGGTTTGTTGAAGGTGTTCTGGTCGTTTTCAATGTATGTATACACAAATATCTATCTATTTAATATATTGTATTATGTATATCAGTTATCTAGTAACCATAACACAAGCTCTGCTTAGCTTGGGGCTTGGTGATGTTGTGTGGATTGTGCAGAATTATTTATTTATTATTTAATTAACATAAAGCATTGCTATTTCAATCTGGCTGCCATTGGCATAAGTCAGAGTGAGAAATAACAGTGCATAGCAACAGTTAGCAGACCATTATGAATAAGGTGAGAATAAGTCGTAGTTAGGAAAATTTTAACGCGCGTTTTCACATAGCGTCTTGTTGACATCCTGGTAACCGTGCACTTGCGCGCGATAACGTGCTATGTGCATCGTCGAATGTTAACGCAGCAATCAGGGGAAATGTTTCGAGGGGTAATCTAAATAAATCATCATTGAAAATGAAATTAATAAATAGATTATCATTAAAAGGACATGTACATTATGCCCTATAAAAGATACATTTATCTTGTGTAGCCTATTATTAGACATAGCGAGTTTATTCTTATTCCTAGTATTTAAATTATGTTTATCGCAATTTTTAGGGAACCGATTGATATTTTTATGATGATCAATAATGCCATCTATGGCGCTCATTAGGGGATGCCTAGAGGTCCAGCAGTGGACTATTATAGGATGATGACTATTGATATTTTTATGAGTGTACTACCAAGTTTCATGAACACAACAACATGGTACGTCATTATGTTTATTTCTTTGAATGTATTCTTTATTCTTTATTGTACACGCATCAAAAACATAGAATGAACTTAAATTAAATTAAAAGGTCATGTACATAGGCGAGCTTAATCCTGAAAAGAGTTTTCTTCCAGCAAACCCAAGAGTTAGAAAGGCGAAGTAACAGATAGAGGAAGTGTACAAAGAATGAGTCGGAATGAGAAATTAAACATATTTCCGACAATCACCACAGAATGTACGTAAGGATCATACCACAGAACGGCGGCTCGGCCGTCCAGTCGCCTCGCAGAGTGCACTCCCTCTGGTGTGCGCCGAACAGCTCGTATCCATCATCACATTCGTACGTGGCTATAGTTCCTGGGACTATCTGGCTCTCGTTCGGCAGTGACACCCTGGCGTTGGCTGGTACCGCTGGGTGTCCACACCGCCGTTCACCTGTCAACAAATAATCAAATAAATAATGCTGGACAATCCACACAGCATCATCTAGCCCCAAGCTAAGCAGAGCTTGTGTTATGGGTACTAGATGACTGATATACATAATGCAATATTATTACCAATGATCGGAGTAGGTAGAGCTATTTTATGTACTTGGCATATGATACAATAATATGGATATTCCCCGAACTCCGGGATTGTGTTTATAATTTGTAGAAAAATAATAAAAAGCTATTTACTCTTTAGGGAGTAATGAAAGCATACACTTCCTATTAAACATGAGTGTCGTTCCGGACCGTAATAGTTTTTGGAACAATGTCCTCACTCGGAACTAGATCGTTCCGCTCCAATACCTCGTCTGAAGTAGTTCCATCGTTCCTACAATCCAATCCAATCATCGCAGGCGTCTCGCATCTCTCCTAGTTTCTTTCCTTCGTCGTTCCTTTATAACTGGATTGACATCTGCCATCAACAGAATGACACACACTGACACTGATAGTCAGTTTGAGTTAAGGTTGATCGTCGCGGGTTGGCGCAAGATTCAATTTTTTTTTCGTATTTTTAATTTTATCTGCTTTCTTCAAACAATGAATCTAGTAGAAAAGTAAGTTGGCGCAAATCTTAAACCATTTTCTATTTACTTATGAAAAAACTAACTTCGGCTCATTAGTAGTTTTGGAGCATTTAGGAAAAGAAAAGGGACAGGACATTCCGAGACAATATGTAAGTATGCATATACCTGTGAAATATTTATTTCTTTGCTTTCTTCAAACAATGAATCTAGTAGAAAAGTAAGTTGGCGCAAATCTTAAACCATTTTCTATTTACTTATGAAAAAACTAACTTCGGCTCATTAGTAGTTTTGGAGCATTTAGGAAAAGAAAAGGGACAGGACATTCCGAGACAATATGTAAGTATGCATATACCTGTGAAATATTTACAACCTATGATCCTAAGTAGCCTACTTACCAATAAAATATGCTATAAGAACTTGTTTATACCTACCTACATAAAAATACCTCATACAGAAAAATATAATTAAGGCGCAAGATACTAGTACCTATTAACTAAATCAAACATTTTGTGGTCGAACATATGTTAACCGACGAAACAAAAAACAAACGAGGTTCTCAATTTGTTAGAATTTTTTCTATATTGTTTTGATTGACTTGACTTCGCTCAAGATTTTGCTTCTCTTGATTTTGCACCGGAGACAAACACAAATACCTACATAGTTCCCATGTGAACATATCCAACCCCGCTATAAAAATAATTATAATAATCGAATCCCGGAGTATTAGTCGGAATCCCGTGGAATATCCATATTAACATCAATGTTTGCGGTCAATGAACCTAAATAGCTCTACCTACTCCGATCAGTGATTATTACATATATAGATATTTTTTATTATACATAGAAAACGACCAGAACGCCCTGAACATTATCTGCAGATCGTACAAATATTTGTTGCGAGGCGGGATCGTACCCGCAACCTCCTGCATCGCAGGCGGACTTTTGCCCACCGCGCCATGAGGTCGTCAAAAGAATCAAATAAATAACGTACAAATCATAAGACGTGTAGCACGTTATCCGAGCATTGCATTTGTGGTTACTTTGTTTGTTGTTTCCTTAAATCTTTTTTTACGTGTCTACACAAATCATAAGTATCAATGGGATCAGTTGCCCGATTCTTTATTCTTTATTGCACGATGAAATATACAAAAAAACATTAAAATATAAAAGAAATGGCAAAGGCGAGCTTAACCCTAAAAAGAGTTCAAACTATTCTTGAGGTCAGCTGATCCCGCGGGATAAGTTCGAGCGGCCTCAGTTGACAAAAGAGCCGAGTAGACTCGCACAAAATATAATAAATTTCGCATAGTCCACCTTTGGAAGCTGGCTGTGGTTTTTATTTTTACCAAGAATTCGTGGATTCTTTGAAACTGCCAATGCGGCGGCCAATATATTTTTGACAAAATAAAATTTATTTGAATTTGAATTTGAATATTGGAATGTCAGAGAGAACAGTACAACGCAAAGTATTGTGTGGTTTTATCATTATCATCCATTAGAAAACGCAAACGCAAATGTATATTTTTTCCGATGTTAACACATTGCCATAACCATAGAGGCAATCGAGTTAGAGTTACCATTGTCCGCCAAATACATTACACCAATCAATAGATTCAGATTCAATAACTTTATTTCTTAAGGCTTACAAAATAAGCACTAAGACAAGTCAAATTTCATACAGATAATTATTATAAAAAACAAATAATTTGTTATTGATTTCTCTTCACTTCAATTTTTTGTCCAATAGTGGAAGAAGTGAAAAAGAAACCATACGTACAACCATACATACGTACATTCATATAATGTCTATTACAATTTTTCTTTTGCCTATCTAAATCTAACTTTAATGTGATTTAGATAATTGTCAATATACTAATATTTTAAAGAGGAAAGATTTGATTGTTTGTTTCTATGTTTGTTTGAATTGATAGACGGGGAATACTAGAACGATTTCAAAAAAAAATTTCATCATTAGAATTAGAAGAGTGATGAACATAGGAAATGGATTATTTTCAAAAAAGTTAGGGACCTGCATGTCAAATAAAATTTTTGTTAAATATCCGTGCGAAGCCGGGGTGGAGCGTTAGTTGCATACAAAAAAGAAACGCGGAAGGCTATTGCAGTATTATAAACTTACGCAACAGTAACTATTCAAGTGCGCTGGTTCCATTGCGTGCGGTTTATAATAAAGAGGACTTGTTGCAAGTAATGTTTGTGACACTTTACGAACTATGTTTTGTAATACGGAAATCTAACCATCGCTACAATAGTAAATAATATAACTCAAGGTGCATTTTTTATAATATTAGAAAACGGAACGTAATTTCTGAAACCCTAGATGGCTGAACGGATCTTAGATATCTTATCTTATCTTGAGATTATTTAGCAAAGAGCTTCTTCCACTTGTTTCTATCCCTAGCGATTCTTGACGTTTCTACAAAAAATTGTATTATAATATTTATGATAATTTATTGAACTAGCAACCCGCCCTGGCTTCGCACCTTTAAATGTACATATACCATCCTGATGAATCACTCTATCTACAAGAAAAAACCGAATCAAAATTCGTTGTGCAGCTTTAAAGATCTTATGGAACAGACGGCGGGAACTAACTTTGTTTTATAGTATGTTGATGATGTGGTACAGATTAAAGATACGCATTTAGAGGCGGTATCTTGTAGGTTGGTAGGGATCTTGGTAACTAATATTGTTGGTAACTCTAGGAGACTTACCTAGAGTTACCAACTCCAAACACAATGATATTGGGTTACATCTGACCACCTTGCTAAATGATGTCGCAAAACCACTAAAAAGTACCTACAAAAGTCGTGCCGTTGTTCTACTGAAGGACAGTTTGGCATTTACGAATAATGGGTATTGTATTATTATAATGAGAAATGCTTTGTGGCGTAGCAAATATAAACATTATTGGGCTAAAATTAACGATGTAGCCATCTTTTCTGATGGTATAAAGTGTATAGAAGGTACTTGGCTCATGGAATATTGCGCAATGGAAGGTGTATGGTGAAAGATACAAATAACGTTGTGGACAGTTGGCAAAGAAGGATATGAAGAAACGACTTCCGAAATCCATATAACGCTATATATATATCCATATCCATATTGATATGGATCAGTTGAGCTACCTGTAGTTTGTTCGCAACAGTCTGCAGTTAGCTCAATTGTTTCAATTGTAAATACTAGTTTTTTATTTAGTTAGATCATTGTAATTTTATTTGTTAACAAAGGCTTTTTGCCATTTTAAAAAAAATATAACGCTTGTTAAATATTTAAGGGGATAGAGAAAAATAAATCTGTTTCGGATGTTTTTAGAAATAAATGTTACCCTATTTATATTGCGTTACATACAGTGCACATAATTGAAAAGAAAGAAAAGAAAATTATAATTCTTTCCTTTCTGTAATTTTTGGGTACGCTCGTAGGTCGCAAGAGAAAAAGTTCCGTAGGTACCATACAGACAGATTAGTATAGTAGTATCCTCCAATAGAAAACAATAAAACTTAAGATAATTAACATAATTAATGTTCCTTTTTAAGCTGTCGTCTTACGAATAAAAGTCCTACTGACGAAATATTTCCCACGTTCGTTATTTTTCTAAAATTACCAATTGGGCCCAATTTCTATGAATGTTTCAGTGACTTTTATTTTTTTACGATTGGTGACGACTCGTGTTGTTTCCGAGTAAGGCGAGGACAGCGTCCCATGCAGTATTAAGAGTAAGTGAGTCCTTGTTCAGCAGTCGGACCAATAGTTGTTGTTGGTGCTCTATCTACTTAATTTTATAACATCCATGGCGCGGGCGTGACTGCCTCTGGCATGTCAAACTTCAACAAATAAGAACTTGGGCTAAGCACTCGGGTTCTGTGGAGTAATTAACTCGTTGGTATTATTTAATTATCTCGTTAGAAATCGCGTTTTCTGCATTTGTCATACTTTCAGCTGGTTATTCGTACGCATGATTAAACTTGGCTAATTAAACGACTATCAAGCAAACTAACAAAATCAATCAACGATTACTTTCATTGGTTTTGTTATTCAAAGATCAATTAATGATCAAATCTGTTGTCAACATCAATTCGTCAATACGAGAAGTAAAGACGATAGTTTAGCTAGATCATTTTATTCGTGTCCAAGAGTTCTGTAAGGTCTAAAGGAAATAAAGCACTTTGATTTTGATTTTGTTAATTTGGCGTAGGAACAAAAACAGGAACCTTTTTTCTGGCTATTAGTCTTGGACCTGGTTTAACGAAATTGACAATTATGCAATAAAAAGTTGTATTTATTTTGATTCTACCTTTACCAAGTTATTTTGTAATTGTATTAGATTTTTAAAGTAAAGACTTGATTTTTACCTTACTACGAACCTACCCTAGGTACTTATTTTTACTCTATCTTCAACCCCCCTATTTAAGAGATGTCATCTGCCTATAAAGTAGGTAAATGTTGCATTCCATAGATATTTCCAACGACTCCATAATTATTATGCACCAATGGCCAGCGCGTTGATTGAGGATGGCCGAGACGGTTCTAGGAATTGAGGACATCCACCAGCGGCGTGAAGAATCGATGGCACTCGCAAATCCTGACACAGATCAGCGTAGGATCGAGGCGACTAGCATAATCATAGAGACTTATGCCAAGCAGTGGGTCGACAAGGGCTGATGACGGTGATTAACGGATTAATGACCCACAGACGCTCCTCAAAGCTTACCGATTTTGCAGATTCCACAAGATTTGTTCAGTTTGGGTCTGAATGATCCTTTGTGAATGGTCTAGAAGTACAAAGAACAGTCGACATCGCTCTACATCTACCCATACAATAAAAATGAAATATGAAGAACTATATTACAATCAAATAATGTAAACTAACAAGAAGTAATATTTACAATTGTTTTTTTTTACATCGTCTAGCCCCAATTGTAACAGTTGAAATAATTGCACAATGTTGTTAGTATTCTACAGGTAGCTCACCTGATGAATCAAAACCAGTTAGAAGCGTCCCCAAGAGGCCAAGACGCTGGCTGTATTGACTCACTGTATGGCAGATAATAATAGGGGGGTTGGGGTTTGTTATGAAATAAGTTCATATAAAATATTTTTTGTTAGAGAATTTCGCTTTATCATTTATGTTCCGTCTGTGACGATTTAGGTAATGTATGTATATGGTTATGGTTGCCTCAGGTTTTGTAATGTTTTAGGCAAAACCTTACAAATTGACTCAAGTAAGGATGTTATGATATTTGTTTAGTATCTAAAGGTACTCAAGTGTGTGAGTGTGTGTTTGTAAGCGAAAAGAGCAATGTTAATGATATTTATTACCCGAGTCATGAACCTATAGTACCCCTCCTGTTATGTTGTGCAAAAAAAGTTCACTTATGAGAGGATTGCGTAAATAATCGTGCTTGTACAAGCAATTATTATGTTCGCCATCCAATGTTTAGTAACTCAGTCCCGAATGTTGGTCAAGAATCTTAGGTCACGTTGTCTACCATGATATGGGTAGTATAATGTCTATGGGTTCAGTAGATATGCAATAGTTTATTTATTGTATTTATTTTTAACTCTTAACTGCTGTTTGTTTTGTTAAAACAATAAATAAATAAATTTCGTAAAGGTTCTGAAGAGTGAAGCAAATTTAAAAAGTAACGTCGATTCTTACTCTGAATCGGCCATCGCCAAAATGTCGGTGTCCACCAAGTCGTAGGGAATATGTTAAATAAATAAATAAAATATATATATACAACTAATACAATCTAGAACGCGTCGAGACTCTGTATCACCGCGCATAAGATTACTTTTTGAAGTAAATATTTGTTAAGTTAACAGAATAAAAAAATTACTCCTAGTAAAACCTTTATCGGGATAAAAACTTTATTAAAAAGAAATTTACATAATATAATCAAATCAGAACTATGTAGTATTTACAATAGAAATAATTGGGTTAACTGCAGACTGTTGTAAACAAACTACAGGTAGCTCAACTGATACATATCAATACCAGTCGGAAACAAAAAAACATTAAAAAACATTACCAAATTAAAACTAGTATTTCCAATTGAAACAATTGAGCTAACTGCCGTCTGTTACAAACAAGCTACAGGTGGCTCAACTGGTCGTTATGATACTATATACACTTCTATTTGCTCAAAATCTAAGCCGTCACCAGAAGGCAGAGTACACAGAATGCTGGCCACGTTGGGTGGCGATGCTAATTCGACAAGGTACTTCTTTAGTCAAGCAACGATTCAAAGGTACCAGCCATTATGAAAATGACCAAAGTTTTATTCGGCACGCAAGGAGGCCGTCCACTGGAGGTCGCACGTACGGGTCCGACTGGTCGTGCTCTACGGCCTAGATACCGGTAACGGTGCCGATTGTTCTAAACACAAAAACCTATACTTGGAGACGCGCGCCCTACTTGGGCATCACAGAAAAATACGTAAGCGTAAGAGAAAAATCAATAAAATCTATATAAGTTGATTGAACTTTTTTGATCGGCCTTTTTCTAGCAAGAGTATTTCATTCGGGTACCAAGTTGTACCAAACCATCGAGTACGTATCCGGTACCAAACAGTTGTAATTTTTTTTGTTAATTTTTTTTTGCTTCTTATTGTGTTTTTATACATTTAATTCAGTTGTGTGCAGGTTGAAAATTGAACTGATGCCTTTTTAAGTATTTATAATTGAACTGATAAATTAATTGCGAATGAAACAAATATTCAAATCGATCCATAAATCGATCAATAATATTCGTTCTAACTTATGCGTATCGAGGAACAATTATTTCACTGACAAAGAAATAAAACAATTAAAGAATAGGTGCAAATTAGAAACTGCAAGATATTATATTGTCTAAGTAGCCCAACTAAAAAGTTTATTATATAAATTAGCGACCTTTATTTTTGGGATAATAAAATACAAAAATACTTTTTAAACCCGAAAAACAACATTACAAAGAGATATTGCACAAGACAAGTACAATGGGCGCCCTTATCGCTTAGAAGCCATATCAATCAAATAATATCCAATAAAGTACCCGGTTATAGCATATGTCAAGTTAAAATAACAAAGTTTTACATCGCATGCCAGCCACACATTTTCATATCTTCAGAAACTTTCGGATTTACAATGGTTTTAAGATTCCTCTGACAAAGTGTCAATAATCAGCCTCCGCTTACGCTACTACCAAGAGAACGCAGCCAAAGAATCTTTGGCTGCGAGAATCTCACACGCTAAGTGGTCAACAAGTACCTAGGTATACATACTGTAGACGATGCCAGCTAGTAATGTAGGTAAGTCGTGTCGTAGGTACTTATAAATGACACGGAATGCATCTAACCCAGTGATGGCGGACGGTGCTCATTCAACCGCCAGTTGTATTAAATATCAAGGTAATTTCTAAGCCACATTTCTCAAGAAAACAAAATTACGTGCTTGGTTAAGCCGACTATAACGTTCTGAATGGTTTCAATCACTTAGACTTAAAAGATTTTTTGTTTCTTGGCCAAATTTTACGTAGAATAGACTGATGTTAATAAATTTTCTGAGATATAGGTAGAATGTATCTCAAAAAAATATTATATGGGATACGTTCTATGTATACATATACGAGTAGAATCCCGACATGGTTTTAACTCTTTGGAAAGTTTCAGTTTCAGTTTATTTATTCAAAAACAATTTACTTTGTGTATGTGAACATAATTAGAAATAAATCTTACGAGTAAGTACATTGACATTGGTAATTATTAACACATAACGAAACCAGGCATATAAATACCTATCTACCGTAGAGTACCGTATTTTGCATGGTATGACTGATGTCCTATTCTGTTGACCGAAGAAAGTAGATTCTGCTACTCCGCGAAGGATATGTTAGTAAACCTTTTCGAGCCCCCTTAGTGCCCGCACTCTGCATCGTCATCAAGTTCCATCTCTCGTCCTCAGAGCAATCTCATTGAGAAAATCCCAAAAAGATCCCGAAAATCCCGATCAATCAACATTTTGTCATTATAAAAATATAAGGATGACAATAATTAGTAACAATTCCGCACAAAACATTGATGTAACAAATGTCCGCGAAGAAAACACCACACAAACTACAAAATTAAAGAAATATTATATCAAGGTCAGTCGTCAGGTACGAGTATTTTCGTCTCTCCACGAGATAGTATCAGGACACCACAATACAAGACCCTGACCCTGAGAGCACCTAGTAAAAACGACACGATCCTTCTTCTGTTTCCTCGTTTAGCTCCACGCGCCAAATCAATTCAAGACAAAGTAACGTCTATAAATTTATGGCAAAATATAATAAATATATATTTTTGAACAGTCCAACCAGCCAAGGAAACCCCAAGAAATAAGAGCTGGACTATGTTTCATAAGGTGGCGCAAAATTACTCATGCTAACACCAACATTATTACGGCGTATAGCGGTCCTTTGATTCAGATTCAGATTCAATAACTTTAGTTCTATAAGCTTACAAAGTAAGCACTTAGACAAGTAAAATTTCATACAGTTGCATTTGCATGTCTTTGTATAATGCATTGTTTAGTTCGCAAATAGCGATTTGAAAAAATATATCTTCCGTTAAGATAACTAATTTTGTATATTTATACATAAACCAAGTAATTAAAGCCTAGGCAGCGCCTTCAAACTCGCTAATCATTTGGACAAATTGACTCATTGACTCAAAAGATGCCACTGATCTCCATAGTAGCTACTTCACTCGCATCATAACGGTCATTCCACTTTTATTCATCGCCTCGTGCACATTACAATTATCTACTTTAGAAGTCATGTCATCAGTTATGTGAACAGAACTAGTCAGACGCGAATTCATATCTCGGACCTCTTAATTTGGGACGGATAAAGGATAAATAGAATAAATAAAGATTATGCCATATTGCACATTACGATAATGTCCTTTAAAAACAAGCAAATTTTGTGAGAATTTGAAACCCCTGAAGAATTTGACTACCTCTGTGGCACGGTCTGCCTGCGACGCAAGAGGTCGTGAGTTCGCTTCCCGCCTCGGGACAGTGACGGTTCCGGGTGTCCTAGACGTTTGGCTACCGACTCTATTTTTGCATCTCTGCCTAATGTACCTAATTGTCTAAGTACTTATTTTGTAAGCCTAAAGAAGTATGAACTTATTGAAGTCTGAAAACCCCGAAATAAGATAAAGTACGCCGTAGCGCTAACTTGGGTCGATGTAACGGCTTTAATAAAATCTGTATTATTTATATTCTTAACCTCATCTTAAACTACTCCTTTTAAAAGCTAGTTAACAAACTCTCAGATTCAAATCATCCTATTAATTCATCACTATTGTATAGTTCACCGTGCTATCAGACCACTATATAATACAAACCAAGTGTTTTTTAATACCACAATTATTTATCATTTACTTAAAACAATGAAAACACCGTATCCTGCGATGTTGATTATAATATTTAAGATGTTGAAGTGTGGGAACTCAGAAACAATGAGGCAAAGATTGCGCCATCGGCTAGCCAGTGGTCGCCCTTGAAGCTGTTAGGTGCCTATCCTAGAAACGACTCGAATTCACACAATTAAGTTCCCCAAGAGATCTGTGAATTGAATAGCGTCTGTTTATAATCGCAACAGTCATAATAAGTTCCAACTAACCTATGGCGGTTGACATAGTTTCAAAGATGATGGGTCTCGCTCAAGGATTTTATAGTTTTGGTTGATTAAAACTATTCTAGATTCCAGTGTTATTTGATTTGGATTATTTAGGAAATAACTTGTTGATACTTACAAAAATTATAGTCCCTTGCAGGTCGCATGATTGGAACCTCTAAGTTATTCAAATAACAGCATATTTCATAATAAATAATGTCGAATCTATTAGATATGACCTCTGTTACAGTACCGGTACGAACAGGTTTTATAAAACGTAATTTGAACTGACGTTCAATTTACATGAACTTTTCGCAATTACTCAAAAAATGCTTTCGAGAGTCGAACCCGAAGGTAGAAAAAATGTAGTCGCAGTCAAAGAGATGAGCGCATGTTGTACAGATGTCGACAAATACAGTTCGGCCGATTGATTTATTGGTTCTAGCAGTTTTTGTCGTCTATTTGACGGCATCTGTGTGGTCAATGGGCCTTTGTGCGATTAGTGGAGTAATAAAACAAAAGTATCTGAACTAGACCCGGGCAACATGTGTTCTTGGAGCAATTTGGTACTGTAAATTGATTTGTGTTCCTTTTGTCACGTTGTCTCGCACACATCTTGATACTCTTTTGAAGCGTGTGTCCATCTGCAGGTCCATTCATCTAAGTTAGAATGCCATGACTCATAGTGACGCCATTGGGACCCCATAAACATATAACTTGGTAAAATATATCTTTGCGTGCATGGAAGCCTTAACATGGACGACAAGGAAATGGCATATGACGGATAATCCTATTCTGTATTGACCTACGGCGTAGATTTTTATGGATAAGTGGCTGAGCAGCTCAGACCCTTCCGTCTACATATCGCGCAATCAGAAGTTTTTGCCGCGTAGAGAGCGTGATTCTCGCCCGAGAATTCTGTGAGGAGAAAGTACCTACAGTCGCTACGAAGCGAGCTTATTCTACAAACAGCTTCATCTTATGTCATAAAGTCACCCCGACGTGGGTTGAATCTCACAACTACCCCCCCTAGAGACCGTCATCACCCACTAGACACCGTCATCGACTAAAGCTATCCAGAACAAGATAAGCGAAAGCGTAAACAAAATTTACATTATAGGTGTAAACATTTACAACAATCTGTCGGAGTTCATAACTAGTGGCGCGTTCATAACTGACATGACAACCCTACAGGACAAGGCATATACAGTCTAGACGAGTTCTTCGGCGACAAATTTGATGACGCAGACTACGTAGATTCACACTCAAAATATTTAAATTAATACGAGGAAGTACCAAGTAATCTTACCGAAAGTATTTAATTTTGGTAAGATTACCAAGTAAAATTATTATTAGAATTTCCACTATTATGTACTTAAGTTATAATTGCTTCACACGTAAGCTTATTTTCTTTATTATAAATAGCTGAAACTAATGATTAATTAAACAGAATAGCACTGGTCACAAGACGTCATCACATCAAACACTACACTAACAGAGACTTGTTACATTTGATTCAGATGGGAGGAGACATTAGTTATTCGGATAAATATTACTACCTCTGCCCACTAATTGCTCTTTAGTTCGTCTGTAATGGCAGTGGTCTGATAGGGATACTCGTATAATATCTTTGACCCCTGTTCAGGTTCATTTGCAAGTCTGCACTGACAATTCATTACCGCCTGAATATGTCGCATCAAATTGAATGCCATATTAATGATGGCATTGAAATAGCAAGCTTCTTAACTCACACACACACAGAGCTGCCCCTTTAGGTACCTGACAGCCATCGGACAGCAGACGTATTGTGAACACGTCAATGTTATTATATTAACTAGGTGTGTGTTGGTTACGAGCAAAGAGCAAGGGTTCGTCTTATAATGCAATGAGCGTATCAAAAGGCGAATTGCGAATTTGCATCAATATCAGTTATACAGATAGTTGGAAATGTTGCCATACTGATGTGTCTTTTGGTAGCGGATTAAATTTTGTAGGAAATTATTTTTCTTGTAGGTAAAAGCAAAACTGGCCAGTAGATCCAGTAGTACCTAGGTATTTTACCGCAAATTTTTGTAAGGTTTGTATTGTACGATTTGTACGTTCGAAGGTTCGGGGAAAAATTTTGTGAATATGTGTGGTTGTCGGACCCGCCCGCGGCTCTATTTCTCTGTCTAACTCAACTGGTAATCGATATCGACTTCAGTTTGGCATTTCTAACCTAGACTGGACTTCGGTTGTCACTTTCGTATTGTGTAAATAGCTGAAACCGAAGACCAGTTGAATACCTTAGACAATACCGACAACATTCTGACTGGGTCTACAACTGGTAATCGATATGAAGTTCTCTGGTAATGGATTTCAAGTTAGACAATAGGGCTGTCGGTACCTACCTGCTGAGGGAATCAATATCGTCGTTTCACTGCGTAGCTTCTACGTACACGTAGGTACACGTGTAATATGGCCAAGAGTAAAATCGAGGCAGATACAGCTGCGAGGTACATAGGTACATGTTTCATACACTAAAGTGCTGATCGTTTCCATTTTTTTTGCATAGGTACGGTAACTCGGAGCTTGCAGAAGAAAACAATAAAAAAAATGATTTGACAAAGAAAGAACAGCCACATATTTTATTTTTGTAATAAGCGTTTAAAGCAATTTGTGTTAAAATTATTGTTGTAGAGTGTTCATTTTGTTTTTATATAGTGGTATCATTCGACTGTCTGTTTAGAAATCATAGTTTATATCAGGTATGGGCAACCTTTTGTAAGTTGTGTGCCAAACTTAATATATAAATGCAGCTGCGGGCCATACATAACAAGAAATACAAAGATTTTTTCATAGGTATATCTTTTTTTAGGTAAACAATAAATAATCTCTAAAAATTTTTACGGTTCAACATCAACATCACCAGCCTATAATAGTAGTTATTGCCCATAATCCCCACGCTGGGCATACGGGTTGGGGATCATGTGTAACGGTTAATGTGATATTATTTGTGTTTGAACTTAAAAAACAAGTTTATTAATGTCTGGACAAATTCCACTTGTGCAGAGGCGTACCTAACGAGTTTTCCAGATTTTCATCTGTGAGTTTCGTACGGCATTTTGACTTATTAGTCTTCATCATCGAGAAAAATTGTTGCGATTCTTCTCGCGAACGATTTGTAATTTGACTGGCTGTCGAAATGAGTAATAAAGCTACACTTCTTCTTACGTACCTACTAGATTTCGTTAAGTGTGAAAGGGATGACAAGTAATCTTGTGAGGCTACAAGCGATACTGCGATGCCATTGCGTCTTTCGTTATGTTACCTATTTATTGCATACGCACGCTACAATTTTACATACAGAAAACGAGCTTAACAAACAATGATGCCTCTGCACAAGTGGAATTTGTCCAGACATTAATAAACTTGTTTCTGAAGTTCAAACACAAATAATTATCATTTATTTGAAGTGTTTGTTATTTTCATGTTATTTCACTTTAGTGGTCTATAGTTACAGCGTGTGTACTCTGTTTTCGCGCGAAATTTCAAAATGTCTCGCGGGCCGGGTCTAAAGTCGAGGCGGGCCGGATCCGGCCCGCGGGCCGCACGTTGCCCATATATGGTTTATATAATGTAAATCCTTTTTTTTTGCTGTATGTTTTGTTCTCAACATTAGTATAAGTAGTATCTAAGGGGTGTGGATTTTGTATTACCAATAAAATAAAATAAAATAAAAATAAAACGGTACAAAACATCCGAATACGCATAAAAGACGTAATGACGATGTTACAATTGAAACTTGTATCATCATCATCAGCCTATGTTAGTCCACTGTTGGACATAGGCCTCCCCTAAAAAGCGCCGTCTTTATACATGAAACTTGTATAAAGACGTGGAATAGTTCAAATATCTCGTATACATAGTTGGTGATACCTACTCGTACTATAGCAAATTAAAATGTTACTAATGTATACTAAATATCGTTTTTTTATTTATATCTATGTACTATAGTTGAGAAAAAAACTTATATTTTAAAATTGTGATCCTTAGTTTTGCAGACCTGTGTAGATACAGAGAGATAAGATCGTGTACAATTGTAACCTTTTTACTGTATTAATGGTGCAATAAAGTAATATTCTATTCTATACGTCTATCTCTAGGGCTAGATGATGCTGTGTGGATTGTCCAGCATTATTTATTTATTATTATTATTTATTATTATCTCTATAGTCTCATAACATAACATAACGCGCTCAGATGGACGGCGGCTTAATGCCCAGTTTGATGATCAGCAACACGATGCTCTTCGAATTTACAAGCTTTCGAATAACTGACTTTCTTATAGATTAGTATCGACAGGTAGGAATAGCCTTGTATCGACTTATGGAGCTTCATGGTTTATGTCACCGCACAATCAGGAATATGCTAATGCGACCTTTTCACACTGTTTTCGAACAAGAAGAAAGCAAACAGTTATTAAAGGGTATGAACTGATATTTCTTGTATTTGTTGAGCTATGGACGTGTACAAAAATCGAAACAAATATAATCGATAATATAGAAACTTTGGCCGAATAGTATTCCACAGGCTTTATTATAAGTAATTTTGTCTTAGTCAGAGCCGGAATATTTGCTGATGCTTCACTCAAGCCTTATTTTCCTTGTAAAGATTCCACCGCAATCGAATAGCGAAATTTGCATAACATAATTATCGCCGCTTGTTTGTAACTTTTGGAGCAGCTTGTTGCTTTGTTCATCGTTACGCTGTTGAATGTTTTCGGGAGTGGATGTGATCGCGCAATGCTGAGTCTGATCTGAATATTTATTAACAGTATTAACATCATTGTTTGACACCAGAATTCAGAACAAACTACAGTTGATTTTTGATTTGTTTCGTAACAATATTGTGAAAGCTTTTAAAAATGTTGTTACATTGGAAGAATAGTATAGTATATTTCTGTATTGTATCATCAATACTTACCTATACACACGATCTTAATACTAAATATATCTAGAATGGCACAATTCGGCGGCCCTATCGCTAAGAGCGATCTCTTCCAGGCAAACTTTTTACTTTATCATTATTTAAGGACAATGATGTCAATCGTGTTCAAATAGTATCTTTATACAAATGACCTCTGTGGTGCAGCGGAGGAAATTAAGCCCGCCTGAGGTTACAGATTCGATTCCCGAACGGGCACAAATGTTTATACAATCTGCAGGCATTTTTTCCGTGTAATCTAGGTGTTTTCAAAGAATTTTTAGTACATCTGTTTACCTCTGATCAGCTTAGGGCTAGATGATGCTATGTGAATTGTCCAGCATTACCTTTTTATTTATTGAGTAACCAGCTTTACACGGATGGCTAATGATATTGAGCTAATTCTTTCAAGTTTTTATATATTTCTATCAAGAATTTAATGAAATACTTTTTTAAATTGCGCACTAATAAAGTAATTTCAGTTGACCACCCTGTAGTTTTTTTGCAACAATCTGCAGTTAGCTCAATGGTTTCAATTGTAAAAACTCGTTCTTATTTTGTTATTTCATTGTAATTTTCTTTGATGATGAAGATTTCCGAAACTGTGGTGTTTTGTGTGCATGGCATAGGTATTAGTGCACAAGTGTGCACTTTTACATTATATCTCATCGAATGATCGGAATGCTGGGTTTTATTTTGGTCAACGAATTAGCATCGCTATCCAGCAATGCTGCCAGCATTCTGGGCACTCTGCCTTTCGTCAAAGGCTTAGATTTTTAGGATACAATACATAAGTGTATAAACTAGTTGTAATTGTTTAATTATATAAAGTACCTTATGTAATTTTCTTTTTATTAAATGCTTAGAGTAATAAGACGTAGAGTGATAATTTCACACAAAAATTCCGCTCGAAGTTGAAGCAACAAAACAACCAATGTGTGCGTAAGCGGCTCGTGATTACATTAGACGACACGCACACAAGCCCACAAATAATGTTGCAAGCTATCAACATTTACCCCATAAATTAGGGAAATTGTAATAATTGTAAGGAGTTTATGATAATCATTTTTCTGTTAATATTACATACTCTATGGGCGTTTATATAAAGGTTAAGTAGTTAAGTCGAGTAGTAAGTATGACAAAAGTAAAATCATTAAATTAAACAATACAATAACAAAATACTTTATTTATAACACAAGAAAAAGAACATAATAACAAAAAAACAGGTACAATGGGCGGCCTTATCGCCTAGAAGCGATAAGACAGGCAACCTTCGGATGAAATTAATTATGTTAATTAAAGATCGTCAAAAAATATACAAAACCTCTGGTTTTAAGGATGACACTGTTTACACAGACACCCTGTATTAACTTAAAAATCCAGGTAAGATAAGAAGTAATCAAGTAACCCTTATAATATTTGGCAAATAAAAGTACCTACCTACCAGTGGAAAGTAGAAATAAATAATGCGGGACAATCCACACAGCATCATCTAGCCCCAAGCTAAGCAGAGATTGTGTTGTGGGTAATAGATGACAGACATAAATACTTAATACAAAATTACTATACTTAGATATTTTTTTACTATACATAGAAAACGACCAGAATAACCGAAACAAATATTTGCAGATCTTACAAACATTTGTTTCGAGGCGAGAATCGAACCCGCAACCTACTGCGCCACAGGCTGATCTTCACCCACCGCGCCACAAAGGTCGTCAAAAAATAGACAAAACCTCTGGTTTTAAGGATAACACTGTTTACACAAACACCCTGTATATTTTACTTAAAAATCCAGGTTAGAAAAGAAGTTACCCTAATAATATTTGGCAAATAAATGTGCCTACCAGTGGAAAGTAGAATAGACAAAACCCCTGGTTTTAAGGATAACACTGTTTACACAAACATCCTGTATATATAACTAAAAAAACCAAGTCTGATAATTAGTATAACCCTAATAACATTTGGAAATTAAAGTACCTACCAGTGGAAAGTAGAAATAGACAAAACAAATAAGTACGGGGTAAAATATTTTTCGCTCGTAGCTAGCAACATTTTTATGTAATGGCGTCTGTTTTGTTTACAATTAGTTTTTGTGCCTAAACGGATGTTTTACTCGATAATGTGTTGTACTTACCTGTGAAATGGAATCTTTAATTGTTTCTGGTGATTATGTGAAGAGTTGTGACACCCTTTCACTGCACAGTATGTCATTTTTATTGAAAAATTACGGAGCTCTTCCCAGTTAGTGTTGACCTTGAGCACTGACGCGTCGAGCGATGTAGGAAGCCTTTAAAGGCTCCCTTGAAACACCTTCATTTCGCGTGCGCCTACTAGGGTTCTAAGTTTAGTTATTCTAAGATTAAATGCTTGACCCCTTCTCATCTTATTATTTATTTACTATCTATATCATTACCTATAATGTTTACATTGTCTCTCGCCTGTCTTAGTTAGTATACTGAAAACCTACCGACACCGATGATAGTGTCTTGATGATCCCACGTAGGTAAATTAGGTATATTACTCACCTATCTCTGAAACTTCACTAAAACTGTAAGTTTATCGTGCTAAGTAGGAGGTGTAACCTGAGTTCTTATAGAAGATGGAATGACATCATCTCTCAAGCCGTCCAGAACTGAAAAGACGCTGGTGTACCACCAACGCTTTTAACCCACCGCGCGCCGTCATGACGCTAGCGCCGGCCGCTAGCCTGACGTATTGTTGAGCTATATCTAGATTGTCACTGTCATTAGCACAACCGTTTCATATCTTTTTGATAAAACTAGTCTATTTACAGTAAAAGGTTCTAATACCTCCAACCAAGAATAAGGCATGGCCTTGTACGATTAGCTCGTAACTCCAAACTTAGAAGTGAACTATGAAATCTGAAACTGACCTAGTTCTCGCAGTTTCACTAGAGTTTCACCTAATATTAAGGACGGTCATCGTGGGCGAATTTTTCAATGGGCGCCAAAAATTATCGCAAATCCGCACGCTACCTCAATACTTACAAAGACAAACTTTGTCAAAGTAAATGTTTAACAACATAATATCTTGTTGTGTTACAATTACCTACTGTCTTCTAAAACGTGAAAACGGCTTGAACGATTCGGTTTTTTTTACATTTTGTTTGTTCTAATACCCCTGTGTTAAAAGGTTGGTAATTTAAAACAAAATATAATGAATGACGAGAAAATTATACGAATCTCACGGGATAAGTTATACGAATCTCACGGGATCTTCCAGTCTCAGAAGCATCTTTATATACTTAAGTATCTCAACCAAGTCAGTAAAAGATTCTTACCCATCTAAAAACTGAATAAACTTGTTTTCAGTTATTTAGAAGATTGCCTCTAGTTACGAGTAAAATTTGTAGAATCTAAGTTTTATTTTTCTCGCTTGAAAAAATAGTAAAAGAAGATGTATACCAAATTCTAATGGTTTTTAACCGACCCCGAAAAAAGAAGGAGTGTCTACGTTCGTCGATTTTTCCGTCAATTATAAACCGATTTGGAAAATTCTTAAGCTATTATTATGAATAATGATCCTTAGATGGTCCCATAGGAATTGTCTCCGAGTGATTAGTATTCCGCATTACTTATAAGCAATGTAAAGTAAATGTCACTAAGCTCTTGAGCGATAAGACCGCCAATTGTCACATTTCTTGTAATTTTTATTTTGTTTTTATTGTTTTGTTAAGTGTCCCTTGTGGTGCCGGCATAGAATTTCACCACCCCAACTCATCCCGTGGGTGTCGTAAGAGGCGACTAAGGGAAACACACCGGGGGGCGGGCAGCAGCGCCCTCTGCAGAACAACCCTACCGAACTGCGATCCCCAACCCGCATGCCCAGCGTGGGGATTATGGGCAATAACAATAACCCCCAAATGATAATGGCATCTATGGCGCTCATTAGGGGAGGGCTATGTCCAGCAGTGGACTATTATAGGCGGTGATGATGATGATGTTGAAGTGTGCAATAAAGAATTTTCTATTTCTATTTTCCATGATGATAAGTTAATCAGGTCGGTTTTAGTTATCTAACAATCGAATTATTGAGTGTAAGTTTGTCTGGCTGGACGTAACTACGCCATCGTACGGAATGCCATTCTTCCCACGCCTAGCGCCTGTCGAAAACTAGCTGTTTATTGTAAACTAGCGACCCCCTCAGGCTTCGCACGTGTGCCATGCTAATACAAAAACCTATTGAAAAACCTATAAAAAAACACATCAAAATCCATTGCGTAGTTTTAAAGTTCTATGCATATAAAGCGACAGACAGACAGCGGGAAGCTTTGTTTTATATGTAGTGATACATTAGTTTTCGACATTTTTGTTGTGAAAAGTCAAGGCTGACTCTTAGGCGGGTGCAATGCGCTTGCTCCTACGCCTTTGTGTTTGTCACGATTCCCATACTTAGAGCGGGACCTAAAATGTATCTATAAATACTAATAATATAGAGGAAAGTTTTGATTGTTTCTTTGAATTGAGTAGGCCCCGAAATTAAAAACCGATTTGAAAAGTTTTTGTAATTAACGGCTTGTATAGAAAATACTGGTAATAAAACTGTTAAGTATGAAAAAGTTTTGGATGAGTGACCACTAAACATTTTCGATTGACCAACTCATCCAAACTGGATGAAATTAAGTGGATGAGAAGACCACCTACCCAACTTAATGTATGTAATTATTTCCCTATTTTATTTCTTATTTATCTTGCTTGTATTTTGTGACGTGTCCAAGAGTCCTGTTAGGTCTAAAGGAAATAAAGCACTTTGATTTTGATTGTGTTTTTGAATGCCTGATCCCTGTACTTGTGCAAAATAGGACATGGGCGACTGCACAGGCTTGCTTGCCCTCCACAAGATTTTACCACCAAGATGGTACCAACATGGCGTACTTAGGTAGGTTTTAATGTTAAAGAGCAGAGACTCATAACGAAAGTTGAACAAAATTTTGCATAATTGTAATTCTAGGCGTAGTGTATCTAGAATACCCCTTTATTCCGAACAATAAACGCATGGTAAGCTGCGGGCAGAAGCTAGTACCTAGTACCCGAGTGACCAGAGTAAGTGCAAAGTTAATAGAGCAGCATTTTAGCGCTCCTCAGTAGGCACGCGTGGGCACAGAACGTGTTCATTGACAGATTAAAGTCCGGTAGTTGCGAACATAATGATTTTGTTGCACGACGACCTATAAACTTTATAATTGGCTAAACTTCTATAAAATAAAGTGGTATGTATTAAAAGGCACATAATTACTAGTTAAAGTGTTACATACAATCACATCCTGGTTAAACAGAACTAATGTTCTGCATTCGTTTTGGTAGTGTGGGACGAATATGGACAAATATCATCGTGCGGGACGTATACAGACTTTTAAATGGTGTTGACCGAAAACTAGGGACGAATATGGCATAAATGTAGTACTCGTATGAGGTGAAACTTAACCACATCAGGGCCTTTATTCACTATTGGCAATCCCATCGCGTTTCACAGATATGACAAGACAGCGGCGTGGAATCGAACAAAATCGTATTGAGAACACATTGTGACGTCCCACGGTTTGGGCAAGGAATCTCCTATTTCATAGAGAATGAAGGCCCTGCACTTCCGGTGGTAAAACTCGTATGATCTAGTAGTTAATGATCTGGTGACGTCACGGGCTTGATAGATAATACTACGTCACTACTTTGATAAAAACCAATATTGGTCACTGTTTTTTTATTGGAATTGTAGGTACTTATTCGCTTTACGACCCTTGTGGGGCTGTTCTCTAAGGTCAGTCTGCGAGGCAATAGGTTGCGGGTACGATTCCCGCCTCGCGACAAATATATGTACGATCTACTGATATTTGTTGAGGGTGTTCTGGTCGTTTTCTATGTATAATATATATTTATTTTTAATTTATTTATTTTCCGTAACACCGAGAACACAATAATATCTTCTGATCAAAAATGACTCGCTAACCTAACCCAACGTGCGTAATAATAAATTATAATTATGAAGTTTTAGAATTTTACTTAAACTCGCCGGCGGCGGCGGGCGGACTGCTAGTCCTAATAATTCATCCTGTAACTATCAACAAAACGGATCAGCCCACCAAATAATGCCCTTTTCACATAGGAACTGTTCCCTGAATCGTAACATTTCCAAACTCGGGTGGGTGATGTGTCGCTCTCAGGGTTGCGCCCCGAAAACAGGCCCTAACCTACCTCAACTTTGTGAGGGGTTACTGAACTCTGGATGGAGCCGATAAGATTATGGAAATGATTGTATTTGATGAAGTATTTTGTTTTATTTCAAAATTGTAAATTTTTCTTGTGTGCGAGACAATGCTGCTAGCATCTTGGGGACACTTAAGACTGCTATTGATATACCGATCAGTTGAGGTGCCCGTAGTTTGTTTGCAACAGTGTGCAATGCAATTTGGTTATATAATTGTTTTGTAGGTATATTTTGTTATAATAAAGTTTTTCTTCTGTTATGTCGTGGAAATTGAGATGTGTATTATCACATCTCAAGAAATTTTAATGTCTCAGTTTAAATGATAAATTGATTTATTTATTTGTAAATTATCCGTCGAAAAAATCATTCATGAATTTCTCATACTGACGTAGTACTATAATTATATTATGTATATTGAGAATATTTTCACCATGTTTGCTATTATTAGTATTAGAATAGTTTTTAAGTAGATTCCTGCCACAAGCTTTTTTGAAAATACATAATATTATATTTACTTATCTACACAAATACTATGAAAACATGTCTATTTTATTTTAAAAATTTTTAAAAAATATGGTATGAATCAATAAAATACTATTTAAATACAAATAATAGCACCACGGTGAAAATATGCAAAAATTACAAATAATTTTGGTAAAACGTTTGAATGGGAAATTCACCCGTCGCCGGAGCTTTAAATTATAGTAATCCATGCTAGTCTGTTGCCGAATTGTTTGCACAGAAGCCAACATTGACCCTATTGCGTTAAAATGACACGGCCCATTGTTTTGCGTCTGCAGAACTCATCAAGACTAATTTGTCCATATGTATAATTAGGTCATCGCCAAAATGACTTGGAATGTGCTTGGAATGATCTAACCATTACTTTATGTTGGTACCTACATTTACTATGTTGGTACCTACATTTGAGAATTTTTTCGTTTCTAAAGTTATACTCAGGATATTGTAGCAAAGAAAGTCTGTGTTCTTAAATTTTTACGTACTCTAGATACACCTCATTTGTTATCGGACTAGTAGATAGATAAAATTAGTTTTTTGGTTCGCAAACATGACAGCACTAAACATCAAGCCAATCATACACACTCCTAGACAAAATAAAGTAGGTTGGTATCGTAATTAAAGTACAATATTACAAAAAGTTACTCAGAAATAATAATATAAAATAAAAAATTAAGCAAAAGAGTAGGTACGAATCGTTATTTTACATACCTAATACCTGGTAGAAACGTAGCTAACCTAGTTAATGCCTAGTTACGACAACGTGGGAACTGGGAACTAAGAATTCGGCTACTTACTAATAATATCTCATACATAACCGACTCCGCATATTCGCGAGGCGCGGGTTTGCGGAGAAACGCCGTCATTCAGTTTGTTTGTAAAAAAAATAATATCGGAATATTATCAGACCGGCAGAATCGGGTAACCAAGCATAGCCGCGGTAAGAAGCTAATATAAATAGTTTAAGCTAGTGGTAATTACGTATTCGCCTACGTTGCACATAAATATGACATAACACTATTAATTTGCCAACCAAACAAATAATTCAAGTTCAAGTTGAGTATGTTATGTAGAGGTATAATGAACCTTAACTCGTTGATGTAAGGTCTTGTTGATTGGTGGAATGATTAGCAACTATGGTGGGTGGACTGTTAGTAAAAATATTTGGAATTTGCTTCCTACTAACACATTCTGTCCTACATAAAGATCCTGGTAGCTTACATTCTAGCTTTACAACTATGATACAAAAAATATTGGTGAAATATAAAAATATTGTGAAAAACACTGAATTTCTAAAAGCGAAGGGGATTTGTTATCTATTCTACTATTATAAAGAGGAAAGATTTGATTGTTTGAATTGAATAGGCTTCTATACTAATGGAACGATTTGAAAAATTCTTTCAACATTAGATTCCTACATTATATATTCATTTAAATGGGGACACTTCCAATTGTTATTGGTATGGATAATTTGAGCGACCTGTACTTTGTTTACAACAGACTGCAGTTGCAAAAAAGCTTTTATTAACAAAGAAAATTACAATTATCTAACTAAATAAAAGCTAGTATGGTTATTGGATTTATTCTTTGTAATATTTATATATATTTGTAATATTTATATCTATATGTAATATTTATCACTTTTACTCTATCAAAAGTGATATATTTTTTTTTCTAGCTATTGAGCCTAAATTGCCTACCTACTTTTAAGTCGATTAAGGTGCGAGCTCAATCATTTGCCAAGAATGACACTGCCATTATAAAAGGATCAGACAAAAAAATCTTTAAACTCGTATTTCTCTTTATTAGGTTCTTTCAACAAGTTTTATTCCAATTTATTTGAGCTATTAAGACTAAGTTACAAAATATCGACAAAAACCAGTTTTGAGATAACCTTGTAGGTAGAGGTTTTCACTTCGGCTTAAAAAAGTGGTTTATTTGCTTTGATCATTCATGTTGCAGTGTTCAAAATCTTTTCCCCCTTATTGCTGTCTCGTGAACCTCAATATGACGATTTACACAGTTTTGTTTAATTCAATTTGGCTAACTTTATTAGTATTAAGTAGTATTTACAATTGAAACAATTGAGCTAACTGCAGACTGTTGCAAACAAGCTACAGGTAGCTCATTTGGCTTGTCTCTTTCACTTGTTTCATCATTGTATGTTCTTCAGTTCAGTTTGAATTCCCATCCACAGGGGTCAAGCTTAAGTAAGACCTTGAAGTCTGTTTATAAATTGAAGATGACTCGGATACATTTGTTTTTTGTGTTTACAACTCTCACGGAACTAAATTATATTTTACTATGTACAAACATCATCATTATCAGCCTACAATGGTCCACAGCTGGACATATGCCTCATCTAGTAAGCACTAGATGGCACTATTTATCAATTATGGGTTATTGCCCACAATCCCCACGCTGAGCATGCTGGTTGGGGATTGCAGTTCTGTGGAGTTTTTCTGTGTAGTGGGTGCTGCTGCCATCCCCCGGTGTATCTCCATTAGCCTCTAACGACACCCATGGCACAGATAACATAATACTAGCCCATGGGAAGAGTGGGGGTGGTTCATTTAATCTCACCCAACAGTAATTCTGTAGTTCGACTAAACATGGTAAAAAAGGAACGGTGAAGAGTTGGTCATTGGCACACTAATCGGTGTTAGCTAGCGGTACATCTTGTGATAGTGGTTAACACCTGCACGCATCACTGCCACTCGGCTATGATTGGCAAACGGTTTTCGGAAATTGCTTGATTAGTTTCAATACAACCAGTTTGATATATCTGGTGGACCCGCCAAAATTCGACATACAGAAAATAAAGTAATCGTTTATTGGCTCTCACAAAAAAACATTAGTACTTACAAAAATAAACCGTAAAATAAATAATAAAATAAACATACAGCGTATAATATGAACCAAAAAGGTCCTGCCTCAGAATGTTTCTTTGCTTGACAAGAGCAACGCTGGTTTTCTTCCTATAGAATATTTTCAAAAACATGGAGATGTTTGAAACAAAACATATATTTTTTACAAATGCCTAGCCGGAGACGCTAATTCCATATAATTCTGATTTGATTATATTCCTTCTTATAAGCAAATATATTTTTAAAGCTGAAAAATTAGTATCGCTCATTTGTTTTCTTTTACTGGAGGTCTGTATTCGTAACAGCGTGGATAATTTTTTTGTACAACCGACCACTTTTAACCTATTGAGTATTTCTAGAAAAACCTTTTTCAACTTCCGTGGTTAGTCACACGATAACCCTCGTGCGCTCAACGGTCGAAGGGTTCTAAGCCTGCATAATATGTATATAATATGTACATACCACCTGTTTGTATGTATTATTATGGACACAGGCCTAGCTCGCCGACCGTGGCGGAGCGGGCGGCGGGGCGGCGGCGAGAGAACGAAGGCCAGCCGTCTGGCTCTTACCTTCCATTTTCCGTCGTTTGCGTTATGGCCTACATCTATAGAGCGAACATTGACTTGCTTCGGCTTAATTTGAACGGAACCGATGGCAGCGGGAAAATCAACGCTGGTTATAATGCGTTAAAATTAAGGTTGAATTTCCCATGTATGTATAGTCTGAGCCAAGTCTTAAAGAATACACCATTCTAGACCTTCGTATGCGAGCCACTCGTATTTGTATGCATCTCCGTGGTTTATCTATGTGGTATTGTCCCGTCTTTTTGAGAATGTGACCCTAAGTGCGCTCTATAGATCACGGCCTCAGGCCTACAGACGTACCATTCCTACTTAGTATAACAAAAAATGTATGTATTTATGCACTAGGTACTTTATAATAAGCAACTTTTAATCGAACGACAATTTATTTAAAATTATTATTATGGTGGACAGGCAGGCAATAATTAGGAACCGAGTTCATTTTTACTATTTTAAATAGGGTTATGAGTGTTTTTCAAATCTTACACAAACCCACTTGTTTTAACTACAAAAAATAATAACAAAGAACTTAGTAATAAGTTTACGATATAAGAAGGCATAGAATGACAGTACACAAAAACGAGGTGTACCTACATCATGCCTCTCATTTTCCTATTATGCATATAGTGTGCGTATATGCACGAAAGCACTGAAGTCCTTTCATTATACTTGTAATATCGATTCACAACCTCTCGATCAGTAGGGCAAGAACGGGCTTTCTTGTCTAAGGTAGAATAGAGAAAAATTACGTCACTTTGTCATCGAATGCGTAAATTATTTGAAATTAATTTCTTCAACTTCAATAATGTGCGCAATGTATGGCGATGCGATGCCATTATTGTCTATTCTACCCTAGAGAACAATCCCCGTGCTAGGCCTACAGGTAGGAGCGCTGCAAAACGCGAAATGTATAAGGAAGGACTCGTAATCGAAGGAAATATTCGCACAGCCTATATTAGACTCTCAGTTCAGAGGTTCAGACTTAGAAATACAATGTCAAACATAAAACCTTGTTAGACTTCTGTTTCTAATTGGCTGAGCAAAACCCGGTTCTCATTAAAATATAATACAAGATCCGGTTCACCTAACTAAACGAGCAATTGAATGAGATTATCACTAGGGTGATAACAATTTTGTTGAATAGCGTTTTTACTACTACGACTAATTATTATGGGAAGCTAAAAACCTTATAATTGAACATTATTTATGCCACTGCTTTCAATGCCAATGTCTACATTATGTAGGACACCTATGAGTATATATCTCATTTTATTGAGCTCGGCACTACCGGTTATAATAAATATTGCTGGGAAATTCAGTAAGACTAATGATACAAAATCAAAAAATATATCTACAAGGTTTTTGAATTAAATTGACAGTGACATCATCATAGAAGTACGGTATTTTGATGCCTCATACCCCGACTAAAAGATGCTTGTGTTATGATGTCCTATCTATACAAAGCAGCCAACAGCGAAAGCTTTTGAGTACCTAAAACATACTCGTACCTTTGGTATAATAAAATAATATCCACTTCCAAATGCAGTATGATTTGGAAAACCGGTTCAGTGGCCGATGACGTCAATTTTGTCGACACTGCTTCCAGTCCCTGCTATTTTGGTGTCATTTTGCGAATATAAGTATTCTATGTACCTATAATTGGCGCAACCAGGTACAGCTTGTATATATATTATATTATAGTAGGCGTTGCGGTCAGTCCATAAAGGCGGTATTTAGTATTTGAATTGAATATTAAAGTTATTATTTAGATATGTATTGGGTTCAGGCAACCAGTTTTAGTACCATGTTATGTAGGTATTCATTTTATTCATTTATGAGAACTTGTTGTACACTCTTAGACATATCAATATTTAAATACTAGATACCTACAAGAATAGGTAAACTCGCTGTGCCTACTGCTCGGCTACACAAGGTTAATGTATCTTTTAAAGGGCAATGTATACGGTTCTACTACGATACATAGGAAGTTGGAAAAAATATCTGTAAAGTGATGATTATCTATTTAAGCTCCTGCATAAGAAAACATGTCTTCTTTTATGTAAAAATGCGATTAGGTTTAAGTTATATTTCAGAAAAGTTATTTGTGGGACCAAATAAATACTATCTATTTCAATACAAATAAAAGCAGATCATGTTGAAAATAAGCTCAAATTACGAATAATTTTGGCACTACGTTTGTATGGGAAATCCATCGGTCGCCGGAGCCTTAAGGCGTTACCCAAACCAAAAGTAGGTCCTATTATTTATTTATCACTAACTCCTTAAGAGATCTACACCTATCTATTCATTCAGATAAGTAATTAATTCCCTTATCATATCACAACACAATGTACCTACCCAAAAGCCTTTCTTCCTAACACGCCGGTCATAACGCCACCTGTAAATACCTGGCAAGCACTTGTCTAAGGTAGAATAGACAATAATAACGTCACTTTGTCATCGAATGCGTAAATTATTTGAAATTAATTTCTTCAACTTCAATAATGTACGCAATGTGATGCGATGTCATTATTGTCTATTCTACCCTAGAGAACAATCCCCGTGCTTGGCCTACTGTTTTGCCATATATTATAACGTTGAACAGAAATTTCAAACATTTCATTTGGGATTTTGTACCGAGTAAGCTTGCTTTAAGAGTTAGTACGAGTTTAATTTTGCAAATTCAAGCTCTGTTGAGATCGAGACTTGCAATTTGCGCCTCATGAGATTCTCGACCAAATCTGCTGCCGCACCAGCCCTCACGGTTGTCCTCGGAATATGCGCAAGTGTTTCGACATAATGTAGCATTCTACACAATGGGCCTCCCCAACTTCCATGGGACAAGTGTCGTATCATCGAGATTCTTACCATCGTCACGTCTATAAATAAATTCAAACAAACTGACAAAACGCTTTATGTTTCAGACGAATTGGTCTCCAAACAACTCAAAAAGATTAAATTGTAAATCAAATTTATATTTTATTGATATATAAGTTATTACACAAATCAAAAAAATAACAAACCAAATTAATACACAAATCAAATTAATATTTTTTCCCCAGTGTTATTGGTGTAATATTATCTGTTTGTTGTGACGTTCAAGAGTCTAATCCTGTAATTTCTAAAGAAAATAAGCACGTTGATATTTTATATCTGTCCCTATCCTTTTAGATTTTCCCGAGGACAATGATTTTGTTTTCTTACAATTTTTAACACATATTATCGGAAAAAGCCATTATGGAGAAATATATTTGAGAAACAATGATCTTTTGTTTTGTTATGTTATGTTGGTGATGTGCCTATAGGTACCTATACGAATAAATAAAAAAGATTATTTTCTGTTGGGCTACGTATCCCTAATTGTAAGTAATGTCTATACTAAACCCCTTTTATCATTATATGTAAGGTAAAATAATTATGTGTTATAAATAATCAAATTAAATCAAATCAAATAAAATGTGATCTTAATCAGATTTCTGAATAAAACTGCAATAAAAAATATTTTAAAAGAATTCAATGAAATGACATCCTTGTTTATAAATCAAATAAAGCTAAGTAAGCGTTTTTAATGAGAGTCTCGGACAAATGGCGAAATTGGTCAACTGATGAGACTTGTGGCGAAAGAAAGGTACTAACTAGAAGTATTATAACTTCTAGTTAGTAGACGACCACTGTGGCGCGGTGGGCGAAGGTCCGCCTAGTCCGACAAATATTTGTACGATCTGCAGATATTTGTTCAGGGTATTCTAGTCGTTTTCTATGCATAGTTAAAATACCTGTATATGTAATAATATTGCATTATGTATAAAAGCTGTGGATTTTGTTTCATAAATAAAATAAAATAAAATCAGTCATCTAGTTCCCATAACACAAGCTCTGCTTAGCTTGGGGCTAGATGATACTGTGTGGATTATCCGGCATTATTTATCTATTTAATTGCAAAAGAATAATCTAAATCTGTCCATAACTGACGGAAAAATCGACGGTCATGCTTGTAAAACGATACACCCCAACATTCGTCGTTTTCAACTCGTCCTGTTTTAAAGTCAGTTTATAAATCGTTCATCTTTATATTTATAATCTGATCCTTTCAGTTGTTTTACTTTTATCGAGCGCACGACGCGGTGGTCATTACTTTCATTGATCTCGATTGCATAAGTGAAAGTTGCATCAACGCGTTCTTTGCAAATTACGACTACGTTTCAATTTAGTTAAATTTAAATAATAACTATAAAAAAAAATCGGACAATATAGGTTCAATAGTGTTAGTAGCACATAAAAATAAAAGGTAAATTAACCTATGTGTTAGTATAAGGTATTAAAATAAAAGTGAATTACTCTCTTTATCGCATTCATAAAACCGTCATCAATAGTTAATATTATTAAATTCGACTATTCATTACATTTAAATAATAACTCTGAAACCGTCTTTAATATAAAATATAATTAAATAGTATTTTTTTAATTTAAGTAAAAACTCTCAAACCATCCTAAATATTATATTTAATAATGTTATATACCAAATAATACTTATTTTTAGACACCAATGTATACTCATTCTAAGTGGATTTGTTTGTTCTTTTTGAGTTTAAATAAAGATATTTAAACCGAAATACTATTCATTAAATTTTAATTATATCTCTCGAACTGTCCTTAATATTAAATAAGTGATTGGGTGACATTGTTTGGAGCTAGTGATAGTGATGACTGGAGTTGAGGGGGGCCTTGGCCCAGCTGTGGGATGAATTGTAATAATAATGTTGCCCTCGCCGTTAGATTAATTCCCAAAGAAGACCTCTGTGCTTATGGCTTCGGTCCCATGCATGCCTCCTAAAGGACCAACGATGAGAAACGCATTCTTATAATATTTATTTGAAATTTATTGTTGAAATATTAATAGATTTGTTCATTGCCTGAGTCCAGAAGTCGAATGGAAAGAGGAAAAAGGGCATAAACGCTTTACGGGCAAATAAGTAAATAATCTTCAAATCATCATCTAGCCTAAGCTAATCAGAGTTTGTAAAGGGTCAAAGTCAATACCCATCACCGCTATCATCATAGTGATGATTATGATTATATACATTACATTATAATATATTAAATTATGTATTGTTATGCTAAATAGAAAATAGTAGCAAAGCGGGAATTGACTTCGCAACCGCCATCGTCGATCTTTCGAAAATTAGATATGTATAGTTAATGATATGCTTAACTGATTTATTTACTTAGTAATTACTTATTATTATTATATTAATTACTAATCAGGTAACATAAAACCGAATACAGCTAACTAATATGAAATGTTTGGGACGATGACGCCACAATACTAGGGAACAAATGAAACAAAACGCCCTTCGTTCGTGTTCTCTCTTTCTTTCGAAATATCGACCAAGGGGTTCCCGGCGCTCCTACGCACTAGCTGTTAACCGCGGGAGAGCCCAAGTGCATTAAACCGCTGCTGGGCCGTGTGGTGCCGGCATAGAATTTCACCACCCCCACTCTTCCCGTGGATGTCGTAAGAGGCGACTAAGGGAAACACACCGGGGGGCGGGCAGCAGCGCCCTCTGCAGAACAACTCCACCGAACTGCGATCCCCAACCCACATGCCCAGCGTGGGGATTATGGGCCCCCAGATGAAATAACGCCACCTATGGCGCGCATTAGGGGAGGCCTATGTCCAGCAGTGGACTGATATAGGCTGATGTTGTATGCAACCGCTTGATATGTATTTTGTGCGTATAATCAAATCAAGCAGTTGCATATTGGACAAGCGGCTAGCCGCGCGGTTAGCCACGTTTAACCACAACATGACGCTCAAAGTAAGCTTTGGCACAAAAATAGTAAAATAAAAGAAATCAGTATATGTACTCTTCTAAACAGTTTTTACAAAATATTCGTGGAAGTCAAAACCTGACTGAAAGTATGCAATAATCTGCAAATTACATCTTTCTTACAGTAAAATACATCGGCCAAGCCGTCTAAATTAGCTAAATTAGGCAATTATCGCGTTCTACCTGTAAATTACATGTGGTGTGGATAGCTTTCTCCACGCGGAAGGTCAACTAGTTGCGATGACATTTCGCCGACGCCAACGCCAAGCGAGACTTAACTTATTAATTATTTTATTGTGCACTGGTTTGTAAGTTACTAGCGGTCCGCCCCGGCTTCGCACGGGTATTAAACAAAAATTTCAGAAATTATACACACTAATACGATGGGTTTCAGAGTTTTTATACGGATCCCTTACTTTTTTTAATAGCATTGGAGCTTTTGACATTTCGCCATGTGGTGCCGGCATAGAATTTCACCACCCCAACTCTTCCCGTGGGTGTCGTAAGAGGCGACTAAGGGAAACACACCAGGGGGCGGGCAGCAGCGCCCTCTGCAGAACAACTACACCGAACTGCGATCCCCAACCCGCATGCCCAGCGTGGGGATTATGGGCAATTACCCCCAAATAATGATGCCATCTATGGCGCTCATTAGGGGAGGCCTATGTCCAGCAGTGGACTATTATAGGCTGGTGATGTTGATGATGATGATGTTGTTTTGACATTGACTCGACACTCCATAACTGACACTGGCCGTAAAGAAAAAGAAAGCAGCGGCGCCATAGTAGACAAAGAGGTTGAATGATAATATTATAGCGCCCGGTTTAATTTTATTAAAGTTTTCATGCAGGTCTTTAATTTTTTTTAAATATTATATAGCCTATGTTCATCACGGAAAATTTAGGATTGTAATGGTGAAAGAATTTTTCAAACCGGTCCATTAGTTTCGGAGCCTTTCTATTCAAACAAACAAACAAACAAGCAATCAAATCTTTCCTATTTATATTATTAGTATAGATGGTATAGATATAGATATAGATTGTGCTCTGGTTCTTTAGGGGAAGTCCCTGTAGAAGATCGGAGAGGGATGTTCGGGCAATTTTATTTTACGTTTGAAGGTTATATTTGAGTTTGACCTAGATTATTAAAACAAATCATAAGTTAGGACCATTTTTCAACATACTAGCTTTTGCTTGCGAATTCATCTGCGTGTCCTTGTACTATCTCCTGGGGAAATGACAACGGGATAGAGATCTCGTGGTTCTAAGCTACCTCCCCACAAATTTTCAGCTTAATCGACTCAGCGGTTTTTAAGTTGTAAACAGTGTAACTAACAGGATTTTCTTTTATATAGATTGTGTAAGTACCTATAAATAAATAAATAATGCTGGACAATCCACACAGCATCATCTAGCCCCAAACTAAGCAGAGCTTGTGTTACGGGTAGGTACATGCCTGATATACAGATACAGAATACAATATATTACATACAAAGATATGTTTTATTATGTATATAGAAAACGACCAGATCACCATGAAAATCTGCAGATCACACAAATATTTGTCCCAAGGCGGAAATCGAACCCGCAACTTCCTGAGTTGCAGGCGGACCCTCGCCCACGGCGCCACAGAGGTCGTCTATATGTGTCTTGACTTTATCTCTATTGTGTCTATGTTATGTTATCAGTTATTAATAAAAGTTTTTCTATATTATTTCGTCATCCTATTTTCAAGTTATTTCGGTACAGTTACTAACATATAACAAAAAATGTATACAAAATTGTATACATTTTTTGTTATATACCTGGTTTCTACCAAGTAGATTTTCAACATACACTTTCTCTTCCTTTTATAGTAGCATAACATCTCATTCGGATCAAAACTATCACCGATCAGTGGACGATGCAAATGGGAAAGATAACGAGAGACGGATAAAACTAAATGTATAATTATATAACATATAAATTGATATTTTGTAAGCTTTCCTGGAAGAAATCGCTCTTAGCGATAAGGCCGCCCATTGTACAACTGTTTGTGTTTATGTTTTTCTGTTCTGTTATTAATTACCTTGGTTTTCAATAAAGAGTATTGTATGTTTTGTATTTTGTTAATTTGGCTTAAAGATTAAGATTATATTATTAGAATCCCGGATTATTCAAAGCTGCCCACTAAGAAGCAGTGTCGAAAGCCCTCACTTGCAACTTTGAAGGGAAAAACATAGCCGGGTTGTCCTTGAAACACCCTTCGTCTACCACATGCAAGTGTGGTTCCGGTCGCAAAAAAATCAGCTCGACGAAACAAAATACAGCGCCATGTGGTGCCTATCTAACAGTTGCAGTGCAATCGCCTGCCTGCGAAACTAAAACAATAGCATATTTTTTACTAGCGGTCCGGTATTTAACAAAAAAAATATTTTTACGCGGAACCCTAATGTATTTTTAATATTCTGTAGGCTATGTTCATCACGCAAAATTTAGTATTCTAATGGTGAAATTTTTTTCAAATCGGTCCAGTAGTTTCGGAGCCTATTCAATTCAAACAAACATACAATCAAATCTTTCCCCTTTACAATTTTATTATAGAAGAAATTTCCCAGACAAGTTTGTTTTCAATATTCACTCTTATAACTTGTTAGCTCTTTCGAGGAGACCTACTTAAGTAAAACTTAGTCATGCTAGATAGTGCTTGCAGAAGCAGACTGTACACTTAGGAACCAAAGCCTTCTTAACGTAAGTACTATAAAGCGACAAGCTTCTTAAGATACGTCTTATAAACGTACTCGTATCGCAGCAGGCGAAAGTACCAAGGTATATAGCGGTATATAGCCCTAGGAACCGGTCGGCATTCGTTCAGTGGAACACGCCAGTTCGCACTAAACTCTGACTAAATGAGTGAAAGCAAAACGCGTACACACGCACTACGCAAACGTGTTTGACAAATCAATCAGCTTTTTACTATCTTAGTCATATCTAATGAAACTGAATATGATCAGATTTGGGTTAAGATGAGCGATCGTGAGGTCTTACTTAGGATTATTTAATGATTAATCATACTTCACATGTATAAAGATTGTTACTGTAAATGTTTTAATTTGTTTCATTTTGAATTTCATTTGACATTGTTCAAACCAGTGCACGTAATAGGTATAATTAGAGGATTGATTTAATTTCGGACCCTCATATTTGGCTGACGTCAACAAAAGCCGACCTTATTATAGCGACCGATATAGCGTTTACAAATAGGCCGCAAATATTTCACTGGCTTCTGTAATTAACATCTGTCTGAATAATTATGCTAAGTAGATATCTATTTTAATGTATTTTTATGATGAAACATAATTTGTATTTTAAGCATTTTGTGCATATTTTGTTTTTATGGATGATGGCTCTGATGGACAGGCTTGCCCTGATGTATTTATTTTAACAGATTCAGATTCAGATTCAATAACTTTATTTCTTTAGGCTTACAAAATAAGCACTTAGACAACATTATAGGAGCGATTATAAAAACAACTCCTATTTACATAGTTCGCGCATCATAAAGTTGATAAAACCTTTTCAGTTTATTGCGCAAACGTTCGTATAAAAGCGAGGACATGGTCAATATGGTCTTGGTCATCGCACCTACATTCACTGCGCCTGAGCATAAAGTTTTACGAATATTGTAGATTTTGGTTGGAAAGGAAGTAATGCTGCCTATGTTATATCTGCGACTCTTGGTTAGTTGCAATTGTTATCAAAACTCTGATAGTTATTTGCCTTTTTAAGTTCACTAGAGATTTAATCATCAACATCATCATGTTAGTCCGCTATAGATTTAATCATCATCATCATCACCAGCCTTTAATAGTCCACCGCTGGACACAGGCCTCCCCTAATGAGATAGATGGCATCATTATTTGGGGGATAGATAGATAGATAGATAGATTAAAATAATAGATTTAATGCATGGGTTAAACGAATTAGGTATTAGCCCCCACTTTTGTTTATCGCTATCTCAGAATCAGGGCTCAGGTTCACAAGGGACACGACTTTTCGTGTATTACCAGAGAATTGTTCATTGTTCCACTCACCTTGGGTCAGAGCCGGCGCGAGAACAGCGCTCCAAATAAAAAGGCAAACACACACCAACATTTTGCAACGGTCAATATTTTGTAACTACAATACCCTTACGTTCATGGCAACACACACATCACTGACACACTGTTTAATTATAAAAGAAATTCCTATTTCAAAATACCGCGCGAAAGTAAAAGTTTGACATTTGGTTTGATCGCGCTGGAATTGGGCGGCGGCGGCACGGAGCGCGCGAAACGTCGAAACTGACGTAAGGCAGGCACAGACTGGGGCAGTGCGCCGAGTCCCCCACTCGAGCTCCACCTTTCACCGTTACAATTCCTAACCAGAAAGACTGTGTTGAGCAAGGCTGTATGACGATTGACATTCAACAAAAACGGCCTCTTGCATACGGAAATAGCGTGTCTGTGGTACAAGACTCGTGTGATCTGGATTGCTGGCCCTTGTTTGGTGTCTCTGAAATATGAAGCCTCATAAATATAATATTACTTATAATAATTTTATTAATAATATAATAATTTAATAGCGTCCGAATGGGACAGAACCTTGTCAAATAATGTTTCACCTTAGGAACATTTTGATCGTTACAAATCAAGAGTTTTCTCAGAAACCTGACCGCGCTTGTTGCAGGACTAATAAGGATCCATCTAATCCTCATCTTGCGTAGATTATACAAACTACCATGTCTGTTAAATTCAATAGTCTGTGGAACATTAGTGTTTTAATATTAAATAAATAAATAATGCTGGACAATACACACAGCGCCATCTAACCAGATGACTGATTAAACTTAAACTATGCTACAAAGATAAAATATTTTATCTATTTATATCTATATTTTTACTATTAGAAAAACCCGAAACACCCTGACAATTCCCGAAGACCCAAAAAATTAATGCATGGTTCTATGTAATAAACAATATTTATCTGCAACAACACTTCCGCCTCGTATTGCAATAGATCAGTTGAGCTATCTCTAGTTTGTTTGCAACAGTCTGCAGTTAGCCAATTGTTTCAATTGTAAATACTCGTTTTAATTTGGTTATTTATTTTTAATTTAGGTTTAATCTGTATGTTTATTATACATATTATATTAGTAGCTAGGTAGGTACTTTGGCACTTACTCATATCCCGGGTATGCTTAGTTTGGAGGCTGGCTAGATGACGCTGTGTGAATTTTCCATTTATTTAATTAACAAAACAAATATATTAAAAATTATATCACTAGATTCGTTCCTATCCTTATTTTGTTGGTGCCTCCTGTTTCTTCACAGTTTTCAACTTTTGCGTTGGTCAGCCCACAATTGTACCTTATAATATAATATATGTTGTGTTCCAAAAGATTTTTGCATTTTCATCATCATCATCACCAGCCTATAACACTCCACTGCTGGACATAGGCCTCCCCTAATGAGCGCCATAGATGGCATCATTATTTGGGGGTTATTGCCCATAATCCCCACGCTGGGCATGCGGGTTGGGGATCGCAGTTCGGTGTAGTTGTTCCACAGAAGGCGCTGCTGCCCGCCCCCCGCTGTGTTTCCCTTAGTCGCCTCTTACGACACCCACGGGAAGAGTTGAGGTGGTGAAATTCTATGCCGGCACCACACGGCCAATTTGCATTTTACCCACGCGATATTTGTTTAGGCCCTTTAACTAGATTGTGCTAGGGTCTGTGTTGACTTCCCAAATAGATGTTGCTCCTTCTCTTTGAAATACCTATAATCTGAAAGCACACGCTGAACTTTTACTAAATAAATCCTTTGCAGTGTTTTTTATATTTTTGACTTAAATCAGCAGAACAACCATATTTTGACTCCTTAGCTATCGCATTTTGATATTTCAAGGTTATACTAGGAACTAGGAACTAGTAGGAAGCTACATATAGGGTGTTTTTTTTAGGAACGGCGCTGATGGCCATGTCCATAAGCACGATAGTTAAAGAAAAGTCGTGACAAGAGTCTTGCCCTCGATTATTACGATTAATAACTGCATTTTTATAGAAAATTTTTGCAAAAATTATTAAAAAAAAAATATGCCGGACAATCCACACAGCATCTAGCCCGAAGCCGAGCAGAGCTTGTGTTATGGGTACTAGATAACTGATATACATAATACAATTATTATTACACAGATAGATATTTTTTATTATACATAGAAAACGACCAGAACACCCTGAACAAATATCTGCAGATCGTACAAATACTTGTCCCGAGGCGGGAATTGAGCCCGCATCCTCCTGCGTCGCAAGCGACCTTCGCCCACCGTGCCACAGAGGTCGTCAATTGACTGACAGCGACGTAATCTATTCAATAATAATTCAAAAGTCTTTTTTAAACCTTTTGGGTTAATCCGAAAAAATAAAAAATCATAGATGGTTAAATATATTTTATTTAAATATTCGTGTACGATTTTAATTGTAAGGCCCTTCTCTCACGAAGCGACTCTCAAGCGATTTGTGTTTCGTACGCGTATCGTACGTGTCGCTTGTAAGTAGCCGCCATACAAATCACGACATAATGCAATAATTTCAGCCGTTTACGAATCAAAAGGATGAGCTCTGTCACATCTACCCCCATCCCTTTCAGAAAACCCTTCACGCCATATCTCAGTATTCAGGGGGGTTAGACCCATCATATGAGGTATCTAAGTGATCAGCAGGATTAGCCCTTCAACTTAGCTCAGAGGAAATTTCAAAACGTCGTAACTCTGGAACCACTAGAGACAGACCCACATAAATTGTATTTATAACATAAGGAAAATGGTATTTATGCCACATGAAGCATTAACCATGTCCCGTCATGCCACTTAGATGAAGATCTTCTATGAAATGGCGTATCTTTCATACCTAGTATAGGTGTGAAAGACACGCCATTTCGACTTCAATACGAAAATGAACGTTTCACCAGTATTTTCACTCAATACCTAGAACTACATACATCTTTTTATAATACGTTAAATGACGACAATAACGTATTAGTCGTATAGTCGCTGTCATCTTGGGTACACTTCCAACTGGTATTGATATGGATCAGTTGAGCTACCTGTAGTTTGTTCGCAACAGTCTGCAGTTAGCTTAATTGTTTCAATTGTAAATACTAGTGTTTTTTTATTTAGTTAGATCATTGTAATTTATTTGTTAATAAAGGCTTTGCCAATTGTTTAACGTATTAGTCTCCGTTTATTATTTTTCGTTACCTTTACGTGATCGCTAAGAAAAATAGATAGTACAATATAATTACTGTCTATTAATCTACTATTTTAGCAGAATCTTACCTACCGGTTATTTGACTATTTTATAATGGAATGACGTCGACATTTCTAGAAGACTTTCATTGCTCTTAGGTGCGGGGTGAGTGCTAAAATTTGTTGCTTGCTAAAATTTGTCCTAGCGACTGCTAGGACAAATTTTAGCGTTTTAAAGACGTTTCTTAGGAGCCAAAGCTTTTATCTATCGCACACTTATCGGATAAATTATTTATTATAATCGTTTGAACAGTTTTCAGCCATATTTATGTCATTGGTAAGCTAGCTGTACCCGCGACTACGTTCGCTTGTTTACAGTTTCTCTAATATCAAATAACGCTGTGTAAATAAAATTCAATAAACGGTGTTTGACCTGTTAAACTAATAATTTAAGTCCATTATATTAAGGTGAGTTAATGATTTATGTATAAATGCTTTATGTGACCTATGCGTGTCAACATAATGAACCGCTATCATCTTCAATCCCATTATCTACACGACATAACATAGAAAGCTATATTAAGATTATAAAGAGGAAATACATATTTAAATGTTTTTTTGCTTGAATTGAATAGGCTCCGAAACTACTGGACCGATCTGAAAAATTGTTTCACCATTCCAAACCTAAATTAAGCCTGATGAAAATTGGCTAAAAAAAATTTTCATAGGGATCCGCGTGAAAACTTTATTAATAAAAACAAAGCGCTATACTTAAACTTCTTTTTTTATTATGGCGCGGCTTGCTTTTCTCTAACTCTGCCAGGTCGGTAATGGAGTGTCCTAAACTTTAGAATTCGTCACAAAGGTGCGGAGGAAAGTCAATGTCAAAAAAAAGTGCGAGAGTTTCTATATCAAAAAGTGCTCTTTATGAAACTAAAAAGTGAGAGGTAAGTATGTAACATAATGTAACCCAACTTGTAAATATACCGTGCGAAGCCGGTGCGGACCGCTAGTACTTATTTCAAAAAATACAACTGTTTTTTTCAAAAGCTGTTGTTTTTTGAAACAATATTAAAATCATCACAATACCTTTTTTACAAAAGCAATTCTAATAACAAAGTTTAATTTTCTTTAACTTTTACGTCTCTGCCGTAACGGCGGCGCCCCAACGGTTTTTTGTTATGATCTTTATTATGAACTCTATACACATAAATGGACAAATGAATAAATTATTGTAATTTACTTACATGTAAATTTACTTACCTGTTTATGTAACGCAGTTAGAACAATATACAAAAATATTAGCATTGTCACTCACTCTTGACAGAGTCACATAGAACTCTCCGGGTCTGACAAAGAAGTAAGAGCATCCCGTCGATGGGGCTGAGCTCGTGATGAGGTTTACGCCTTCTGTGTGCAAAGTGTCTTGTGCTTTATTGATCTTGATCGTGATCGTTGACCATTTGTTTATTAAGAAAGTACCAAATAGAGATACACAAAAATTAATAAAATAACAATGGCAAATTCTTGATTCTCTGGTGTAGTGCTCTCTAATTTGTGATCGTTATTGCAAAGCATAGGCGCACCGGAAACTGCAAGCTAAAAGCTTGTAGAGGAATGACTGAGTGATATCCGCGGTGTTAGGTACCCTTCAAAACTTTTTTCCCCACCCAGTTTAAACCACTTCAATGTCATCCTCTTGTTTTCATTGATCTTAGATTATCAGTTTGACTATAAAAAAAATTATAGGTGTCGTGGTAAGAAAGCAAATTCACACCATCTTGTCAAAAATCATGTCTTAACTTTTTCGACTTCTTCGCCGGCTGAACTCCCAAGATGATCCCAACGAGTCACTCCCGAATCCGGTTTCTGTGTGACTCGTTGGGAGTTTTTTCCCATCGAGACACTGTTACACAGAAGTGACACGCGGGAACAAACTAAAAAAAAAGGTACAACGAGGTGTGACCCAATGGGAGTAAAATACCTACAATCACATCATCAATAAATTTATTTTTTAGGTGAAAACTACTCTTTAATTGAAGTACGTACTACCTAAATTTATTTATATTCAATAAATCATTTGTTTTATTTTTTATAAAACAATATTTAGCAAATCATTTGTTTTCATTCATACGTACATTTATTTTTTAGGTGAAAACTACTCTTTAATTGAAGTACGTACTGTACTACCTAAATTTATTTATATTCAATAAATCATTTGTTTTCATTCATACGTACGTTTTTATCAATTACCAAAAAGTCAAAAACAGTATTTTTAATAAAACATGAAACAAAATCAACCTTATCGACTAAAGCCTAAGCTACGGTATAATATATGAATATATATTATATAAAACATAAAATAACATTATGTATATCGGATAAAATGTATCCCATGTCCTTCCTCGTTGAATGAGCCAAATTGTACGCAATTGAACCGAAATTGTGCCAAGTGTCATTCAAACCCTTTCAATTGTCGTGATGCTACATTTAAGAAACAGAAAGACGGACTGATTCGACTGAAAAAACATACCTACAGTTTTGCCTTCAGTATAGATAATAGAGATGTACAAAAATAATTATAACATTTTTTTAAATAGGTTATAATCTATGTTAATCAGGGCTGACTGTGGAATTCTAAAGACGAAAGAATTTTTCAAATCGGTCCAGTAGTTTAGGAGCCTCAATTCAAACAAATGACCAAATCTTTCTGTATAAATATAAATGTTTTAAGGGTATAGAGGGTTTCTTATGTATTTAAGAAATGGTTAGCACGATATATCGATGTTAATAATAACATCGATAATGGCGCTGTTTGTGTACAGTCTTGGTATATGTTACCCTGTTAAACAAATAAAAAACCCTTAATTGGACGCACCCTAAGGTAGTTACTAAAGTTTGTACAGCCATAGACAAAGCTCTCATGAATTTTGTGAGATTTAAAAGAGATAAAAGCAGTACTCTTGATTTTTCCACTCCGTACGTACTTTGCTCTGTTCAACCCAAAAATAAATTTATTGAAGTTCCCCCCCTTTGCACTAATCTAATGAGGTTATTTTCTCTGTTTTTTTTTTTAAGTTTTATTATAGTAATAAGTTTGTACCTAGTTTTAGTTATTTTATAGATGTATGGTAAATTGTTGTCGTGTCCGCCGCCGCGCCGGCCGTGGCCGATGTTCCTACACCTGACCGACCTCTCTCGTCACAAAGTGCCGTGCTGTTTTAATTTTTGTTTTTCTGTTGTTCTGTTTTATATTCATTGTTGTTGTTCTATTCAAATTTTTATTTTTGCAACAGAGATGAACCTGAATTGAAAATCTGTGCAATAAAATAACGTTCAGAATAATAAATAAATCTATACTAATATTATAAACAGGAAAGATTTAATTGTTTGTTTGTTTGAATTGAATAGACTCCGAAACTACAGGGCTGATTTGTAAATTCTTTCACCATTATTACCTAGGTATCCTAAATTTTCAGTGATGAAAAGAGGCTATAGAATTATTCATAAAAGTTAGGAACATGCGTTTTTGTTAAATACCCGTGCGAAGCCGGGGCGGACCGCTAGGTATTTTATATAACTTTTGAAATCTAAAAAACTGTGCGAACTGAAACAGAATGAAAAAAAGGCATTTCTTATGTAAGATCTTTTATTATTCACTAGCGGTCCACTTGGCTTTGCAAGGCAAAACATTATAGATTTTACACACACATACACGGACCCCATAATTTATACAAATATTGTAGGTATAGCATAACGGATTGTTATCCGTCTATTAAAAAAAGTAACAAGAAGATTTTTGAATTTACCGCGCGATCTTGACCTATAAAAAAAGCCAAAAGATACTACTAGTGACACCTATGATTGCGCTTCTATTCTACACTAAAAGTGGTAGAATTTGTAGAATGTTAGTCAGAGCAATGGCAGCACATGGGCAGCACCCACCAAGTGTTCAAATAATGTTGCTAGCTCATAACCCAACAGTCTAATTTAACATATTTTAGTTAAAATAAGCTTTATGTTTATTTATATATTGTATTAGTTTGACTATATAAAAACTGAGATCAGGAAAGGTCAACTAGACTAACAGCCTAATAAATGCATCTATGGGAGTTAATGCGTCTTTTGAACTTATTCAATAACCGTTCAATATACAGTGACTTCTACCTTTATTTACGTTTGCTTTAACTAAACACATAGGTAATATACATGTTGTTTGTACAAAATGTATCTTTCGTTTTAGCGAGTATTCGCCCATTTTGTCATCATGCCCATCTATCTGTCTGAGCAATTTGTTACTGTGGGAAGTGATTATCTAAATCCATGTTAATTTGATGTTTTCTTCAATTGACTGTTTTTTTCAATAATCATTATACGGAACCTTAAAATCGGAGACAATAGTACCTATTTATTTCAATAAAGCCTTTTCATTAAAAACTGCCTGTGTAAGCAACTAGCTTACACAGGTAGGTACTATTGTCTCCGATTTTAAGGTTATATGATCTTGACTTGGGGTAAATGCATCTAATGTTACGGGGCAGTTGCGACTTTCCGAACCATTTTCCTCAAGACATAAAATTCAATCGTCAAAGTTTTTATGCCTGCACATTTTTTATACGCAAAAAAAAATTCATTTCAGAGAAATACTTAGTGTGATCGGAAAGGTACCTATCGTATATTTACCTTAAGTTCGAACGTAGAAGTAATCCAGATCCAGATTCCAGAGTTGATTACCTCCTAATGATTAGTAATTAACGGGTATTCATCGCGTTTCTTCTTCTTCCTTTTTTCTTCTTCTTCCTTTCTCGACGTTTCAATAGGTTTGCACTCTGTCGTGGTCACGAGACGACTGGAGTATTTTTTTTTTTTTCGAATGGACTTTAATGCTGTTGACCGCAGATGGCCATGACAGCGTTACCGGACTTTTGGCGGGCGCAGAGGGCACCACACTGGTAAAGTTAGGTTGGGGATTGGAGCTGCCGCCGCCTTAATATAGAAAGGAAGAAGAAGAAACGCGATAAATACCCGTTAATTACTAATCATTATGTGTTCAGATCGCGTAAGTTTCAAAACATTAATTGATTACCTCCTCTCCTCTTCGATCTCGAGAATATGCTGTTGATGTTAAAATCCCGGGATTTAAAAATCATGAAATGGATAATATAAATCAAATCAAATCAAAAATGCTTTATTGTTCACCAAAAATTTAACACAACAAAAAACATTACTTACATAAATGGTCTTGATACTGGTATAAAAATTAGGCATAATAAGTTACCTACGTATAATTTATTTGAAGAAACGTATTATATTTTTAGGGTTCCATTGGGATTTGAGTGTCTCTTGAAGATCGTTTTTCTGGATTTTATTTGATCTCGTAACTTTCTTATAGCTACTAACGTAGAATAATGGCTCAGTTAATTTAAATAAAGATTTAAATTAGTTTCCTGTTTTTTACTACTGTCACCACTGTGTCATAGTTACTAATAGGTACTTCCAACTTGCATGTACCTACTTACGCAAGGAGTAAGTTGTAATGCTGATATCATTGCATCTATCAAAAATTAGGTGGATTCCCCATTTTTGCTAAATTGTCTGTGATTGCGTTTTTTTTGACAAGTTTAAATGTCATAGTTGCACAGAAATTGTAAACGAATAAAAAATACTTTGATTTTCTAACGGAAACCTTACCAATTTCGTATTTATGCCATAAGTAGATACGCATTTTTTCAAACGGAGAAAAAACGTCTAAACTTACACAATATAATACGTACTTACATTTTTGACAAAGGAATCACTGCTAGTCTAAATTTCTACAAAAAATATCTATAATATTGTAGAGTCAATAAACAATTGGAATAGTGCCATAATGCGATAACTTGAAGTGATCGGTAAATCGATATTGGTTCCCAATAAATAACTGTCATTCGTTTCTCCATAGGTAGCGGTGCCCTGCCGCCGCAACAGGCGTCTGCTACGAACTTCGTGACGAATTTTTGGGTTTCAGTCTGTTAAATTACCTACTGATTTCGGTGAATAATTTTGAAAATTCCTGAGCATTTTGAATTATAGGCTTTTAGCCCTTATGGCCATAAAATGACTAATATCATAAAGATGCTGATGCAATAATGAGCCATAAAAAAACTAAACATTATTGAATAGAGATTTAGCTAAAATGATAACTGTGCAGTTGGCGACCCATCCGCGACTGGAAGCCGCTTATGTCAATGATGTCAGTGGCAGTGGTGCCAGATTAGGCGAATTATCGCCAAATTCGACTAAATTCTTTCTGTTCGATTCCCGCCTCCGCGCAAATATTTGTACGATCTGCAAATATTTGTTCAGGGTGTTCTGGTCGTTTTCTATGTATAATAGAAAATATATATCTATGTAATAATATTGAATTATGTATATCAGTCATCTGGTAACCATAACACAAGCTCTGCTGCTAGATGATGCTGCGAAGATTGTTCGGCATTAATTATTATTTATTTATTTATCATTCCGGATCCTTTTACCCTGGGTGGGTGACTCTGGACGCAACTTAAGAGGATTGCTGACTGGTCTATTAAAGGGAAGGAGGCCTAAACGCAACGATGAGTGCAAACTGGCTTGTTAATAAAGACTTTGTAGAGGCCGAGATGCCTCAAATGGAAAGAAATAAGGGAATTAATATTGCGCCTAAATAATTACGTCACTGCAATGTAAAACAAAGTCTAGTATTTTATCATACATAGTAGTTTTCTATGTATGATAAAAAATATATATCTATATCATATACTCATATCGTATGTTATTATGTATATCAGTTATGTAGTAACCTTAACAAAAGCTCTGCTTATCTTGCTTGGGGCTAAATAATGTTGTGTAAATTGTCCAGCATTATTTACCTATTTTAGAGGAACAAACCAATAACTTCCTGAAGTTCACGATCACACACTCTACACACATTTTTTTTTAACTTTCTGGTACGGTGGGTAGTTTATTTGGGCTTATTCTTAAGCGAAATTAGGCTACTTGTACGAAAAATGTTATTAATCGATTTTAGGCTACTCGGTAGGCAAAATTAGGCGAATTGAGATTGCTTTTATCTGGCAAGTGGCAACCCTGGTCATGACTGACATCCATTCCATTGGTGGTTGATCGATTCTCCCAAGTCTCAGAACAGAGAGACATAAAATATATTTTTATCTACCGGCAAAATCTTGAATAAAAATGAACGTGTTTGTTATTCGCTTTTAGTTATTTGTGCGTGGCAGTGACCGCGCTGTATTGTGGATAGTTTTTCCTAGGATCGAAGCAGTGGAATAACCGGTAGGTACCTAGTTACACTATGGAACGAATCTTCATGACCTTGTAAAATATCGCTCTCAATTGGCGGCACAATTGATTTGCTGTGTACTGTGTGTATCCATCTCATGTGGGCAAGGAAGCACTCAATCAACGCTGTTAAAGACAGATCTTTCAATATATTTTCAATTTCATCGTAGGTAGGTACTAAGAAACATAGTAATGATCTCGCTTTGTTGAGAGATGTGTGACGACTGTATTCTCGAAGCCCTATGATCATTGAGCTATTGTAGAAGATTGGTGTATCATCCTAGATTCTAGCTAGATCTAGGGTCCAGGGCGTGGTCGTTTGACCTATAGGTGAATAGCGTAGGCTTACAGGTAAAAGATGTAAGATCGGGGGGGCGGGGGGCACATTGAGCGCATGTCGAGAGCGGAAATCAATACTGCAGCGCAGCGCGCTCCCCAGGGAGAGTTATTACGTGTCAGATTTGTTTTTGTCTACGCGTGTAAAGGTGCTGGCGACTCTACAAGTGATATAAAATTATATATAATTATAATTAGTTACAAGATCACATGCGAGACAATGATTCAAGATATTTTGTAAGTTTAGCCTAAGTTATCGTGTTTCGCGGGTTTTGACCGAGTTTTACCTAGGTATTTGTGTTTTTGATAAATTTCTTACCTTTTTTCGACCGGTAAATTTGGTGGAATTTTTTTGAAGTAGGTAGGTAGGTAGGTGCCACGCTTCTTCCTACCTACCTACCTAATATAATTTCGCGAAGTCGGATACGAAATTCTCCAATCACATCGATTTCGAAGTTACCCTAATAAAATAAAAAGTATAAGTATTATTACAGTTATGAAAACATGGTTTAATTGTAGGTCCGCAATGGGGCTTACTCGGACAGAGGAGGAGTTCAACTTTGAAGATTTAGTGCCATTGGTGGCCAACGCATTGAGCTCGCTGACCATTCTATCATGTCTGGTCATGAAGGTCCCGCAGATCTACTCCATCTGTCAAAAGAAGAGTGCTGATGGGATCTATATGAAGGCCTTGGGGATGGAGATTTTTGGGTAAGCATGGACGAAAACTAGCGAAAAACTTGGTTTTCAGCCAGACAATTTTGGACCTCAATAACATGAAGCTGATCTAAAATAATAAATACTGTTTGTTCATAAGGTTCACCATCATGACCCTCTACAACTATATGAGCAACTATGCTTTGATGACCTTTCTGGAGTACCCGATTATCCTTTTTCAAGTGTATGTGATGATGTACTACGTTCTCAAGTACAAAGGGATGCTGCACAATACGCTCGTCCCTCTGGTCACAGCCATCTACTTTGCCACCATTGCAGGCTTTGTGATGGAACTCTTCCCCAAGGATATCATCTCCTACATGGTGGTATGTATTTTATCACAGCTTATTTAGTTAATGAATATTATTATTGTCTTGTAACATGTATGTATACTTACAGCTTGCTTCGTAGATTGGATTACCTATTATTTTAGCGAAATCGTATAAATAATTTTATTTGTTATTTTTTTCCTTTACGCTAGCTTTGACAGCTATGAAATACTTGTTATTAGTAGATGTTGCATGGTTGTCAAACTAATAAGTCACAGAATAGCAGGAGCCTCTTTTATTCCTCAGCTGAAATGGCGACTTTCCGGCCGAAATAATTCGCCTTTTCTCTTGCAGCCCCTCTGCACCCCAATGAGTGGGATTGCGAAACTGGGCTATATCTATGGAATAATAAAAACTGGGAGCGCTGAAACCTTTTCGATAACAACCTGGATTATTTCTATGCTTACCAATCTTTGTAAGTCTTACCTTAAGATTCATCTCAAACATTTCACTAATTATTTCAAATTTTTAACTCTCAAACACTCTCTCAATATCAATAAATATTGTTCAATAGTACACACCTACCTCCACTACCAAGTATCAGCATTTTGTTTCATCAAACTTGCAAAATTTGAGACATTACTCCTGAGCCTGACCAGATTCAGATTCAATAACTTTATTTCTTTAGGCTTACAAAATAAGCACTTAGACAAGTCAAATCTATTAAACCTATTTAAATGGTAATTGTTTCATTAATATGAAATGATTTTTTAACTTTTACTCATACTAATCAGTGCCCTAACCTATAAGAAGTGCATTGATTTTGTTCTAAATATAATCATCAACTTCTTACAGCCCGCGTGTTCACGGTATACGTGGACTCTGCAGACTCCAAGCTGTTGATTAACTTCGTTGTCTCCACCTGCCTGAGCTCTGCCGTCCTCGTTACCATCCTGTTCTACAAAAGCCGCACTTGCCCCACGCACCGCGTTCTGCGCAAGAAGCCTGGACGGCGCCGCAGTCACAGCGACTAGAACGACAATGGAATTGCCTTCCAATATTACTCGGAACGTGTTTACGTACCGTTCGATCATCTTGACCCTGAAGAACCAGAAATTGTGGTACCTACCCCCCCGGAGCCAGCCGTGGAACAACAACCTTTGAAAAATAACAACGTAAAACGAGCAAAGGGTAAGAAAAGTAAAACTAGGACTATTGTTATGTCCCGCCGAGAAAGGCAGCAATTGCTGGCCTACCAAGCCCAGCAGGCAGCCATTCACAAAGAGATCAAGGCGGAGAAGAAGCGCGCTAAGAAACAGACGCGCAAGCACAATAAACAAAACAATGAAGCTGAGGAGGCGACGAACTAAGTGGTTGACTGCGAACTGACGTGATAGATCAACTCATGGAGTGTCCACTCTATAGCAACAGTGGCTTTGGCAAGAACGAAATAGTCACGTTGGTTCCTGTTCAGACATCATCGTCGTCTTCTTGTCTAGTCCTGTTTTACTAGATCATTATTTGAACGGTAACAGTATAAAATATGCACGGTCATATGTTTTGTGCTTGCTTCAGCACTAGGAAGATGACTTGGTATTTTGTAGGACAGAGATCCATCATGGAAAGTGCAAGCAAGCATACTTTATTTTTTATCCGAGTAATGGGAAGGCAATTCCGCGGATGAAACCGCGTTTATTGCAATGTTTGCAATTAGGCTTAACGTATTAGGAACACAAGGAGATGGTATTTATTGGGATGGAAAACGTATCGGATTTGAAGGAGTTTATAGAAGTAGCTAAGGGATGGACATCAAAAGTCCAGGTTAATAGTATTTCCAAGAAACGGCTTTGTATGATTGGTCAGCAAAATTAACTCGTATGTAATTTTAACCACGTTTATTCTTAGAGTTGGTCTTCAGTATGGAGTACCAACGTTTTGAAAGTGTTTTATGGATAGTGTCTAGCATGAAGCAAAGACACTTGTATTTTTGAAATTCAACTTAGTAACGGTAAGGCAATACCGAGGCAATAAGCTCGCGGGTATTTGCAATTAGGCTAGGTATTAGATACATTGAAGATTGTATTTATTTGGTGGGAAGAAGTGTAAGGTTCTGAACGAGATTATATGCGAATGAATGGACAATACAAGTCCAAGTAAGTAAGTATTTCCAAGTAAAGGCTTTGTTTGATGGACGGCAAAATTATCCCATACTAATAGGGAGTAGGTAGTTTTAACTATGTTTATGCTAAGTATTTGTCTCAAAGCGTTGGACAGTTTCTTCAACTAAAGTTGCTTAGTCTGAATATCGCCTAACAATGTTACTTTCGTGGTTTATAAGATTACCTATTATTTATTTTCTAGTCAATTACATTGTACCTGATAAAATCGTGCTAAACACAAAGACGCTACTCAATCTTTATTTAAGGTAAAGCGCATAGTATTATTTTGATCAAAAGACATTTTATACTCATTATGTTAGTTCAACTATTTCAATAAGTTTCTATGTATACTATTTATTCAGTTGAGCTGTGATTTCAAATAAATGATTTTCCAATCGTTTTATGTAGGTATCTTGCGTATACGCACAATTAAAACGTTTAGAATAAGGAAGTAACCGATCTTAATGTTATTATGTTCTTGAATCTCACTATATTCATATTAAAATCATGAAATAAATCAGAAGGTTACCTATTGCAGATATTCAATTCACTCCGTCAAATAAGTTTTTATAATATTGGAAACATGCTTACGTGAGAGCAATTTACAATTAAAAGTTCAAACAACTTTACAAAACTTCTGGTTAAATTGTACTGTAGCCTAATTTCAATCAATTCTGGTCAAATTGTACCTATTCAGTCTAGTTTAAAACAAATCTAAAATTGTATGTAGGTAAAAATTGCATGTAAAAACAAGTTCCAAATTCATGTAATAAAATAAGATTTGCAGTCCGTAGGTAGGAAACTTACAGAATGCCAGTCTTATTTTTGTGCCAAATACGGACATGCAGTAGATATATTTTGTGTTATGATGAGTTAAAGTATCTCTCTAATATAAACAACATTATGTAGAGAAAACGTTCTTTTATTTACAATCTACTTAAATTTTACCAAGCCCATTCACCACTATAACAGGGTAACATCAGTTTGGGTAAAAATTATATTAATTAAACAGGATCATCACTCTTTAACTCTCTGAACTTTTGCAATACCTTCTGAGCTGTTGACTGGTTAACAAATGCCGAAGATTTTATAGTTAACAATTTAGACCTTGTCTTATTGCACCGAGTAGTGAACTTTCGTCTCATGAAGTTACCTTTATAATTAGTAATTATCCGTTGAGTCATAAAAAGTTTAGAGCAAAGTGTTCTCGGTGAAATTGAGTCATAAGATGACGATGAGGTAGGTCTTATTCGAGGCGAAAAAACCGAACCATGGCACGGAGAGCTTACGTACGTTTGGTCGCATTTAAAAACATCATGTAACGACTGTAAATTGGAGCTTTTAACTTCTGGTAGAACTGACAAACAGTCTAGCTCGTTATCAGATTCCGATTCAGTTGTTTGGATATTCTCGCATTCCATCATTCCTTCAGGTTCTTGAGCAGCAAAACTAGCTCGGCTTGCCAATTGGCGTCCTATTTGCCGAGCTCTTGCTTTAGCTATCTTCACAGCACTGTCACTACCGACCAGATCCTTATTTTGATCGATGTACTTACAAACAGCTTCGGCTTCTTCTTCGGGAGTTAAGTGAGCATCTCTGTAAAATCCATAACCGTTACGGAGATCGTGAATTCCTTCTATAAAAAGCCAGCTGAGAGTACCTAGTACCAATGCAAGAGAGGTAAATACAGCAATTGCTGTCGTCAAATCAAGGCCTGTTAGCTGATGCTGCATTCTGCCGATAACTCCATAAGTGATAATGTTCCTAGTTCGCTTGTGGTTATGAGCGCGGCAGGTGTAAAAACCTCGTAAATCATTATCCGCATTGGCAACTAGTCTGAGTATTCTACCGTCATCGGTAGAACGAACAGTATTTTCTTGCATTGTCTCACTCACAGTTACGTCTAGATTAAGCCAGTAAGCTGTACTTGGAGAGCGTGCGGTTCTCGCATAAAGACATGTTAGATTGAGGCGATTTGATTTCCCCCACGCAATTTCATGGTAGGAACCAGATATACTTGCAGTCCTTGATGACACTTGGACATCATCGTTTCTATTGCGCTCTTTGCTGGTGCCATGGAGATCAATCAGCACAGTATTCACATAAATAGAAGCTATTATCCCAGAAAATGCAGTAAAATCTTCGGGAACACGTTTACTTACACTTAACGGTACACCACACACAAAATACTCATCAAGGCACAGCTTTAGGGGTGCTATTTCAGATTTGAACTGAGATGATTTAGTTTTATTGGAAGCATCTGACTGGACTTGACCTTTTTGTGTAGGGTGTTCAAAAAGGACGTGCAGACGCTCTCCTGCGTTTAACAAAGCTTCAATTTTGTTGGCCTCTGCTTTCTTCGATAACTTAATGTTGAACCATTGTCCTGGAGTATACTCTTTGTAACTACTGCTTTCTGAACGAAAATCTCCACAAGCCAATTTCATTTTCAATCTCATGTTCAGTAAATATAGATGAAGCCAGCAATTACTTAACTCATCTATAAAAAACAATACAGTTCCTGAATCTCTTTTCGATTTTAAGGTTAATTCTATTGCCCATTCTTCATCAGAAGCAAAACAAGGAAGGCGCAAATAATGAAGGTTGTCCAATGTTAAAAATGCTTCTTCGGATCCACCTTTTTCATAAGCAACATTTGAGCCCGAGGTTGGACAAAAGTCTGACTTGATGGATCGTTTGCTTTCAATTATCATACACAATGGAATAAAATTGAGGATTATCTCTTGAATTTCTCCGTGTAGCCTTTTGCCGACATTTATATTCATGGCATCATCGGGTAGTTCTGGATCGCATGGGAAAGTACTTTTAATTGACACAGAAGAATCATCTAATCTCATAGTAGCAGCTTCACTGGTAAGAGTGACCAGCACTGTGTGCCAGATGGCAGGCTCTATTACTGATTGAGAGCACAATCTTGGTATGTAACAACTCCGCGAGGTTCCTCCGGCGTCCAAGCAAATATGCCATTTTTGCAAACTCAGACGTATGAGCGGGTCGTGTGAATCCCCGCGGCGTACTAGAGTGCCATGGGGCGAAAGCGGTAGGAAACGCACATAGAAGTGGAATAGCGTAGAGCGTTTATTTTCAAAACTGTATTGCAAGAAAGATTCTCCTTTAAAAACAGCTACAGTGTGAGTGAAGCTCTCGCACGGACTTATATGACAGAAACCAATTTCCGACCTAGACCCAATGCAAGGGGTACCGTTGCCTGCTGGCAAGGGTCTTGTGCATGATCGGAAACGAGAGCGTCTTCCAGCGCCACATGTTTTCGAACATGATCCCCACAAACCCCAACCTGACCAACCTCCGTCTAGGTTACATTCTCTACTTTCACATACTTCAAGCTGATCGTGTTGACCGCGGCAATGTGTTCCCCATTTCCCAAATATTTGGTATTGGTCTAGGGTATACGTTTCAGAGCAATTTCTTTTCCTACGCCTTACTCCAGGGCCACATTTTTCTGAACATTCAGACCATTCTCCCCAGTCACTCCAGGTGCCCTCAAAGTCACGTTTATTTATAGCACATTGGTCTCCCTGACACTCATCTGCCTGTAATGGAGTTCCTGAACAAATAAGAGGAGCTTGAGATGGCGGCGGTGAGTCACATCGTCTGAGTCTCCAGCGCAAGCCGTATCCGCATCGAGCTCCACACGCGGACCACGCTCCCCAACCGCCCCATTCACCAACCACTGGACATCCTAAATTGTATTTCACGCACAGTAACGAGTTCCACAGTGATTCAGGATTGATTTGCCAAGTGTTGTCCGCAGCTAATGCCGCCTCGATTGCTTCGTAAGGGCAAGTCATAACGAGGCAGCGTTCCAGAAGAGCCGGCGCAGTTTCCAGTTGATGTAAAGCTTCAGCCCTACTCGAATCACCTTTCACGATTTTGCGAAAGTCTCGCACTGTGCAGTTTTTGATGAAGCATGGTTCAGTTTCTTGATCGACCCCAGAACACGGGAGGCCTTCGTTCGAAGGTGGTGGGTTGATGCATTCTCTAGTCCTGCGGTAGTGGCCGACGTCGTCGCAGGCGCCGCTACAAGTGGACCATGGGCTCCAAGGCGACCAGCCGCCGTCGGTTGGGCAGTCCGCATCAGACACTACACCTATCTCACATTCAAGACGCCAAACCACTTGCTCCCGTTTATCGTATGGCTTTTTTGATTCGGCATCAATTAACAAGACGCTGAAGATTATGAACGTAACAAAGTTTTTCATCGTTTTGTTATTACTAGGTAACCAAAGAGAATAAAACTACGTTTAGTTATCAGGTAACCATAACAAAATTAAATAAATCAAATTAATTACTATTATTGTCATTGAATGGAGTTTTGTTCTTTTTGACAAATAGCTACTTACTATAGGATAGGCGTAGAACGTAGTCTAGTCAAATAACCCTTAAGCCGAGTTGACACGATCAGAGTCTGACCGAGTGGAATCGGATACCTTCTCGGACGCAGTTCGGATGTCAACCCTTATTCGTCGTCCGAGTGCGCTCGGATATGGGTTGCCACAATCCGAGTTGTGTCCGAGTAGGTATCCTACTCCACTCGGTCCGAGCAGACTCTGATCGTGTCAACGCGGCTTTAAACAAATAATAAGTGTAGGTATTGTAGGTTCGGTAGCATAGAGTTAGGTACCTAACTTACCTCTTCGTTATTTAAGGATAGTACCTAAGTAGGAGACGATGATAAAGCTCAGTTTTATAGAGAACTAGCTAAGTTCATTTAGGTATTAAATAATATATTATATTATGTGAGCTAAAATACCAGAAATAGGAACTATAGAACGGACGTTTTACTAAAATTATTTTTATATTTTAAACGGAACTTTTCAAAAATAATTTGAATGACCCGGTACTTAATAGAAATAGAAACAACTATAGAATTTAAAAATACCTAGCTGTCTATTTTTAAAGAGACTAATCAATAGGTAAATAGACAGTTATATGAATCAAGTAGGTTTAATAGAATTATTGGTCTGTCCATGAATATACCTCTACCAAGATAAACGTGTGCGTTCGCCCAGCAAAAAGTATCGTCTTTTCAAGAATCGAATGATGCAGATAATTTGTGCCCTATGTCGTGTAAATGTGCCCAAAATTTTAAATTTGTGCCCCCAAGGGCTGCAGAGTTATTTAGGAAAATCTGATTTTGCTGCACGAACGTTCGCCCAGCAAAACTTTTTTTAAAAAAAGGGTATAGCTGTATTTTAAATATGCAAAAAGATAGCTTAAATACTAGTGTAAATGTGCCGTAAAAGCAAAATTTGTGCCCCTAAAGGTTTTAGAGATATTTAGTTTTTTGCTGGGCGAACGTTTTGGTGATTTCTATATCTCGGAAACGGCTGAACGCACAGTCATAATTTTTTGTTCCTACAGATACGGTAAATTTGTGCCATTTGTGCCGTAATTTTCATTAACATGAGTAGCATGGTTCAGGAGCTATTATTGTTTTTCCTAGAAAACGGAAAAATGCTCTGGCTCTCGAATGAACAAGACCATCGACTTCACGTTGGTGCCGACTGGTACCCATTATATATTCACACGATTCTGTAAAGTTTCACCGGCCTACTACTTATAATAGACGAGTTATTAACGATTTTGTCTTTTTTTTGAGGTTATTTTGAGTGAAATTACTTAGGATACGAAAACACTAGTTTCCTGTGAGCTGGCTTATTACATGCTTCTACAATAATTTGAGCCCTATTTTAAGAATACGTATGCAAAAAATCATCTTTGTATACCCAATACTTTAGACAATAATGGTAAAATACCATTCGAAGTATTTTTGGTAGATAACCAGACCAAATTCGAATGAACATTAAAAAGCGGCCGTACGATACTACAAGCTATCCTTCCTTACTTGGTGGCGTTGTAATGAAATTTAAGTAGTACAGATGCGTACAGAATTGTTAAGTAGAAAATAATATTTATGTCACGAAAAATATTTTACATGAAATAAAATGTGAATTATTTTGTTTGTAATAATCTTACTATTATAATAAATGGGAAAGTCTGTGTGAATGTTCGTTATAAGTACCTAGGTAATCTTTGTGACTACTTAAGTGATTTAAATGAAATTTCGTAGGTAGGTAGGTAGATAGTTTAGGACCTAGAGTAGGATTAAATAGGCTAAAATTTGGAAATTTTAACCTCTGAGGGGGTTAAATATGGTGGTAAGGGTTGTATGGAAAATAATTTTTACTTGATTCGATTCACTCAAAACTCGGTATAAATGAACTATGGACTGAATAATTAAACATGTAGGTATTTTTACACAACCCCTAGGGGGTGTGCAATAAATTTCTGAAATTTATACGAAAAAAACTGGTTCGCGGGCAAAGCTGCGGGTTGCATCTAGTACACTATAATTTGTAATGTAGGTATTACTAAAAATAAATTGTCCGGAGACAACGGCACATCAGTGACCTGTTGAGATAATAATGAATGAATGATTTAACACCAAATACCTATAGGTACAACTTGACATCTGATCTAGCTTGATGTGCCGTTGACAGTACAGGTATTTGTTTTTTTTTAGAAGGTAAGTAATAAACGAAGATAACAAAACAGTATTGTTCTTTTTTTACATTGATTTATTTTTTATAGACAAATAACAATGAATATGCTATTGTAAATTACAATAACCCGAGAGGCAGGCAGACTCAAAAACAAATTACTTATGGGTGCGTGCGATAAGGATGTGTGTGTGTGTGCATTCGAAGAGCACACACAACGGTCGTCGGTCACTCCGAGTTGAATATTGTATTTACTTATCAATTTGTAGAGCGTGTTGGCAAATACTTACCTACCATTATAATATTGGTACCTATGAAAAGGTTGGCTCGTTATGATTTAGCAAACAAACAAACCAGCCTACTAATTATTTATTCGCAAAAGAGCCGTGGATTATTTTCTTACAGGGGATACTCTTTAGGATTATCAGATAAAAAACATATGTAGGTACAGGTATGCCTACGTATAGGTACTTACTAAGTAGGTACCTACTTAATTATTTATTGAAAAGAGCATTTTCATCATATTATATTCATCATTTTTCATCATTCATCATCAAAAGTATATTTTTAAAATGACAATTCCACTTTTGTACGCAACGTTCTCTAAACACTAAATATTATCATGACGATTTAAGAAGGATAGCTTGTAGTATCGGACGGCCGCTTTTTAATGTTCATTCGAATTTGGTCTGGTTATCTACCAAAAATACTTCGAATGGTATTTTATCATTATTGTCTAAAGTATTAGGTATACAAAGATGATTTTTTGCATACGTATTCTTAAAATAGGGCTCAAATTATTGTAGAAGCATGTAATATGCCAGCTCACAGGAAACTAGTGTTTTCGTATCCTAAGTAATTTCACTCAAAATAACCTCAAAAAAAAGACAAAATCGTTAATAACTCGTCTATTATAAGTAGTAGGCCGGTGAAACTTTACAGGATCGTGTGAATATATAATGGGTACCAGTCGGCACCAACGTAAAGTCGATGGTCTTGTTCATTCGAGAGCCAGAGCATTTTTCCGTTTTCTAGGAAAAACAATAATAGCTCCTGAACCATGCTACTCATGTTAATGAAAATTACGGCACAAATGGCACAAATTTACCGTATCTGTAGGAACAAAAAATTATGACTGTGCGTTCAGCCGTTTCCGAGATATAGAAATCACCAAAACGTTCGCCCAGCAAAAAACTAAATATCTCTAAAACCTTTAGGGGCACAAATTTTGCTTTTACGGCACATTTACACTAGTATTTAAGCTATCTTTTTGCATATTTAAAATACAGCTATACCCTTTTTTTAAAAAAAGTTTTGCTGGGCGAACGTTCGTGCAGCAAAATCAGATTTTCCTAAATAACTCTGCAGCCCTTGGGGGCACAAATTTAAAATTTTGGGCACATTTACACGACATAGGGCACAAATTATCTGCATCATTCGATTCTTGAAAAGACGATACTTTTTGCTGGGCGAACGCACACAAGATAAACCTCACAAGGTTTTTATGTTAAAAACACCAAAAAAACCTACCTACTCAGATATAAAAGAATCTAAGAGCTATGCGTGGGTTATTAGAATATTGCAAATCTTTGTAAGAAACACTGTAAAATCTGCCTAAATCTCAGACGATCTGAAGCTCTTTGTATTGCACGATTGACTTACGTATGTGGATATGGCTCGTTTACACCAGGGGGCATGATTCTGTATGAGTTTTGTGATCCCTTGCCCAAACCGTGTGACGTCACAACGTGTTTTAAACGTAGCCGATTCCTCAACGTGCCTTCACGTGGAATCGAAAAATTGAATTCTTTAAGCCACAAGACTTGTTGTCTATGCCCAGTGATTTGGGTTTTGATTATTTCACATGATGCGTTCAAAATCTAGTATCGTAAAAACACGGAAAATTTTCGGTTTTTATAAAACTTGTTTTTCGGTTCCCATTTTGTAGTAAAAATCCCATCTTCAAAGGAATAAGTATCTCAAATTATATTAAATATATAATAGCAACTCTTGCTCAACCATAACATAATATTTTAGTATGTTTAGAAATTTTGGTGACCCTAAATTGATGATTTGTACTTGTACACAAATAGTTTCGGAACGCACTTTGTTTTGATTTACATAACCTATAAAAATCTTCAATAACAATCTCCGAGTATTTCCAGGTCCCAAATTATCTAAACATTATCCATTTAATTGAACCGTCAGGGAAGCGTAAATACAATGGATACTATGCTGCCAAGATGTGTGAGCTGTTGGCGCCAACATAGCACAAGCATCAAGATAACTCAGGGATTCTGCAGACCTTAGATTAGATCAATGGATCATTTTTAGATACATTCCGAGTACCCAAAACACAACACTAAATTTCCTGGCCACTGACTGGTGGCTATCAAAAGCCTGTGGTACCAGGATTGGTTAGCACCCCTCCGAAAGCCGCCTGTAAGTCGCTGTGTCGAGGAGTTTGTAAATGCCCTCGAGCTTCCAACCTAATATGGTCAAAATGCCTACTATGGAACAAGAGAGGAATGTAATAAAACAAGAGTAGGCATAAATTAGTTTTACTATAAAATTTTGCATGAAACTCCACAAATACAAACATCAACAATCCACAAAAAAAAAGATTTCTTCCAACTGTGTAGGTATGTCTTTATTATTGATTCTATGATAAACTAAGCATGCAAGGTTGCTTTGATGAACCTTCATAGCCATAGGCATAGCATAACCCTTAAATCACCTAAGTGAAGCTACATTTTGTATGTCCCTATTTCTTAAGTTGCTTTTCCTTGATGAACACTACAACATTGGGCAAAGGAGGGGCATACTACCAATTTATTAATATTTTAAGCTTTAATAGATATTTCTGGTCTGTTTTAGATATGTAAAAGCAATTTAAAAACAATTATGGCATATGTGCAATATTAGCAGGGGCCGCTCATGATAGTTGTTTGGAGATTATTACCCTTGCGGGTGAACATGCACAACAGCAATATATCAAGATGTGAGACAGCAGAAATTAATGTGATGCTGATGACTGTGTTTAATGATACCTCATTTGTAAAAACTCTGTCTAAACGTAATGTGTTGGTGAAAAAATAAATAAAACTAAGTTATTTTGCAAATTTATTTTATTTATCAAGCTTTTCCTAAATTAGGTGAAGTGCTCCCAAAAACCTGAAAAAAAAATATCTTGCTTATTAATTTATCAATAAAAGTTCCTAAATGTTACATTCTGTTATTCGCTTATTATACCTATGGCAACAAAGTTTCGCAAAACCAATAGACTATAATTGCCTCTAAGTAAACAGTTATTTTGACGACCTCTGTGGTGCGGTGGGCGAATGTCCACCTGCAATGCAGAAGGTTGTGGGTTCGATTCCCTTCTCCTTAGTCATTACACTCTTGGCAGAGTGGTTGTGGTCCTCATATTAGGTGGCATGCCTCACAATCCGGTTGCCTTCCTGGTACACCCATGTAGCGGACCATTTAGTGCAGCTTTAATTTGGTCCGTCCAGCGCATGGGTGATCTTCTGAGTGCTCTTGTGCCGTCAACTTTTCCTTGAACCACAAAGCGGTCCACAAATGCGTCCTTACGGCGCGAAACATTGTTTTCTATGTTTATTCAAAAATATCTATCTTACTAGGTACTTATGCTTAAAATTTACTGTACCATGTATAGGTATCAGTCCTAGTTAGTACTCACAACATATAAGCTTTGCTTAGCTTAGGGCTAGATGATGCTTGTGGATTGTCCAGAATTATTATATACTTACAGTACTAAACAGAAGTGATTCATAATGTTGCAAACTAAAATAATACTACTCTTCCTCTCCCGGAGAATGGAGTTCCTCTCTTTTTCATTCTGTAGCTTCTGCTCATCTAGAAGCAGAAGTCCCTCATCACACCTTTCTGAAAGTAGACAAAGCTAGTTCAAAAACATTGGCAAGTAAATTTTTATGACGCTAATTAGAAGCATCAATATATCTTAGGCATTGAATAAACGATTCCGAGTTATGCGAATTTATTGTCCTAATTAATTAGGTATTGAATTACTTACCTTTCGTGGCTTGAATTTATAGCATTTTCTGTAAAAGCTTGTAGAAAGCAACCACAACAACACAACATAAACATAACCTCAAAAGATGCTCCGAAGTAACTGCGGTAGTAACTATTGCAGTGTCACACTAATCTGTGCCATTTCACGCTTTTCGCGAGCGCGTTTGTTTGACAGATAAAATCGTGCCCGAATCGCACCTGTGACACGGTTTGGAATGTCAGTGTGGCATAGGGAATACGGTTTAGTCCGATTCCACGCCGGTGTCTTGTCGTAGATACGAAACGTGTTGGATTGGCAATAGAGCATAACCCCCTTAGATTGATTACAGTTGACTGATGGATACCATCAATATTAAATTTACAAGCTCCTGGTATTTACTACTTACTAGGGCTTGCAAATGTATTTTTTATATTTTCTGAAAGCAGAAAATACTGCCTAGGTAGGTTGTAAATCATATGAATTTATTTTCATTCAGAATTCAACTTTATTTTATGTAATAGTAAATGTAATAATAAATAACAACTTATGAAAATTTAATAATCTAATAGAAAATTTATCAACCTATTCAAGTTTAACATGAGATAGGTACAGCCAATAGATACTTGCTATATTTAAGAACACAAATATTTATAAAGACAAACCAGTTTTTTTACAAAATCTGACTACCAAAATTTTTAATCCAGCCCAGAAGTAAATAATATAAAGTATAAATTTATTAAGGTAGTCCTAAGCGCACTCTTTATTTGCTCCTTGTCTACTTTATTTCAGTGCCTTGGGCCATAAATCATTATCAAATTATATAATCTCACTTAGTATGACCAGGTCCAGCTGATGACAACTTTTACACAAACCCTTTTTGAAAATATTGCTCATCAAAATCTAATCTCAAAGACAAGGTCTTCGCCTAATCTAATATAAATAGCTAAATAAATATTTATACAAATTAAATCTACAGAAGATATGCCCGCTAAATTAAGAATTAGTTAACAAACAAATTAGTAAACCAACTCATGAAACCTACAGATTTTTTTCAAGAAAAACAAGAAGAATACAATAATTAGAGACTTGCAGTAAAAGTGGAAGAAAAAGTCACATAAATGAAAATAAGAGGTAGATAATGTCAGCGGAATAGGTTTTAACAAATATTTTTGATGTACTCTGATAAATTTTTTGAAACCATTACACATAAAAGTCAAGAGTCGGTAGCTTTTCTATGCAAGGGATAATGAAGTGCCAATCACTTGTGCTAAAAGAAACTTAGAAATAGTGAGGTAGCCCCTAGGCACTAGAGCACTGCATTGAATCATTCTGTCCTCTCCATACTCCACATGGCTGATCAAGCAAGGTTTCTAAACATTTTGACGATCATCTAGAACAAGATCACAGATCTTAATAGATCAACACCCAGTTTTGTGGGTGGTTGTATGCAAAGAATATTGGACAATGCAGGACTAGAGAATATAATGATTTATCCATGTGTTTGGTAACATTAATCCATTTGTCCAGCCATTCTTTCAGTTCTGCATTTGATAGATGCGCATCATTAAGGCCACGTAAGTGACATGCATGCCTGAGAGCTTCTGTGCTAAGTTGTTCTGTGCCTCCTTCTCGGGTAATAGCCTTGTCCATTTCTAGTAACATGAATGCCTTGTATTTCAATTTGTTAGTTCTGAAAACCGATTTCCTCATACCATGCATTTTCATGAGATGACCCTGAAATCCAATTAAAATTTTTGTTTGGAAATACGAAATAAAAAACTACTAGTTACTACCCGGAACTTCACACCATTATTTTAATAAAAGTAGTCTACTATTTGTTATGTTCCTCCAGTGTGCAAAATTGCAACAGCAATATTGACATCTTCGAACAAACATTATCATGGTACAAAGTCCCCTTTATAGAATATAAGTTGGAAAAATTGGTCAATTCTTAGAGATGTTAAAAACACACATCCCTTTCCTGCCAGTATCCAGTTCATAGAAATTTTATAGTCATGGAATGGAGGCATGGTTGCAATTATAATATAAGTGGTACATTTCAAGCTTCTATTACCTTATGTTTGTATGATAAACTTTCCAACTTAAACGGTCCAGTTCTGAACATTTCCAGGCAGTCAAGAATATCTTGCGTAGATGGATGGACTCCTGAGCCTAATTGACCTACTATTCTACTAAACTTCTTTTTGTCTTCGCGATTTTCGATTAGGCTTAGTTTGGCTTGCAAAGCTCGGAAAACTGGCCGGTTATATCCAAGTCTTTCTTGCAATTCATGTGTAGAAAATTCTGCTCGTTGTTGTATCGACCAAAAATGTGAGCACAGTAGTATTCTTGGTTTCCAAAACCTGCAAAATATAACAGTTGATCTTATAACTCAAGGAGTGCTTTCATATATTATTTTATTTCAACTCCATTATTCCACTTACGCAAGAGGGAAAATGATGTAGTTCCCGAAAGGGATTGCTGACAAAAACAATACAGGTGCTATTCTCAACATATCAGATGGCATTTTTTGGTATAGTTCTATTTCTTTACGAGTCATGTTTGAAAATCCACCATTTTTTATTACTCTGAATCGTAGAGTTATGTATGTTTTTAGATCTTTTAGGAAATCTTTAATGCCAACACTAAATACACGGTACATGTGGAAAGCTGTTGGAAATCTAACTTCTAAGAATTTTGTATAATTTTTTACATAGTCTAAGTATCTTTGGACAATAAAAGTACGTAATTTTTCTTTTTCTATTTTCATTGATTTGTGCTCGGAGCGCGAGAAGTTTGTGTATCTGAAAATAGGAAATTTATTCAGATTAGTTATAGACAACTATACAGTGTTCTTATAAAAGTGTTGGTTCTGTTTCTAGGTAGGTATTAATAGGATAAATAATAGGTTAAAAATAGTAAAACAACACAGTATGACCTTGCCTTACTACTTTTTCAAAACAAACATATTATGCTATTGACGACATCTCAACATGCTTTTTGGCTTCTGTGCTTGTTTACGGTGAAATATTGCGCAGATTATAGCTCACCCATAACTCCGAGGCACCAGGAACCTGGGTCTGATCACTGGACTAGCTTGACCACACCGTATTATTGAACGAGATATGTGTACTATACGACCGAATGGCATTTTGTACAAAGAAACTTAATTCTTTGAAGAAATTTCTTCGCCGATAGTGGTCAGATCAAAGAAAATATTAAAAATACTGAAGAAAACAGCAAAATACTCGTTCGTTTTGGTTCGTGGGTGGACAGGACACAAATCTTTACTTTAAAAATTTGACATTGACATGATCGATGATGTCAATGTCAGTAATAATGACTGTCATTGTTTCAAGCAACCTAAAAGCTTCTTGCAAGCAAGCAAGTTGAGCAAGACACAAATATTGCCCTAACAAAAAGTCAAGTCAAGTCATTAGCCGTCAATTATGGACGAACAAAACTGTAGGGATTTATCGGAATCATTTTCAAAGGAAACATCACAATCCCTGACTGATCCATGCCCTAATCGAAGAAGATTACATGACAGACACAGTTTATTCTAGGTACTTACATTTAGAGGACTGGTTCGGTTCCTAAAATAAATACTTATTAGTTCATTCCATGTTCTGCACGAATTGTACTTAAAAGTTTTACCATTTTCAATGATGACTATAAATTACTAAAAATATTATTCGAAATAGATAATTGGGTATAATCTATAAATTTAGTAAATAACCACGAGAAATTTGCGGTATTTATAACTTTTTGCGTGCCACAAGGAATAAACCTATTATAAAAGTAATAAGTAATACGCTAATTGTATACCATAATAAAATTGTGACCCCTTGATAAAATAACTATGTACTACTTACTTTACTTATAATGATTAGTTTGGAACATTTTGGTAAAAAAATGTTTTTTGTCTAAAAATCTCTTGGTCGGTATCTAGGTTCCTGTTAAACATCCAAGGCTGTTGAACGTCTAACATATAGGCTGATGAAAACAGTAAAATTCGTCCGGCGAATAGTACCTACTGGATGTACCTAAATCTGCACAGTTTAAAAAAATTAATCCGTCATAATAAGGCGGCATCGCGCATGATCAATAAATCAACTAACTCGGTCATTGCCGACCGGCGGCGCCATTTCTTATCGTAAGATAAATTCCCTTTACAGTGAATATTGGACATATAAAACTGGTAAGTCTGAAAATATTAGCTACCTAAAAAAAAGAAAGTAGGATTACTTAGTATAAACAAGTGTCTAGGAACTGAAATAAATAGTTATCGTCTTAGTAGGTACTTGTTATCCATTTTTCCAGGACGAGGTTATCGAAAATTCCGTTTAATCACTCATCCATTAAGCATGTTATTGCCAATAGGCAGTAGGTACCTATACGTTTTAATAATTCTGGCACAAACATATTAGTTTTTATTTTAAACAGTTACCTTTGTAAAAATACGACGCACTTCAGTTTTTGTGTTTCTATTTCTAATTCAACAAGTAGGTTGTTAGCGTAGGTCAGGTCAGTAGCAATTCATACTACGGTGGTTAGTAGCGTTATATTAGGTAAATCATCTACTTTTTTGGTATATTCAGTATATAAATAAATTAAACGATCCTTTTTATAATTCAGACTAGTCATACGCCGCTGATCCTTCTACGCCTTCTAAGAAACAAATATGGAGGACTCTGTGAAGGAGTGGTCCAACCAAGTAGAACAACTGTCTAAGGTTTCTAAGGATTTGATAAAACTGGGAGAAAACATTGGAAAAATATGCGATCAAATAAAAGTTGCTTTTCTGAACGTTTGCGTGAAAATTGAAAAGCTAAGATATAATTTTGAGTCCTTTTTACGATGCAACATAATCAGTAACCCGGAAAATACTCCGGCTGCATTAGTGGCGGTGGAAATGGAAAATCTTAGCTCACATGACCAGGGTAACTTGATAATGACAGTAGTGATGATTTATGACTCTCTCAAAAAAATACAAGATGTCTACGGATATATAAACTTAAAAGTGAACGGTCTGAGATTTTACTTTGAAGGTTTTTTCAAAGCTAAGATTGAAGAAAGCACTTCGATGACTCCGATAGAGGTAGCTGAACTGTCTTCGAATAACATAACTTTACCATTCAAAGTACTAAGAGACCAGAGACCAGATATACTGACACTGATCGAAGACAATAAAGTCACATACGAAGGTTTCATAACGGACTTGCAGATCGCTGAGAACAAATTCAACAGCACATTGGAAAACGAAACACTCAGTGCCGTTGATAGCGAACCTGCTTGGTTATTCAAATTATTGTTGATTGATGCACGTGGTTACACAAATGAAGTGTGAAGCTATAAATTCTTACAAAAACATTTTGGCAGCTTTGGATAACCTGCAAGTTTTCATAGACGGTTATCAGAAAGAAAACCTGGCCACTTTAACATAATATGTTAAAGTTGGTAACAATGTCCCTATATATTATATAGGGACATTGTTACCAAGATGGGAAGCTGTAAGACTTGCGCTGCATATCCCTCACCCTCACTCAATCGAGGGACCTGCCATTGATGACGAGGAATTTCGCGGTCATCGAAATCATAGGTCCCGCTAATGAAATTCGCGCTGCCTACAATATAAGGTACATACTTACAACAATAAGTAGATTTAATATTTAATTTAATTTTAATTAGCATTAGGTATTTTATGTTCTATGCATGTACCCATACCCACCACCGGATAAACAGTTTTTTCTTTTTTTACATTTTTACATAAGGAAACTGTGATAGAAAATTATGTACGTACCTACCTTGATCTTTTGACATTTCAATTGGTAGCAGATAATGTAAAAAATCGCGAATACGATGAATAAAACGTCTCAAATTATCGTGGCACTTCCTAATAATTAGGTAATTAAGTTAGATCTCAGAGTTAGATGGACTTCTTTGCCAGCAAACACGAGCTGGACTAATGGTATGTCACTTTCTAACCATGAAGTAGGTACTTATGCGGGTCTTTTTGTTTCAGATCGGATTGGCTGGAGACGTGACTTACTTTTGGGCATCAATTTTTTTTATCATTTTAGCAGGGAGCTATATAGTACCTACCGGGTAAAAAATACAAATATGTAACTGTTCACAAAATACATAATCGGCAATAGCTTTATGTGACATTTGATTATTTTAGCATTATCGAAACTAATCAAGTAGAACTAAGTATTAAATCAGACTTGAAACACTTCTTATCACAGAATCAACTATATAATACTAACGTACCAATAATGTAGGTTTTATTTCAAAATGTTTTTGTATAGATAAAATATATTGTAATGTTAGACAGTTTAGTACTATAAACGGGCAAACTTATTAAAACAAAATATTTCTACAAAAATTACGAAGTTCGCGAAGGGGTAAGTGAGATAGATATCTCTGCCACTTTGAGAACTACAAACGTTGCGTAAATTTGCGTTTATTGCATAAAAATGCTGCTTGATTAAATAACTGCATAATTTAATCTGGATTGTGAAGACACAATTGTAATTAAATATAAAATTAAGTGGTACCATAACAATTAACTTAGGTATATCGAAAAGCTAAATAAATATTATAATAAAAACCTAAAACAAGAATAAATCATAAACCATTAATATAGAGATTAATGATTAATAATCATACGTACATACATAATCATTGATTATGTATGTAATTACCTTGTAATTACGTTATCTATAATGCTTCCGAACGAATGGAATAGAATTAATCTATATATTATATAGAATAAATATAATAAAATACAATTTATATAGAAGTAGCTAGTAACTAGTGAGGTATAATAATTGTAAAATTTGGTTAATTTTTTTTTAACTTATATTTATTCCTTAGTATAAGCTACTTCAACGATCATGGTAGATGATCGTTTAAACAAACATTATGGTATATTCCTTAAATGATTTAAGTACATAAATTATTGTAAAAGTCGTTGTCATACTTATTATAATCTATACTAATATTATAAAGAGGAAACATCTGATTGTTTGTTTGAATTGAATAGGCTCCGAAACTACTGGACCGATTTGAAAAATTATTTCACCAAAATTTTCCAAAATTTTCCGTGATGAACATAGGTTAAAGAATATATTCAAAAAAATTAGGGTTTCGCATGAAAATATTTTTTTGTTAAAGACTCGTGCGACGTCGTGGCGGACCGCTAGTTTAGAATAAAAAAACATACTTATGTACTATATAAATAAATGATTGTTTTTTGTGTAGTTTAGAAATCAAAACCCCTCGAGTGAGCTAAATGAATAAAAGAAACCAAGGTCCAAGTCATTACTAGTTTTTTGAGTCTAGAAATATTTTAATTATATGTGTATATGTTTATATATTTAATATATATAAATACTGAAAGTTTATTGTTTGTTTGAATTGAATAGATTCCGAAACTACAGGGCCGATTTGAAAAATTATTTCATCCTTAGAATTCAGAAAATAAGCTATAGAATACTTTCAAAAAATATAAGGGTTTAAAAAATAAAGGCAGGCAAAAATTATAATAAAATAATCTCGGACATTCTTTGAGATGTTATCAATTGTGGAAACATAGCGAGGTCTTGGAAGGGGAAAGAACATTATGTATCATCAGTTTTGAATGTCTATTTGGATGACAACATGCGACGACACAATTGCGACTTCCTAACTTCCGAAGACGTTGGTGAGGGCTGCTGGTGCGGCGGCAGATTTCGCAAAGGATCGCAAAAGACATAAATAGCAGTTCTCGACAGAACCTACGCATTTGCTCCCCTTGTCCTCGAGACCGTAGATCTATAGGGTAAGTATCGAGGCTTTTGGGTTACAAATATATGGGCGTCTGCTCGAAGCGACGCGAAACCCAAGACCTGGTGAGTATCTGGTTCATCAGCATTGCAACACGCAGCGAGGCAATGCAGGCAGTGTCTTGGGGATGCTTCCAACTGCTTGCTTCAATCATTGTAAACGCCTACCTACTTGTTCTAATTGCTGTGTTATTTGATGGTAATTTTCTTTTTTAGGGTAGGCAGAACTCCCTGATTTCAACTCAGTACTACTCTACTTAATTTTCTGTCTGTCGTGTCCATTGCAAGCTGCAAGAGTTTAACTAAAAGAATAAACCACTCCGGAAATAGAGTGATTAGATCTTATCCCCGAAATCGATACAATTCTTTATGTATTATCATAAACTTAATTATAAATCTGTGACTCGTGCTACTTTTGATGTTGTCTATTACAACAGAGAGACAATAGCAAGATCAGTCTGTGCTGAGTACAATACTCTATATAGAACGTAGTGCTTTTATTCTCTTTGTATTCCTCCATTACTGCATTGTAGGTCTGCCACCTTTTTTACTTAATATTCGCGTGATTTTCGTAGAATCTGGCTTACATTTTATACTTAAGAAATGATAAACATAAATGGCTATAAGGTTCCATAATCTATGTATGGATTTGTTCCAAGAAATGAAACCTTCACCGAAAGTACTATCAAAACATTTTTCACAAGTGAGCTTCAGCAGAAATGGATATAAAACGGTTAGAGCTATTTGTTATTTTCCATGAATTTTAAGACAGAACTAGGGATATCTGCAACTCCGTTTCCGCAATGGTATCTAAGGTTTTACAGTGGCGTACAAATCGATAGTATTAGTCGTAAGAAGTAACTAAAGGCTACCAGGAGAAAGGCTGCTTACTTTCGTTTTTAACACTTCAACTCCGGTCACCAATCCGCCAACGAGGGTGATGATATTCCCATAACCAAATACCGGTTATGGCGGACATGGTCAATGGAAACATGTGCGCTGGACAAAATTATAACTCCAGTACAGGTGCACTTTCTCTTATTCCCTTACTCTCATGATTCGTATCGAGTACAATGCAACCGGTAAGAGATTCGGCGCATGACCATCGGTCCACGTGTTTTCCATGGCACGTGTTTGTAACACCTGACTCCAGAGTGCTACAGGGAATTTTTCTTGCTAGACAAATTCTAGTATGGAACAATTTTTGGTCTACTCCGAGATTTAGACAAGGTTTAATGTTTGAAACTCGACTGCTAGGTTAACCAGACATTAAAACATGGTGTATATGATAAAACCTTTCTTGTTTGGGCGAGGCACGTATAAGTACGTACAGCAGTGGACGTGAGTGTTGAATTATGACGGTTTTAATTTCTGTCATTTTATTCTGTGGTCTTCGATTCTTACGAACTCCTATGAAACCAATACTTTTCATCATGATACCGACGGTTATTAGTAGGTATATATATCAGGACCTACTTAAATACATCTATAGAAATGAATTATACGTAGGTATCTATGATAATTATAGCTGTTCCGTTCCTTTCTACATTAAATTAAATTAAAGAAAAACATGTTCGCGTTGAAGTCTTTTCCTTGATACTTTAAGCCTCTTCAAAGAAATCTTTACTCTTGCTTTCATGGAGTATCATGAATTGGAAAAAGTATGGAAAATTCGGTGTAGAAAAATCTAAACAAACTGTATATGTTATTAAATTTTTAATTTTCAGAAAATATTTGTTTTGCAAGGACTGTATGTTCCCCGATACACACGGATTCAAGAAAGTAGTTGCTCTAAAAAACTCAGGGCTGCTCATTTATCTGCACAAAGGAGAAGATACGGTAGGGAAATAATATACAATGCGAGGCCGAATTCAACTGAATTAATGGCTTCATCATAACAATGCATAGTGTCTCTGAATGATACATTTTGGCATTTAACTTTCAATGAAAGAACTACATTTAATTTCTTAAACCAAAAAAAATTTAATAAAGTTCTTTTTAGAAATTACTTACAAGTTTTTTCCTGTTAACGGCCATAATACTATTATCTATTATTAGGTATAATAAAACTGTAACAGGTCCAATTCTGTACATTGAAGATATTTCGAAAATTTTTTTTAGAGGGCATTCTATTATCGGTACTGAATCCAAAACTAAATTTTTTTTCGTTCATGTCTGTCTGTCTGTCTGTCTGTATGTCTGTCTTTCTGTCTGTTTGTCTGTTTCTTAAACGCGCATCACGCCGAAACTGCTGGATGCATTCGAATGAAACTTAGCGCGATTTGATGTCATACGACGAGGAAGGACATACAATACATTTTATCCTGAAATTCAGAAAAGTTCCCCTGGGAGAGGGGATCAAAGAAAAATTCCTTAACCTCGCATCATGCCGAAACTACTGTGTTCATTCAAATGAAACTTGGCAAAATTTGAGTCCATATTACGAGGAAGGAAATATAATATATTTTATCCCGGAACTCAGTAAGGTTCCCGTGGGAGAAAGATGAAAGTAAAGTTCCTTGACAGCGCATCACACCGAAACTGCTGAATGTATTCGAATGAAACTTTTAACGCGCGATTTAAGTTAATACTACAAGTAAGGACATAGGGTACGTTTAATCATACATATTATTGTATTTTATGTTTTATTTCTAACGAGGGTCCGGCCAGAATAAAGCCTGATCTTCACTCTGGTGCTTCGACCGAGGAGTTTAGAGTTATAGTTCGACCGAAACCGCTGTACCGCTCCCTAAGAAAGTGCGGCGAAGTGGGGGCCGAGGAAAAAAGAGCAAGAATACACATGAGATCGATATTGTCGGATATATCTTACGATATCGTACCAATATAAACAATATTTTTGTTTTATATATTATATCGATATGTTTATATTTTTTTATAACTAAATTATCTACAGATATTCTGACAGAGCTTCTGCTTCAACTTCATCTTCCGTTTCGCCATCGGAATTTGAATCAGAGTCGTTCTGCAAATTTATAATTAATGGATCGATAATAATATCAAATCTACTATCGCGATCCCAGTAATTGTTTTCATTTTTTTGGACATGATCATCACATTTCTGCCATTTTTCCGCCGTGAACTCCGAAAACAATGTATTCAATAAGTTTATCTTTTCATCTAGAGAAGAGTTAATATGGTTATGAGCTATATTGTTTTTAATATCAGCCCAGACTAACTCTATGGGATTCAAATCCGGATGGTACGGCGGTAATCGTAGAACAGTATGTCCATTGGCTTTCAGGAGTTCATCAATTCTGTACACGGGCTCTTTTTGTGTATTATCGATAAGAAGTTGCAGTTGAGATTTTGTCATAGCTTCCGAAAATTCAACATTGTGGCGCCGTAACCAGTTCTGCATTTCGGTTTTGAGGCTTGCTATGGTTGGCTTCTTGTCAACCTGAACGCTGTGGTAAGACGCGTTGTCCAAGACAACCACAGAATTCGGAAGCAATTTATCTTTTAACTTTTCATCTACCCACTTATAAAAAGTAGGCCCGTTCATGTCTCCATGATAGTCGCCGGTCTTAGCATCTGATTTGAATATCGTCAATGCACCATCAACCAAGCCATTTCGACATCCAGCGTGAAGAATTACCAAACGCCGTCCTTTTCCAATATCAGCATGAATTCCAGGTTCGGACGATGATTGCCAACATTTGCTTACATGGTGACTGGCGTTAATGTATGTTTCATCAAGGAAATATATGTTGAGGTTTTACGTTCTGTAATTTCTGATTTGTGTTAAGTATTTTTTCCGCCACACTACAATATTAGGCTGCTCTATAAGGAGATGTCTCTTCGATTTGCATTTTTTGAAACAGTAAGAGGCTCCTTAGAAATTCTCGTCCACAATTTAATATGCCATCTTGTTTCAAACTTGAAAGTAACTTACGGACACTTGGCACTCTTTTTTCAAATTCATAAAACTGATGAATTTTTCTTCTGATAACTCCTAAATCAAAATCATCAACAACATGTTTTTTCTTTATAGTTTTTGGTTGTTTTGGCGAATTAAATTTCAATCGGCCCAAATTTTCAGTTGATGAATTGCCCTCTTATATCACATTTCTTGCGGTTTTTTCGCAGTACCCCGTAGCGTCTGCCACGATTTTGGCAATATTTGCATCACTTTTATATTCAAAGCTCTCTCTGTCTGCTTTTCTTTTCTTAAACTATTCGGCCACTTTAAAAATTATGGCCTTGACATCACGAGATAGCGCTCGGCCCATCTTTGGATATTTATCTCATGTGTATCTGACATAGACCGTCCGGTACAAAGGCGACCTACTGCCGTGAGCGTCGACGGCAGACAGACTGATGGATCGGAGCGGCCGATACTTCCCCCCCGTCTCGCCGCGCGCATACCTCAGGAGCGGTACAGCGGTTTCGGTCGAACTATACCACTTGTCTTAGTAACATTTTTGATTAGATGGTTACTCACTAACAAAAATTATAATGCGATTAATGTCATTCACGTCTTATACAGGGTGTTTGGTGGAGGGTTAGACAAACTCGGTGGGTGTGTATGTGGACCTATTTGTGAAATACAAATTGAAGGAAAAGACCCTAACTGTTTACAATTTTTCACCCACCGAGTTTGTCTAACCTTCCACCAAACACCCTGTATATCTCATCATGGAAGGTTTTGGGAAAAACTGATTCTCATTTTGTTCTATGACATGAAACTCGGGTGAAAAGGTAGTATGTAGTTCCATGGAAAAAATAGGGACGAAAATGTGTCATTTTGTACTATGACGTCATGTTCCATAGAACAAATGGGACCTACCCGTATATTCTAATATAAGTCGTGTAGAGACAGTGTCGATGAAGACGACAGCCGGCACTGCTTTATATACAACTAGCGGCCCGCCCCGGCTTCGCACGGGTATTAAATAAAAATTTCAAATTATACACAATAACACGATGGGTTTCACAGTTTTCATACGGATCCCTTACTTTTTCTAACAGCATTGGGATTTTTGACATTGACTCGACACTGGCCGTAGAGAAAAAGCAAGCACAGTGCGCAACCTCTTTTTCTATTCTGACGCGCCATAATAGAAAAAGAGGTTGAATATACAGCGCACGGTTCAATTATTGAATTTTTCATGCGGATCCCTAACTTTTTTGAAAATATTATATAGCCTATGTTCATCATGGATAATTAAGGATTCTAATGGTGAAAGAATTTTTCAAATCGGTCCAGTAGTTTCGGAGCCTATTCAATTCAAACAAACAAACAAACAATCAAATCTTTCCTCTTTATAATATTAGTATAGATATTAGTATAGATAATTTGATTTAGATTTTTAGTCCCATTCTTTGTCTACAGAGTTTTTACAATTTTGCTGCTTACCTAAAATTGAACATGTATAAAATATTGGAAATATTTAGTACTGGTCATTTTAATAATTAGACATTATTACTTTTGGCTTTGAATATTTTTTTTGGGCATTAGTCGTGCAAATCATATTATATGTATGTAAATACATTAAAACTATAACAGGTAAAATACTGCACATTAAAGTTTTATTTATTTAATGGTAGAAAAACAAACTGACACTAATGCATGGCAATCGCGGACGAAGTCGCGGGTACAGCTAGTATTTTATATTCACAGTAAGATAGGTTAGTACTAACCATAATAAATTCCCTTATTATTGTAGAAGAAAAATGCAGCGGATAAATCAAAATTACTCGATGTATTCATTTTGCATAATAATAGTGAACACGATCTTAGAAGAAAAGCCATCCATATGCCATCGAAATGTGTAAGTTCATTATAATTATAGCAACTTAAGAGTAGCGGACATTAAGTCATAGCAGTGGATTTGTCTGATATTTTAATCTAAATCTAGAATAACAACTACCTAATAAAGCAGCCCCATCCGTTCAGTAATTTTGGCGAGAAGAGATAAAAAACATCCAAACTTTAATAATATTAGTGAGGCTTCTGCCTGATAATAACTAACAACTACATACTCGTAATAGGCCAAATTTCATATCGATCTCTATACATTAGTTTTGGTGAACATTGGTACCTACCTAGGTAAAAATTTTCACAAACTTTGCCTTATATGTAATTTAATTAGAGAAGGAATTGCAACTTTTATAAACATATTTAAGCTTAGCACAGCACAATACGCTATTCTTGCTTTATTTCCCAGGTCAGCTTCGCACAAGGTGCTTTAGATGTATCAATATAGTCAAACGCGTGCGCAGTCTCTTGGATGAATTAAATTTCATTAAGAAAAACCAAGTCATTGGGCTATGTGAGCATTGCAAAAGAAATCCTGGGGCGTGCAAAAGATGTCAATATATTGTCAACAAATTTCTAGACAGTAAACCGGAACTTCACAAGGAAAAACAGGAACAATTCAAGTCCTGGTTCAGTCAACTGAACCAATACCTACATTACGTGCTGAACGATGAAAACTTGGACAGGGGTGAAATAAACAACGACCCATCCGCATTGGAGCTAGAGAGACTACTAGAAGAACTGAAACATGCATTAGAATTGAGAAATCTGCACACAACCTTTTTCCCGACTAACTTGGCCCAGCTGAGTTCTATGACAGCTGGCAACGAAATGATCGATGATTTACTGGCTAAAATAAATCTGGAAGATTTGAGAAAACCTGCATTTGATGAAAATCTACCTCCGACAGGCGAGGGTATGCAACTGTTACCAAAACAGTATCAAACTGATAGTCACAGACGATTACCCCCATTGACTAGGGCAATACAAAAAAAGAGTACCAATGAATGGATTGAAAAAGATAGTGTATTCAAAAATCAAGAATTTCAGAAAGGGACTAAAAAAGAAAAATATAAATCTATTTCCGACATGACAAGTAAAGGTTCTACCTCAAAACTACTTGAAAAAATGAATAATTTGAAAAACCAACCTGAAGGTAAATCGGGTAATGTATCAGGAACTCATAGAAGCAGAGAAAAAAATAAGGTAATTTCTGAAATAACAAGCAGAACAACTACTCCAAAACCAATTGAAAAAAATAAGGTAACAAAAAACCAATCTAAAGATAAACCAGGTAATGTTAATGAAACTAATCGAAAGAGTAAAATTCATAAAGAAAAAATGGAATTTGCAGAAACTCATCGAAATAAAAATGAACATAGTAAGCATACGTCTAGAAATAAGAAATTTTTTTTTACCCACAAATCTCAAGACAATGTTGTAAAAGTAACATTCAATAATAAAGGGAAAAACCCTGTGAAAGGACAGCAAAACACCACATCTCAGTTTGCAAACATGGAATTACCCTTTGAAAGAACTCTAATGGCAGGTGATGATGAATTTATCAATTCAGATGACAGTGCTTCATTTGTAGAGTGCGGTCAGCAAGGTCCCGATTTGATTACCGAAATGATCAATAAGACAAAAGTAGTAGACTACGATCCTCACTACAAAGACAATATTATGTTATCCCATTCAGAAGAAAATAATCTTTTGCCTGATTCATCCGTAGGGAAACAACAGGTAAAACACTTAGTACAGAATAACTAGACCTACGCTTAAACCGCTAATGCGAAACGATGTTACTGAAAGACCCATCTACCCAACCCACGACATTGTACCGTAGTGTAGTAGGTGTGGATGAATATAATGATGATACGCTTAGGTCTAATATTAGGTATCTTAAGAAGAAGTAGAAGTACGATGGCATACGTGACATTACTCTTGTTAGAATAATACATAGTTTATTCGTAACCAAGCCATCAATCAATTGATTTTAAATTACAGATGAAAAAAAAGGCACATCTTCCCGATGGTATTTTGCACTATAGACTGTCTGATAAAACCTTTATAAGTAAAGGATACACTATTTTACCTGTGATCAAGGTCATGAAACGTGTGAGTCAATTTATGTTTGTACTTATATATTGCCAACATAAGTTAAATTTTGATTTTGATTATTATTTTACAAGTTCTATTTTTGGCATTGTTTTATTTTCCCGAATTATTAATGTTATTGCTTTTGAACTTTGCACATTCTTCGAGCAGACTTGTGAACAACCGTTTGCACCACGTCGAATTGTTGAGTCCTATTTTGAATAGGTACCTTACTGGTTTCAACGCATTTCAGCATTCATCATCAGCCCACATTAGTCCACTGCTGGACATAGGCCTCCCCTAATGAGCGCCATTGCGCCCTGTCTTCAGCTTGTCGCATCCAGCATCTGCCAGCAGTCTTTCGCAGATCGTCATCCCACCTGGCCGGAGGGCGTCCTAAACTACGTTTACCAAGTCGCGGTCTCCACTCAAAAACACGTTTACCCCAGCGGTTATCGGTTCTTCGCGATATATGGCCGGCCCACTGCCACTTAAGTTTGCTAATTCTCTGAGCTATGTCGATGACTTTAGTTCTCTGTCGGATGTATTCGATACGAATCCTATCCTTCAGAGAAACTCCGAGCATAGCTCTTTCCATAGTGACTTTGAACTGGTGGACCAACCCTATCATGAGTGTCCACGTCTCAGCTCCGTAGGTCATGACTGGTAGGACGCACTGATTTAAAACTTTCGTTTTTAAACATTGGTGCTGAGATGTCAAAACTTTCGTTTTTAAACATTGCGGTATGGATGACGAGAAGACTAGACGTAGTTTTCCGAACGCTGCCCAGCCTAGCTGGATCCTCCTCTTGGCTTCCTTCTCGAAATTGTTTTTACCCAACTGCAAAATCTGCCCAAGCGACTTCGTCAGAGAGGTCAGACCTGAACAAGCGAATTGCGAAGATGTTACGGCGCGACCTTCGGAGCTCTAATACACGCCTCATTGAAGAGATAGAGCGAAAGCGAGGGTCCAAAGTATTCACTCAGCAGCTTGGCAGGAGCCACCTGACCAAGCTACAACGCACGACGGAAGGACCGTATTGACAAAGCCGGAGATATCGGCCGAGATAGAGGACTTTTATGGCCGTTTATACGCTGCTCATGCTCCCCGTTCCCAACGAGACGGCCACGATTCTAGAGCCACCTTGATACGCCACTATACCGACGAACTGCCAGACATCAGTCAAGACAAGATCGTATTAGCTCTGAGGCAGCTTAAAAATGGAAAAGCCTCCGGTGAGGACGGAATAACATCGGAGCTGTTGAAAGCTGGATGATACCTTATTGTACAGGAGTTACAGAACCTCTTCAACGCCGTCCTTCACAGTGGGAGAACTCCAAAGGCGTGGAGTGGGAATTTGGTCTTGCTCTTTTTTCAGAAGGGAGATAATACCCTCCTTAAAAACTATAGACCCATCTCACTCCTAAGCCACGTCTATAAGCTTTTCTCTAGAGTGATATCCAACCGTCTCGCCAGGAGACTCGACGAGTTTCAGCCACCGGAGCAGGCTGGGTTTCGCGGAGGATATGGTACTATAGGCCATATTCACACAGTGAGGCAAATTATACAGAAGTCTGAAGAGTATAATCGGCCCCTGTGTCTGGCTTTTGTGGACTATGAGAAGGCCTTTGACTCCTTCGAAACCTGGGCTGTTCTACAATCCTTACAGCGCTGCCAAATAGACTATCGTTAAATCGAGGTGCTGAGATGTCTCTACGAAGCCGCCACTATGTGTGTCCAAGTACAGGACCAGCAGACTAAACTGATCCAACTGCGCAGAGGAGTGAGGCAGGGGGATGTCATATCCCCGAAACTGTTCACGTGCGCGTTGGAAGATATGATTAAGACGCTGGACTGGAAAGATAAGGGCATTAACTTAAACGGCGACTACATCTCACACCTACGATTCGCTGATGACATAGTCTTAATGGCGGAGTCGCTAGAGGAGCTGAACCGGATGCTGGATAGCTTCAGCCTCCCGATGTATCGGTCTTGGCATGAATTTGGATAAAACCAAAGTCATGATCAATGGCCACATTCAAGACCGAAGATCCAAGACCGGTGATCGTACATGGCCATTGGCCACCTTCTCGAAATTGTTTCTGAGTACATTTCAAAGATTCACAAAGGCATTTCAGCATTATAAACGTTTTTTACTCTATAATATTAAAGCTTTGCTTCTCAGTTTGTATGTTTTTCTTAGAATTTGTCTTTCTTTTTGTATATGTCGGCGCGAAGACGTGATTTCTACACTACGATCTAGTTTTAAGAATTAACTGAGTGTTTAAACCTCTAAAATTAACCAAGTCGACTTGGTTAGGTTTCCTATAAGAACTTTGTGATAATTCAAAAACATCGCCCCGAGTTTGCTCCTTTGTTATTGTGAAAACGCTAGGCAACCTTTTGCTATAAATAAAGCCACTGGGCGAGTAAAACATTCAGTCTTGCTCGAGCACTCGGAGGGAACGGACCTCCCTGGAATAAATCAAACGTTCTTGTTTCTAACTGCTGTTTCATTGGGACTACCTTCTATCGAGGAATATCCGGACAACGAAAATCGTGACGTCATCACTGCTGACGTCATCAACTGTGTCGTGGGATCGTTCGGGCCAGGAATCTCTTTCTCGGTCGCTGGTTGGATGGAGCAGACTTCTACCAACAAGACAATGATGATAGTGACGTCAGTCCTGGTGACGTCACCCATTTAAAAAGCGTAACGAGGGTTCTTCCCTCGTCATCAGAAGTGGGATCAGGGCCTGCTAGCGCTTCTGATCCAAACCACCCCAGCGAGGTCATCACTGCCTCAATAACTTCATAACCACGTACCAGCCAGTAAAACCACTACTCCGGGGTATAACAACCACGGATACACCAAGCCCCTCTATGGCAGGAAAAGCCGAACGCATAGACAGTCCTGGAGAATGATAAACGACCGTGGAAGATTGCCCTTGATCATCTCCGCCCAACAGGCAAACAACAAATCGTGTCGGCGGGAGAACCTAATCAACACGGTCCTCGAAACACTTTCTACTTCCCGTGCTGTATTTGTGAGCTAGAACGATGGGTAAACAACCGTGGAAGATGGCCCTAGATTATCTCCGCCCAACAGGCATGCAACAAACCATGTCGGCGGAAGAAACCTATCCACACAGTCCTCGAAACACTTTCTACTTCCCGTGCTGTACTTTGCGAGCTAGAAACGATGGATAAACAACCGTGGAAGATGGCCCTAGATTATCTCCGCCCAACAGGCGTGCAACAAACCGTGTCGGCGGAAGAAACCAGTCCAGAAGGTCCTCTGAACACTGTCTACTTCCCGTGCTGTACTTTGTGAGCAGGCGTGCAACAAACCATGTCGGTGGAAGAAACCAATCTACTTACCGCGCTGTGTACTTCGTCAGCTAGACACGATGGATAAACAGATAAGTTGATAACCACTTTTACTTGCGAGCGTTCATGCTTCATTACAAACTACATCTCCCTTCCTATTCTTATCCTCCTAATCTACGAGAAAACCTACGAGAAACTTCCGAGAAATCTACGAGAAACCTCCGAGAAATCTACGAGAAACCTCCGAGAAATCTACGAGAACCTCCGAGTACCTATAACCTCCGAGTACCTATAACCTCCAAGAACCTATAACCTCCGAGAACCTATAACCTCCAAAGACCTTACCCATTTTCGTAATACTTACAACTCGTTATAGTTTAAACAGGTACCAAACTTAAAAGCAATATCTCTTTGTTACAGAATCTACGTGAACATGCGAGAACCACACAGCCATGACCAAATTAAACTAACCTTTTTCGAGAACCTCCGAGAACCATCTACGAAAACCTCCGAGAACCATCTACGAGAACCTCCGAGCACCATCTACGAGAACCTCCGAGCACCATCTACGAGAACCTCCGAGCACCATCTACGAGAACCTCCAAGCACCTTCGATATACAAACTAAACTAACTTCTTCGAGTACCTTCCAAGCTAAGTAAACCTGACCTTCTACGAGAACTAAACTAACTTCTTCGAGAACCTTCCAAACTAACTTAACCTGACCTTCTACGAGAACCTCCGAGTACCATCTACGAGAACCTCCGAGAACCTCCGAGAACCATCTACGAGAACCTCCGAGAACCTCCGAGAACCATCTACGAGAACCTCCGAGAACCTTCGATAAACAAACTAAACTAACTCCTTCGAGAAACTTACAAACTAAACCTGACTTTCTACGAGAACCTTGTTTGCAACTCGATGGAGTTGTACACAGATACCAAACTTAAAAGCAAAACCTTTGTTACAGTTACAGTAACCGCTGACCCGGCTGGTGCAGAGCGCGCACCGCCGCCGTGCAGAATGGCCGTGTCGGCGCGAAGACGTGATTTCTACACTACGATCTAGTTTTAAGAATTAACTGAGTGTTTAAACCTCTAAAATTAACCAAGTCGACTTGGTTAGGTTTCCTATAAGAACTTTGTGATAATTCAAAAACATCGCCCCGAGTTTGCTCCTTTGTTATTGTGAAAACGCTAGGCAACCTTTTGCTATAAATAAAGCCACTGGGCGAGTAAAACATTCAGTCTTGCTCGAGCACTCGGAGGGAACGGACCTCCCTGGAATAAATCAAACGTTCTTGTTTCTAACTGCTGTTTCATTGGGACTACCTTCTATCGAGGAATATCCGGACAACGAAAATCGTGACGTCATCACTGCTGACGTCATCAACTGTGTCGTGGGATCGTTCGGGCCAGGAATCTCTTTCTCGGTCGCCGGTTGGATGGAGCAGACTTCTACCAACAAGACAATGATGATAGTGACGTCAGTCCTGGTGACGTCACCCATTTAAAAAGCGTAACGAGGGTTCTTCCCTCGTCATATACATCTTAACTTTTATCTAGTTTCACGTGCTTATAAAAGGGAAATTGTCAAAATGTGATTGAAAATTTTTTACACTCTGGAAAATTTAAGGATATTTTAAATAATATTTTTACTGAGTACTGTGGAAAATATAAAACAGTGGAATATGGGGAATGCAAAAAATCTGTATGTGTAAATTAAATCGGATGAATCATGCGGAAAATCTGAAAAGGAATCAAATGTTATACAAAACTTCTCCTAGTTCTGTATCTATATTCCATATTAGAAAATGGTCACTTTGAAATTAGGAAAGAAAACCTGAAGAAAACACACTTTTTTATGCTCTCTGAATTTTCAGATCTACCTTTATAAAATGACTCCTGTAAACCCTCAATTCAACTGGTTTGAACGGCATAAGCACGTCGGAACGAAGAATTACGACACCGGCGAAATACTTGCCGAAATTAACAAAAACGGTACTGGGAAATGGTTTTATAAAAATGGGCGCATCGCTTTGGATTATTATAATGCTAAAGGTAACCAACGGATCAGATTGGTTCTATAAACGACTATTTTAAATGGCTTTAAGATACCTTAGCTATTAAAAAGATTGTTACACATTGATTATTACATAGGTTATTTTAAATGGCTTTAAGTTATAACTTAAAGCCATTTAAAATAACCATATGTCGATGTTTCTAAGAACTCGATAAGACAAATTTTATACGGTTACTAGCTTTTTCCCGCGGTTTCGCGTTAGGGGATGTCTACGTCATAGTAATGCCTGCATGCCAAATTTCAGCCCGATCCGTCCAGTGGTTTAGGCTGTGCGTTGATAGATCACTATGTCAGTCAGTTACCATTGAGTTATATATATATTTAGATTGTAATTTTTGTTGTTTATAAATATTTTTTATAATTAATTTAGGTACATGTTGAAAATACAGGGATACAAATAGAAAAAGAAATACTATAATAATAATAAAAATAATAAAAAAGTATTTATTTTCAAAAAACGGTTTCTAAAGTTTAACGGTTAACAGAGTACTATCTAAAACTAATTACGCTATCTCTAAAATATTTATGTTTACCTTTAGGTAAAGTACTCTACCCTAAAAACCTTAGTGCTGAAGATGCATCGACTCCTCGCTCTAACTAAGTAAAACTTGTGATTAGACGCGAGGGCTACTCTGCCTCACAGACACCGGGAGTGCGACTAAAGTACAATGGTATAGTTGGTACATAGATTATCTTGTACAATTGAAAGAAAAGCTATTAACTAAGTATAATTTAAACATAAAATCGAAACGAAAGTGAAAATCTAGGCTAGACAAGAGTCGGTTACCTTAACTAAAACTAAATTAATAAGTAAACAGAAAAATAAAACTAAGATCAAGCCCTAAGCAAAAGTGTTTATGTATGTAGAGTTTTGTAAAAATAGATAGGTATGTGAATGCGTGCGAAAAATAATGAATTTGTTAAGCTATATGACCTAATAAATATATTGTGTGTATATAAAATATATTCAGAAATTATTTATAAGTATACTGTAAAGTATTATCAAACAAGAAATAAAGTGTTATTGATTTCCTTTTCACAAGAATTTTTGTTCAGCCACAATGCCACGAGACTTCAGCCTATGTACAAACTACCTATGTGTATCCTGGTACAACCTATTTGTGCCTTATATATAATAATAATAATGCCGGACAATCCACACAGCATCATCTAGCTCCAAACTAAGCAGAGCTTGTGTTATGGGTACTAGATGACTGATATACATAATACAATATTATTACACATATAGATATTTTTTATTATACATAGAAAACGACGAGAACTCCCTGAATAAATATCTGCAGATCGTACAAATATTTGTCCCGAGGCGGGAATCGAACCCGCAACCTCCTGCGTCGCAGGCAGACCTTCGCCCACCACGCCACAGAGGTCGTCATATCCTGGTATAACCTACCGTGCCTAGTATCAAGCAACTCATAATATGATTGCAGACGTGACCTCGGGTCAACGTTACGTGCTTTACAGTTCTGGAGAAGAAAGTAACATCTACCAAAGGGATAAAGAAAGATCGAGATACAAGCCTCAAGTAATCGGAGTATTTGACTTGCTCGGCAACGGAGTTGTCTACGATCATAACGGAAACGAGAGGTGAGGAAACTACAGCGGCAACGCATTTGACTACTTTTGCATCTCCAACAATATACCTCTAAACAATAATAAAAAGTTGTCAATACTAGGGTTTTGCCATAATAACCACGCTTGTCAGGCGAATCGGTGATCGCAATAAAGCTTTTTTTAACAATTTGCTGAAGGAAGCTGCTGCTATTTCCAAAAACAAATTGTACTTTGAGATCAAAAACTACTTACCTAAATACATAAAAAACAACTCACCCGATTCAGTGATTTTGACAACGTTTCCCCTATCTATACAAAAATATCCTTAAAGTATGATGATGTTTAATTATTTATGTAAATAGTAGTGATTTGAATAGATTTTCACCAAGCTCAGTGGGCGAAGTAATGACTGCGACGCAGTTGCGGGCTCGACTCCCGCCGCAAGTTAATTTCTTGTTCGATCTGCACATTATTTGCTCTGGGTCTTTCTCTCGTCTTATCTCTATGTATAATAAAAAATATCAATCTATGTTACTCAGTATATCAGTTGGTGATAATCATACTCCTAGTCAAAGTCCAGCCACGCGCGCGACAATATAAGATACCACAAGTGTGTACTCTGTATCTAGTATCCATAACACAAGCTAGAGTTACATCGCGGCGAATTCATGAAGTGATTTCTTTTTCAGAATTAAGTTTAATCAAAGTGAAGGCGTAGTCATGGACAGTAAGATCGCCCCTGTAAGTCGTTGGAAATGGAACTCGCTCAACGATCCTCCCCAATTCGAGTCTATACTTGTAGACAACTATGAGTCCTCTTTCACTGCAAAAGAGGAGATCAGAAATCGAAACTCCGAAATACTGCGAACAGAACTTCAAAACTTTGCCAAACAGAAAGCTCATAAGTTGCAGCAAAAGTTTAAGCCCTTTCAAATAAGAATGAAAGCGTTTAAGATAAACGATGAGTTTTCGTTAAGGATTATCGACCAGGCTAATATTTATCTGCTTTTTCGACACGGGACGGTGTCGTTGAAACTGAATTTAGGTTTGCACCTCGTGAGTAATGAGATCGTGAATATTGACGAGGCTGAGATTGGTGGGATGGCGGTGGCAACTCCGTACGATGTGATACCGGCAAAGACGGCTAGCATCGCGAACATTCAGCAAAATTTGCAGATTAAAAGAGACTTACAAAGCCAAGTCCATGGAAAACATAGTACATTCACGTTAGATAAAGTTAATGTGTCGTCCAAATATTCTATCTAAGCGTAGGATACACACTGTAAGTTAAGTGTTTTTTTGTTGTATGGAAAGAGTTGTTTCGTTTATTTATTTATAGTTATCGTAAGATTATATTTGTCACATAGCTAAAATATGAGTACTAGTTAGATTTGCAGTAATGTGATATTATTACGTAGGTACGGGTACCTTCATACCCTATTTTAGGGGTAAAAGTTAAATATTTAAGTATTATATCTAATACTATTTCTAAAGTTAAGCGGAATCGACGCGAAACGCGGCTCATATTCTGTAAGTACCACGGAACTGCATTAAAATAAACACCTAGTAAATACCCTTATGTGTAAAGTAAAAACCTTTAAACTAAAACTAAGTTTTTTTTCACACTGATTTCGTTATAATGGGTCAATACATGGATGGATTGATTGTATGTTGGCTACTTCAGGCTAAAACTAGGTACTGAACAAATCGAAATAAATCACACATTTAGTAAATAAATTGTAGTGTTTGGTCATCGATTTGTAAAACACAAATTAAAGCCGATATAACCCCAAGAATATGGCTCTGAGTACATAGGCTTGAATAATCGGCATAGCCTATATCAAGTAGGTTGGCTGAAATTTTGCTTACATGTAGGTCTAAACCTGGCATAGGCTTTTTATCCCGCCGTCAGTTGCCAAGGGATCTAAATAACTTTTTCATTACTGTTACTCAGAACGTAGGTCTGAAGAGCGGGTCGAAAGTGATACTTTTTCACCCAGGGAGATTCGTTTTCAACAGACAGCTATTACATTTCTATTGAACCATGACAATCACGGAATGTAAAAAATAATAGCTGATACTCAGGAAAAAAAAGCGGGAACGCGATCGAAGCGGCAATTCGATTCGTTTTCTCGTTTTTTAGAGTTTTGTTTGTATATGTACAATGACTTCATCTGATTCAGATATGGATTTAACGTTTCAATACACTACATACGATAAAACAAAGTCGCTTCCCGCTGTCTGTCTGTTTGTCTCTATGTATACTTAGATCTTTAAAACTACGCGACGGATTTGATGCGGTTGCATCAAAGATGAGGTTTTTCTTATAGATAGAGTGAAAAGGAAGGTTTTTGTAACAGCATTGCACATTGCAGCCATACAAAGGCAGGGCGGGTCGCTAGTTATTTCATAAGAAAAGAGGTTAAAGCAGTAAAACCTTTCAAACCTCAACTAAGATGTTAGTGAGCAAAAATTAGTGAATTTATTTTACATAAATATTCACGAATGTTTTCTTTAGCTAGCTTGCTTTTTTATTTTAAATTCTTTGTATTCGTAATAAAAAACAGTGTTTACCTAGGGTGAAAGTAACCTATTTAGTCTCGGGATAGTTACTTCCAACCCTAGGATAACAATGTAGTAGGTATTTTAAAACAACCTATTTTGAAAGAACGCGTCAGAAGCCGTACGCCGATGCGAAAAATTATAAATTTTCCAAGCATTTTGACACTTCTGCGACAAAACATCTAGAAAAATCACAGGAAGATTTCAAAGCTCTGTGTTAATTTTCATCAAACGTGTTTGGCTTAGGCTTCCTCAGCATTTCGATATCTATTGGCTTATGTCTTGATTATCGCACCATTACAGTCGCATCGCTAATCTACTGAGTAGTGTTGTGGGTCGTAATAGAACATGTCAAGGCATATTTCGAGTAGCTGACGAGCCTGAGTCGCGGTCTGAACCTAGTTTCGTAGGTAGTAATTAGTGTGTAAATTTTATGTACTAGCATTCTGCACAAATATTTCAAAAATGTTTGGTTCCATTATTGATAATTTCATAAGGATTCCTAACTTTTAAAATATTCTAGAGCCATAGGCATACTGTAGTTCATCAGGGATAATGTAAGATTCCAATGGTGAAATAATTATTCAATTCGTTCCAATAGTTTTGGGGAAATTTTGGGGCTTGACAATGACAATGAGATATGACTATTATAGACTACCGTGATTGACTATACTACATTTTAAATGAATATCATAATATGGAGACTCAGCCTCATAATAGCACTCCAAATGCTCACAACATTCAAAAATTCAGCAAGCTGCTGTTCAATAACGCAAACGCCACCTTCCGTATCATTGGACATTTCGAAGCCATTTCGATGGCCTTGAAAGCTTTTTAATAGCTATCTAATAATATTGACCATAGATGTCAATCTAGGGTGAGTAGTTTTTGCGTAACAGCTCGATAACTATTCCAAGAACACTTTGCCGTTGGAAAGACGGTAAATAATCAATGTGTCAAATGTCGTTAGAGTTAACTCGTTAGTGAACACGTGTTTACGTTTTATTCCAATATCCATCAATGATTTGGGTAGGTCGTTTGTCACCTTCATTGTTTTGTACCTAACTTTACAAGGTCGATCAATGTTTTGTAGGTTGGATTATATGATATTGTTAATGCAGCTGTGATGTTACAGTAAATATTGTGTGATTTTTTTAAACTGTTCGCTTTTTGTGATAGGTTTAATTTTAAAAACTTTCACTATTAAATAAATAATGCTCCACACAGCATTACTTAGCCCAAAGCTAAGCGAGCTTTTGTTATGGGTTCTAGATGATTGATTTACATAATAATTATTGAAGTTGAAGAAATAAATTTCAAATAATTTACGCATTTGATAACCAAGTGACGTAATTTTTCTTTATTCTACTCTAGAAAGCCCTTGCCTGCCCTACTGATGTATAAAGGCTAGAGAATCTCTATATTCCAAAAAGTTCTTCAAGCAACCTTAAATAATAGAACCCAACGTAGGTATGTATTATTTTAGAAATGTTTGTTAAATACTTGTGGGGCGGACCGCTAGTGTAAAACTTGGTCTTTGCCCATGACGAAGTTTTCCGCGCTAACCGCTAGGCTGGAGGCTAGGCAGTGAATCTATATTTTAGAGCTATAAAAGTGAATAATTTAATCACAATAATTATAGGTTGGGTTCTAAAAACATTCTATTTCATAAGACCGAACAAAGAACACACATTTTTACAGTCATTTATGATTAAGGAAAAAATCGTTATATTATTTAAAACTTAAGTAGAACAACGGTCTCGCATCCTAAATGTGTAACTAAGGTGTAATAAATAAAACAATTAAATATCACCATAAAATATTTATTGCTCAAATATTTATAATCCAAAAAAGAACATGATAACTAAATACACTCGAGAGCAATGAATCCGGGTCACTCAAAGAATCCAAAAAATCTCGGAAAGTAAGAATGCTAGGTTAATGCAATAAATTGTTCTCCGACGAATCAAAATTTATGCTCTACAAGCACGATGGAAGACACAGAGTGTATAGAAGACCAGGGGAAAGATTCAAGCAAGCATGCATCGAAGAAAAAGTAGCCTACGGTGGTGGGTCTGTACTTGTGTGGGCCAGAATTTCCTCTGAAAGTCGCACAGAGCTGGTGATCATAGAAAACGGCTCTTTAACTAGCGTAAGATATGTGAAAGAAATCCTCAACGAACACGTTGGTCCATTTATGGTCAATTTGGGTGAGGATGCTATATTTATGCATGACAATGCCCGACCTCATACAGGTAGGATTGTGAATGACTACCTTCAAGAGATGAACATTACTTGTATGGAGTGGCCAGCGCGCAGCCCGGATATCAACCCGATCGAGCATGCTTGGGACGAGCTAGGGAGATGCGTAAAACAACGAAACCCTCCCCCAATCACGCTTCCTGAGCTCAAAATTGCTCTCACAGAGGAATGGGAGAATATTCCCCAAAATCGTATAAGGAACTTGGTGTACAGCATGCCAAACCGCGTAAACGCAGTAATGGAAGCACGAGGAGGTAATACGAAGTATTGAAATTCAAGAAAATCGTCATAAAGTTCAAAAATTTCATGTTTCCTATTTTTGTTTTAAGGAGAGATCAGCAGTTTTTTTTTCTTTATGTAATTTTGTGTAAATAAAATGTATGGTGACTCATATTTTTTTAACTTTCATTTAAGGAGTATTAAATTGTCTATTAAATACAATTTATTGCATTAACCTAGCATTCTTACTTTTCGAGATTTTTTGGATTCTTTGAGTGACCCGGATTCATTGCTCTCGAGTGTAGATACCTAACGCATCCTAACTGTATAAGGTGTATTAACACAATGAAATATCACTATACAATATTTATTGCTCAAATATTTATAATCCAAAAAATAACATGATAACTAAATAGATACCTAACGCATCCTAACTGTATAAGGTGTATTTAAACAATTAAATATCACTATACAATATTTATTGCTCAAATATTTATAATCCAAAAAAGAACATGATAACTAAATAGATACCTAACGCATCCTAACTGTATAAGGTGTATTTAAACAATTAAATATCACCATAAAATATTTATTGCTCAAATATTTATAATCCAAAAAAGAACATGATAACTAAATAGATACCTAACGCATCCTAACTGTATAAGGTGTATTTAAACAATTAAATATCACCATAAAATATTTATTGCTCAAATATTTATTATCCAAAAAAGAACATGAAACTAAATAAATAGATACCAGACTAATATTTTTTATGATCATGAAATTAAGGATCAAATAAAAACATATCTACTAGATAAATTAGTGAACTGCGTTCTAAATTTAGAGTATTGATTATTTATTTTCTTGAGCCTTGATAAAATAGGTTATGAGATCAATCGGCAGGGGAAAAACGATCGTTGAATTCTTCTCTGCCGAAATTGTGTTGAGCGTCTGAAACAAAAATGCTTATAAATAACAATATTATGGAGTTCAAGGTGTGATTTCAACTGTTATAGTGTCACCTACACCATCAGCGCCTACAGGCTTCCTGATAACCACCTATCAGTATCTTCACTTGGTTTCTATAATATGTGGGCAATACCATAATTCCCTATGCTAAACATGAGGGTTGGAGATCGCGTTTCGGTGGTAGAATTGTTCTGCAGAACGGGCGGAGGGGTGGGTATCACCCACTCCCCGGTGGATATTTCCTAGTCGCATTTTACAAAAAGCGTGGAAAACCGTGGTGATGCTAATTCTAAGCTAGCAAATGTCGAACATATTCATAGTTTGCCAATTTATAAAATAGTCATATACGAGTAGATCAGTTTACGGATGTGTACCGCTAGATGAATTTGCAAAAATCAAAAAATTTTAACAAAAAATAGGTCAAAAACATACTTTACAACATAAATTTTGCATTGTCCTTTTTATATCAAATATTAAATGAGTTAGCCCATATTTATTCCTGAAATTATAATTTCAAGAAAAAAGCATAGAGATCTTCTATAGTCTACAATGTATGTTATGCGAAGATACTGAAAATTTATTGACGATTCTAAAGTAAGCCACTACGGGTAAACACCTTTTTTATTAAAATTACAGTAGCCAGCAAAACCTTTATCACCCTTTAAAAATTGCAATAACTACTATAGCAAATATGGTTGATGGATCGATGCTGATGTCACGTACTGCAAGATTGTTTATTATTTAGGAGCTTGGCATCAGCGTAAATGGCTTGGCCATCGAGGAGTCCTGATATCAACCCAATTGAACACGCCTGGGATCAGATGCCGCAGATCACCACCAACCACCCTCTGGGTACTTAAACTGCCTTGATATAAGAATTGGAGAATATTCTTATTTTGGGGAATCCAAAGAAGTCTGATAAAATTAACTATAAAACGATTTCGATTTTAAATCTTTAACTTTAATATGTACCTAGTTTATATAAAAATTTAATTTTAGAAGTTTAACACTTGGTTTTGCGGCTAGTGTACTCGTAGTTATGAAGAAGGTAGATACTATTTTGATTATTGGTAAAGTATTTTCTGCATTTGCAATGCTTTAAAGAAAAAGGAACATTCAAAAAATATTATTTTATTTTTATTATCGGGCTTTTTAAGAGAGGTATTTCATCTTTGTAGTTACTCTCTCTCTATGCATTTATAATTTTATTAATTGTACCTATTTTAGTATTGGGAATTAATATAATAATAGTTCATCTGTAGTTATTTTGACAAACTATGTGTGAATACGTCTGTAGGTTTATTTTCTCTATTTTATATTGTCATAGAATCTTCCTAAGCGAATAAGAAAACGAAGAAGAATCTACAAAACCTTTTTTTTCCCAAATAAATAAAAGAAAAATACTTTTGAACAGGGCAAGGCGCCACTACTAGCTGCCTCGATCAAGTCAGATTTCTCAAAATCAATTCCCTAAAAGCGTCTCATAATAGCTCAACCTGTAGATAGCGGAGTTGCAACGCTGCTGGACTGTCGCTGATGACTTCAGAGGCCTCGCGCAGGGCTCTGGAGGCCTTCTGCTCGCCCTCAGCTGCGATAACCTTGGCGCGGGCCTCACGGGCGGCCTCGGCCTCCGCAGCCATGGCTCGTTGAAGCTGGATGGGGAGCCTCACGTCCTTGCTGTTCGACAAAAGCATAAGGAGGTATTATCCTAAGCGATCTCGCCTATTAACTTTTCTAAATTTGCGATAACGTAATCTTTTGGAGAATATTAATATATTTATTGGAAATTAAAACCAACAAGCAGTACGCAACAAGGATCTAGGATAGTTAATTATAAATAAACTAATTTCGCCACAATTGAGTTTAGGCGTTACCATCGTACGATCAGGCTATGATTTTATCGTGCGATGTCTAATGCCTTTTGTGTCAGCCCTTTTAGATTCAACCATCATCTCGTCAGCACTAATACGTCCAATGGAGCAGACTGCCTCCTTCCCCGGAAAAAGGGGGGTTTTTGTATCATTTGACAATCGGTCTAGTTATTTACTTAGCGTTTTGTAAAAGGCTAGTCCATTCTACGAATGGGCTAAATATACCGGCCGTGACACACTATTAAAACTGATTTGTTTATGAATTTAAGTAGCAGATCAATGAAGTTTGTATGTGCAGATCATAACTCAACATTTGGATCATTAATAGCTGAAGCTTCAGAAAATCGAATACATTGTCATATTCATATTGTTTCAAAGTTCTGTTTCAGAGGCATTCAATATTCATTCTTAATCGATATACTTGAGGACCGATGGAAGGCTGTCCTTCTATCAGGTGTATAATTAATTGCTAAAGCTTTGAATATTATTTTCATAAAATTGAGGTTTAAGTGGACTTTTTTTAAGTTAGTTGTTAGTTTTAAGGCTTTGTAGATAATAACAGCAGGAAATTGCGAAGCTTAATTGCACACTATGATACAAACTGCGCTTTTCATGTAGGTATGTATAAGATAAAATCAGGTGACCTATAAACCTTATTGATTGTGAAACCAATATTGCCGACAGTTGACCGATGTGTGCGTTATTGCAGGTTTCTAGGCCATCTAGTTAACCATGGCAAAATGTTAAAGTCCTTTGCCGAATTACGGCCATGCGATCAGTCTCAATGGAGGCTAAACTTGTGCAAAGTACATTATAGTGCACAACCACAGGTGCACTCTTTATTCGCCCATTTCCAAATCTCATGGGACGGCAGACCAATACAAAAGAGGAGAGGTCAGGCGTAAGACCAACGTCGTAACGTGCTTTCCGCGGCACAGAGGTAGCACTGGCAATTTTCGGAATCCTGTCTGCTACTGTGACCTTTTATTTCTAGAAAAACTTACCGCTCACGTTTGTCAATGACAAAATAATTATGTGTCAAGGAAATAATCGATAAATCGTAGGTAGGGCGTTGATTTTCATGCTGGTAGTAAACTACAGTATTTGGAGACCAATAACTAGGCTATTCGTAACCTATATTATACCTAAGCCCAGGCGTTTTTATCAGTTATCAAATTTAAGCGTTACAAAATGGATGAATAATGTTCAAAATGAAAAATACTTAATTGAAGACAGCTTCTACCAAAAAACAACTGAACTAATAGCTTTAAAATGACCCTAAAGCTAGACAGCAGCTTTTTCCTTAAAAGAAAACACTTACATCTCAACGCGTTCAACCTTGATGCCCCAGCATTCTGTAGCTTCATCCAACGAAATCTGCATATTTCCAGAAATGGTCTCCCTCTCACTAAGGATCTCATGCAGAGGTCGAGTGCCCATCGTGTTTCGGAGAGTAGTCTGCGCAAGTAGTCTGGTCGAGTGGTGCGCATTCTCCACGTTGGCAATGGAGATAGTGGCATTGTGTACGCGGTAATACACCACTGCATCTACGGATACCGTCACGCTGTCCTTGGTGAGCACCTGTAAAGTGCCATCACTATCATTAGCCCTTTAAGTAATAATAATAATTATACGTTTCTTAATTTTTCTTCACAGCACGGTAGATGACAATAGGTATAACACAGGATATATTAAGATTAAGTATAGTAAATAAGTAGGTATTGAAAAACCTTTGTTGTGAAGACTGGTGCCTTAATTAGTTAGCAGGTCTTGACTCGACGGACCTAGGCAAAATACACATTATGTATGTATATACACATCTATCTAGTACCCATAGAACAAGCTCTGACTATCCTGGCCTAAGTGAAGCTGTGTGGATTGTACAGTGTTATTATCAATATACTAGAGTGGAAAACTAACTGACAATGATTATTTTTATTTGGGTTAGTTTAAGATGTTATTATTATTGTTATTGTTATTATTATTGTTATTATTATTCATTAGGGGAGGCCTATGTCCAGCAGTGGACTATTATAGGCTGGTGATGATGATGATGATGAAGATGTTATTTAGTTTTTCTTATAATTATTAGTTTGTGAAAAGACGGGACTGACATAGTCATAACCAATAACTCAAAGTCCTAAAAAATATTAAAAATAAACTATAATGATTCAGTTGTACAATTATTACCCATATATACCTACCAGGAGACATTGTATGAGTATGAGTGTGTGTGGTAGGAATGTAGGAATGGTCTTGGGTCTCAAAGACAATTATCTCTATAGGGTCTGGGCAACAGGAGACACTAATAATTTGAGGAGTTTATGTGGTGTGTGTGTGTACTTAGTAAGAGTAGTAATCCTGGGCCTCCCTAGGACACTAGTCTCATATAAATCACCCACTGCTGGGTAAAGGCGTCATTTAATCTTTGCAAGCCTCATCTGTCCTGTTACTTTTGAAAACTAGTCATCAGTCATCATCACCAGCCTATAATAGTCCACTGCTGGACATAGGCCTCCCCTAATGAGCGCCATAGATGGCATCATTATTTGGGGGTTATTGCCCATAATCCCCACGCTGGGCATGCGGGTTGGGGATCGCAGTTCGGTGTAGTTGTTCTGCAGAAGGCGCTGCTGCCCGCCCCCGCTGTGTTTCCCTTAGTCGCCTCTTACGACACCCACGGGAAGAGTTGGGGTGGTGAAATTCTATGCCGGCACCACACGGCAATGAAAACTAGTAAAAAGTATTAAAAATTGCCTATCTAGATTCTTGATACTGACCTCTTGTGGCGGCACGTCGTATGTGCGGGTTCGCAAGTCCACTCTTGCATACGTGTCAATGCATGGCAGGATGAAAAAGATGCCTGGAGAGAAATAATTTAGATAATTTTTATATTTACAATTTGTGTCTGGCATCTGTGGCATGATCTATATTTTTGTAAGAGTTATTATCATTAGTAAGGCATTGAGGGTAGAGAAGGATAATTGTTAAGCCTTTTGAGTAAAATGGTGCATCAACTTCGAATTCAAACTTACCTGGTCCCTTGGCCCCACCCGACAATAGACGGCCCAGACGGAATATAACGGCTCTCTCGTATTCCTGAACAACCTATAAAAAAACAAATTCATTACTTCATATCGGAATTAAAAACAATGGCTTCAAACTTCACAAGGTAGTTTCATACTCGCGATGGTACATTACACCCCGTAATACGAGATATGACAAGTTTTTCGTCGTCACTTTGTCTTTGCTTATCTCAAACGGAGTAGTGTTTTGCTATGAAACTTACTAAAGGCACGAGGCAGTTATTAGTGCAAAATACACAAAACAGGACGTGTGCCCCAGGAGCTGGTCAGTATCTGCTGGTGCAGCGCATCAGCATTGCCATGCAGAGCAGCATTTTTTGCTACATGATTATTAGATTTAACAAAAAGAACATAGGTGATCCCGTGTACAAAATAAATCAAATACTTGAAGCACGTATGCTACAATAATATTACTAGTCAATGGCAAAAATAATGTGAACATGTGGTTTTTGTAATCGTTGAAGTTATGTTGAAGAAAAATATTGAGAAGAGGATTTGATCGACAATTTACTAAAAATGGTCATAAAATAACAGAGTCAGAATCCAAAGATGAAACAGATGTGTCCTAGAGTGAATGATCCAAAGATAGCTCAGGCATAACGAGCATTGATTATTTAGATTCTTATTTGATTACCTATGGTACATACTTACATTACAAAACACTATTCGTACTGGCCGTAACAGAAAAGCGTTGTCGAGCTCAATTCCTAAGACGCTTCTCTACTACTCTACCATTTTAATCGTCTATGTGAGAATGTGTTAGAGATACATGATCCAGACCTAATTTAAATTTGACCGGAAAGAGAATGTTTTTTTAACTTGAAATAAATTTACATAGAAAACTTGTAAACTATATTAAGGTTGGTGGTTACTCTAACGTGACTAGGCAGGTTACTTTTCATTCCAAAAAAAGCGTGCGAAGACTCGTGCATAACTTAGTATAACTATATGGCTAGTTTGAAAAGAAGAGGGGGAACGTACATACGCAATATTTAAAATCTTCCTCTTCTTTCATAAAGAAAAAATGAACTTATCTTAAACTTAATTATTGGCTTACCTTAAAACAAATGAATAGCGAGAACGGCATCGTTAGCACCACAAGGACCCAGGACAGCCATATTAGCACTTTTGAACACAGCCTTTGTTGACTATCAATATCATCATTTGCTATAAAAAACCATGGTTAATTAGATTTAAAAATTAAAATTAATTAATTAAATTTCGAATAATTAGATAAATGAGTCGTTTCATTAACACGCAAAACATGGGTTGCATTTCAATCGGGCGAAATAGTTAAATTTCTAAACGTAACGCATAAAAAGCATTGACTGATTATAAAATACGTAATGTAGAAATGATGTATCGTTTTGACAAACTACAATTTATTCCTAATTACGTACAAGAAGTAATAGTAGGGTACAGTTGTTGCCGGCTTGACATTTCTACCATCATTTAAATTGACTGGTCAGAACTCGAATACGTGGAGGTCCAATGAATGGTATGATGCGACTGGCCGAGGCCGTTTCAATTTTCACGTGTGAACTGAAAGCTGGCGCTGACGTGGTTATCCCATACCTGGTGGTACGATGTCTACTTGGACAGGCTCCGGCTGGCCTATAAAATAACGGACTTGAGCCATAATAGATTTTATGGTCGACTACTCGTGTCGAACAGTAAAGTGTAACTGGTAAACTTTCAGAAGCTGCTAGTTTTAAGAATTAAATACGGCGTAGTGCCGCCCTAAAGGAGGCGCTTCCCTCTACGGCCTTAACGTATTTTTTGCTGATATGCATTTAGTACTGTACTATGGACATTGCCTTTGGTTGATATAAGATTAAATCTTATATAATATCTTATCTTTATAATAAATTTTGTGATAAAGGCTCCATTTGATATAATTTAATTTGAAGCACAGTTGAATACATCACTTGAAAATCAATAAAACTTCATCTTTGCTCAGTAATGATTTTTTAAAAAGTTTATGTATTGAAATTGGCCGGATCAGTGCGGCTACCAGATTTATGAACCAGTTTCGTGAGATCAGGAAAACGACTCACAACTATTAATAATAGAGGATTTTGGTTCAAAGTACCTGCGGACTATGTAATAAAACTAAATACCACTTAAGTTTAAAAAACATATTTACTTTGTAAGCCTTTTTTCTGGAACTAAACTGAAAACTTTATTGAAAACACCGAGTCAAACAATGGGTCACTTTCTTAATAATTGATGTTAGTACTTTGGTTTAAAAAGCCCAATATAGAAATTTAATATCTTGAATATTTTTGATGTAAATAGAAGTCTGTATGTTCCAATGTTATAAAAAACTCATTTCTAACCTGATAAACATCTTGATTTTCATTATACTATAAACGTTTAACTAAGTTGTTGTTTGAAAATTAATCAAGTAGGTATTTGTTTTATTTTTAACTAGCTTTTGCCCGTGACTTCGTCCACGTAGAAGTTGAAAATGGTTTGAATAGTTAAAGTTGTTAATTTTGTTATTTATTAAGAAATAATAGATAAAAAAAGAATTCGGTTATATTGCGTATTCCTATACTATCCCGCGGGAACATGACATCTGGATAAAATTATCATATGTCCTTTTTGCTGGTCTTGATTGAAGTGTCTGAGGCGAGTGAGGGTCTGTGCTAAATTTCATAAAAATCGGTTCAGTTAGGCGTGAAAGACGGACAGACAGACAAACTTTTTGTATGTTCATTATAATAAGAATTGTTGCAGAAACCTAGTAAATACGAGAGTTTCTTCGAAGAAATAAGTAACTTGTTAATAAATTATTTACTTATCAACAATGGAATACTTAATATTACTAAATAATACTTCGAGCAAGTCGAGAGTTTATAAAATAAAAAATAAAAAAAAACTCAAGACAAACTCAAATATTCTGTTATTTATTTATTATATTTCTGTTAAGTTTTTAACAAGCACCGACACAAGGATTTCTTCACAAGGACATAATTATATCATATTATATAGCTACATAACACTGTTAGTACAAGGCTGTTGGACATAGTTGAGGCAGAAGCCGCGGTTCCCAACGTCGATGGGCGCCTCGATGTTGTCTGAATGAAACCAGAGACGGAACGGTTTTACTGTACCTGAAACGAAAAACTTTTGTCATGTAATAATACATCAACATCAACAACAACATCAACAGCCTATGATAGTCCACTGCTGGACATAGACCTCCCCTAATGAGCGCCATAGAATGTATTACTCATCATTTGGGGGTTATTGCCCATAATCCCCACGCTGGGCATGCGGGTAGGGGATCGCAGTTCGGTGGTGCTGTTCTGCAGAGGGTGCTGCTGCCCGCCCCCCGGTCTTTTCCCTTCACTTTTCTTTCAGTCACCTCTTACGACACCCACGGGAAGAGTTGGGGTGGTGAAATACTATGCCGGCACCACACGGCTAATAATAACTAATAATAATACATCAATGTTCATTAATTTTATGGAAAAGAAGGGTAACAAAAACAAACGACTATTGCGCGTAGAGCGCCTACGCGGCGTAGAGGATCTACGAGATGTACTCGTAGACCCTCTACGCCATAAAAACGTAGAGGCTCTACGACATGTAGATGCGCGCTCGATTTTGACTCTACACGTCGACACGACCCAAATGCGATTTAACGCCAGGATTCATATTTATTTATATGGTATTTATGACATACTTGCTTCAGCCCGTGACTTCGCATCCACTTTTCGTATTTAAAAGTAGCCCAGTACTGCGTAGTTTAAGCACAACCCGGTGTCCTCAGGGGCACCACACCACACACACACTAACAACACACACAACCTCACGTATACTCCTGTTGCCTGGACTCTAAGGAGACCGGTGTACTCAGGAGCAGCGATCAGACATACACAATCCGTACACACCCACACACACACACACACAATACCTACATACATACCCACACTTTTACACACAAAAACACATTTAATGCATAAATCAAAATAGATAACAGTGCTATCTCTTAGATAAAACTCATTTAGTGCATATATTTTTATTTTATTGTTTTGTAATTGCCTAAAATCATAAGGCATTAATTAAGTTTTGTTGATTTTATTTAAATATTTAATTATTGTATAACTTTTAGTTTATTTGTAAAATTTGTATGGAAGAGCGGGACATCCTGGCAAAAGTATATTTACATACTTAAAAGGATATCCTAACATCTGTTTAGCTTTTAGAGTAACTGTGTTTAAAACAAATAGTAAACAATTTCAAAACAATTTCAAACCCATTAATTAGTTTTGGCTTTGTGTCTGCTCAAATGTTCAAGCCTTTTTTTGCAAAGTAATTACAATTTAAACAAATTGAACTTAATTATCTCTAAAAAGCTACGCAAGTTCATTTACTCGTAAACCTACTAAAGTATTATTTGACAGTTGTCATATGAGCCATTATGGTATATTATGTAGTTCCATATGAAACAATAAAAGCAAGGTGGTTATCGATCACCATTGTACAAATAGCAGTCTAACGAGCAACAGAACAAGTTATAATGTTTACCTTTTTGTTTGTTTACGTGCAATTGACAAGCTAAACGTATTTGGAATGCCCTGGACATCAGACTAGCAATATTACTTCCTATTTTGAAAAAACTGCTTCATTATCATAATTGAAGTGCCACGTCTATACTCTATAATGTTTCTTTATGTCCAATTGACATACCTTGGGATGACGTCATCATCCCAAGGTTGCCTTGAAGATATTGCTCATAGCGTAAGTAATAAGGCCGTCCTTTATGGTTCCTTTACTCTAAGCATGTCCGTTTTTAATGTTCTCTTTCTTTGAGTTAAGAAATCTATCCATCTTTTGAACTTATGATGTTACTGTGGTGCCTGATGAAATTCAATACCGCTGCATTCACTAACGCTGACTTTAAGGTCCTCTTAAATAGTCGCAGCGCGGCAGTAGCACTGTAGCATCAGTATAGTTGTGTAGCTGTTGTAGTTAGCGAGATACTGATCAGAAATCATGTCGTATGACAAACAGTTAAAGTCACCAAACAGTCTTGAGGTCAGTGTTTCCGAAAGAGGTCGTGCACCGTCCAACATTAACAACTAACAAAAGTTTGTGCTGTTGTGAGATATTTAGGCGAAGACAATGCCATAAATACCGAATGAATTGGGATGAAATGCTTAAGTTATAAAATGGGTATTTATGCTACTGTTTAAGAGCTAGCGGTCCGCCGGGCTTCGCATGGGTATTTATAAAAACTACTATAATTATAAATTTTACATTTAGGGTAAATTTTACAATAATGTATATTGAAGTTTTGAAACGAAAACTTTTGTGACAATATTCTATTAGGGATAATGTAAGGTTTTAATGGTTAAAGAATTTTTCAAATCAGTCCAGTAGTTTTGGAGCTTTTTTCAATTGAAACAAACAATCAAACCTTTCCTTTTTATAATATTAGTAAAAACGTGTGCGGAATACTGGCTAGAGCTATTCATTGAAATATAAACATGATATAGGTTTCACTTGTATTAATCTTAAATTAACTTTATTTAATTTCAAGATGTTTTAGGTATAAAGGAGGAACATTTTAACCTATCCTATATTAAAACTAAGAATCTACTTAAGACTACTGGGTACTAATAAATCCATATAAAGGAGCTAAAAAAGTAGTAGAGCAACTAAGTACATATTTAAGTATTATTTAAGTTTTGGTAAAATCTCACAAATCGAAGGAACCCACGACTTTGCATTCACTTACTCAGCACAGGCGATGACGTCATAGACAGCTCTGCTGAAAAGGCACCTCCGCAGATCCTGTCGGTGCAGAGCGCTTGGTTGGGCTGGATGCGGCCCACGTTGGCAGCACACGGCACCAGCAGCCAGTCGTTTGCACAGCTGTTCGGCCCCGCGCCGGATCCGCTCATTGAGTTTACGGGAGTGTTGCTATTGCCGCTCAGAGTGAATGCTCGCGAGCGGTTGTTCACTGCAAGTATAAAACTTTGTTTGGCCTTGCTTTACACCTAATAATGTTAACAATTATATTATTCAAGGACTTAACAAATATCTAGGTACTATGAATCCTTACCCACATCATTGCACACAGTATACTGTATCCCGCAGAAGTTCCTCTCCATCCGAACACAGATCCCGTAGTCCTGATTGCTGAGCTGAAGCCCCGAGGCAGGGTCGTAGTTGAATGACCGGAGCTGCCCGGAAACCCCTGTGTAGTACTGCAGGCAGCCTTCATCAGCTGGTCACAGTGTGAACAAGTTCATATTTGTGAGAAAAAAACTCTCTCTTTATTTCATATCAACAGTCACCAATCCGCTGCGTAATGCCTCGTCTGACGAAACCCAATAGAATTCCGCATAACGTCGAATAAAATTATGAAATAAAATTAATTGTTTGTAAAGAAATCAAATTACTCTTTCGGTTCCACTCAAATGCGTAATTTTGGGTAGAACCTATTTCAATATGCAAATTGTGGATGATGCGAAAGGTTCATCTAGTTTATAATAATTTGTTATTTGTTTCTATTATTTAATTGTAATTTTCTTTGCACAAATGTTCAAAAAAAAAATTGGATCAGTATAATATGTTCAAATATATATTTTATATGTATATGTTCAGTAACATATAAAAATTTTACTGCGTATAAAAAATTACCAGAACGCCCGTAACAAATATCTGAAGACCGTACAAAAAATATCCCTGCGTCGCAAGTGGACCTTCGCGCACCGCGCCATAGAGGTTGTCAAAACTATGATAATGATGACAATTGTCAGCAATTGTCATGCTCATTACGGTTCAGGCTCATAGAGCAACACAGGCCACCGGCGGACCGTTCAGGCTTAAGCTGGGGGCAGTGCTGTAAACATGCAATGTGCGAAACAGCTTAGATTACCTTTGTAAATTGTGCTGCAGGGAATCTGTGTGACCTTTACTTTCCATACCCTGTCGAAAGAATTACCGCTTGTCACAAATGTCAGCTTTACTGGGTTCGTGGTGCCGATTCCAGCATCGATGTACACTGGAAAGATAAAATACTTTAAAATACTTTTGTAACTAGCTTACAATAAGTTATTCCTTAATTGAGATCTTATTAAAAACTTGTGTTAGAGGATCATGCTCTTTGATAAAAAACGTTAGATATATGGTTATAGATGACTAGCGGTCCGCCCCGGCTTCGCATGGATATTTAACAACTATATCCTGTTCATCAGAGAAAGTTTAGGATTTTAATGGTGAAAGAATTTTTAAAATCGCTCCAGTAGTTACGGAGACTATTCAATTCAAACAAACAATAAAATCTTTCCTCTTTATAATATTATTATAGTTATGGAGTTGAAATATATCCGGGTAGGGTGTCAGCGTGCGAGTTATACTCGGCATTGACTGGTCTCTTTTATCTAGAGAGATCTAACTCACTATGGCTGCCCTGATTAACTCCACAGATCGCAGGAACTGGGTTACCACCGGATACAATAAACTGGTCTTGATTGCACACGTGGTTCATCTGCTCAGGGCCAGTTAGCGTGAACCTGTCGAAATCCAACCTGCAAATACACAATACGTTAGTAAATACACATAAATAAATAGATAGAACGCCACCATTAATTCAATATAATAATGCATTCAGGATGCTGCTGGGGCTCCCGCGGTTCTGCAGCGCATCCGGCATGTTCGCGGAAGCGCGCACGGACAGCTTCCATGCATGCATGCGGAAGAAAGTCGCCTCGTTGCTGTGCAGGCTGCATGGGAGTACCAAAACCATCCTGAGTGCATTATCCAATAAATGGTATAGCCCGTTCCTCAAGCACTGCAATCGAATATTGATGAAGTTCCATCATTAGGCGGTTGCGGTGTTTGAAATAAAATAATAACCACTTTATACTTTCCTGAATACAACTAACATAGACTAAAAACTCTTCACTAACATAATATGGACCTAATGTAATTTATTATGAATGTAAGCGGGTTAACTACGAACCTATTATATGTTGTAAGAACACCAACGTTTCATCCCTTAACGAGGGACTTCATCAGGGTGAGTGCGGCTCACGTCTCACGTCGCGCCCGTACCGCCTCTATGCGCTCACGTGTTCTTACAACATATAATAGGTTCGTAGTTAACCCGCTTACATTCATAATGAATTCATCAAACTACGATAGTTTCTAATGTAATTTCTGTGTTGTCTGAAATAAATGAATTTTATTTTTTTTAATTTAATTAACTTCTGAAAACCATCCGTGTACGTGCTCTTTTTATGGTGTGATTTTGTTAAATATAAAATTCACAATAACAGCCCGCAGTTGGGAAGCTGGCGATGTTATAACTCTGTGCAGCGGAAAGCACTCTAAGCCATTGGCCCTACGCGTTACCTCTCCTTAGTCGTGAGGATCAGATTCAGATTCAGATTCAATAACTTTATTTCTTTAGGCTTACAAAATAAGCACTTAGACAAGTCAAATTTCGAACAGACAATTATTAATATAAGAAATAATTGGTTATTGATTTCTCTTCACTTCAATTTTTTGTCCACTAGTGGAAGAAGTGAAAAAGAAACCACTAGTACATTCATATATAACTTATGTGTCTAATACAATTTTTGTTTTTCCAATCTAAATCTAGTTTAATGTGATTTAGATCAACCATCCTATCGGGTTTTAAGAGTGAGGAAAGAGACAACGCATCTCTTGTTCCGCACACACTTGTACATTATAATGTGCTCTCTTTTGAGACTGGCTGCTCAGCAGTGGTCTGATGAATAGTTGAATTCGTTGCATGCGATGCAAGAGATTGCGGGTTCGTTTCCCGCCTTTCCGGCCGCGAAGCTAGTCATGCGGCCGGTGATACTACATAGAGAGGAACTTCCTGACGGTACTCCCGAAACAAACATCTTTGTATAACGCTGACGTGGTAGTTATTATTATTTATTTAGTAAGGGACATTTTATTATATTGTGCTTATATACTTTAATAAGTCACTTAGCATTAAAAAACCCCACAACAGTTAGTTAAATAAGTCCACTCTGCATGTTTAATTAAGATAATACTGTATTTCCCAACAAGTGAATGTATGTTATTTTAAGAAATACATTTCTAAAACCGTAAAAGTGTTACCGGATCTGACAAACATCCGGATGTGACTTCATGACAGTAAGCTCGCAAGAACCGCTGCCGTCGTATGAGTTCGGGTAGCCATTGTTCACGAAATACGTTCCGTTTTCAGAAGTAGTACTGCCACAGGACGTCATAACTGTAAGTGTACAAACACCACCCATAACACCTCTTTCTCCCACATTGGTACATGTGAAAGATAGGCATCACAGGATATATAATATGACGCCTATCTCCATTACTATTAGTTATGTCGCATTCGCAAGCTGTCTGTTCACTATTTTTTAAATTAAAAATGTTTATAGTGGAGACTTTACTGGTCTGAAAATCTTTATTGAAGAAAATCTTTATTGTATCTCTTAGAATTTTTCAAATCGGTCCAGTAGTTTCGGAGCCTATTCAATTCAAACAAACAATCAAATCTTTCATATGCATATTCTTACATATGCAGCACAGTCCGAACCCATTGGCGCAGTATCCGTTGGCTGCGCCAGAGCGCGCGGCACACTCCCGCGCAGTCATGCACGTGCCGTTGTCACCTGACGCGGCCGCACACGCCCCGTTCGGAAACGTCACCACCGTGAACACTGACAGGACTGAAGCACGATTAAATGGTTTAAACATAGGTGTAGTAGAAAATTAAATACTCTAGTTCAAGGTATAGAATAGCAATAAAATAGTCACAGGTAAAATTAACGTTATGTCCGTATCTACATCTCATTTATTTTGCATCTAAGATAACTGAAAATAACTCGCCAATACGTTCATTGAAATAAAAATTACTTATTTATTAAAAACAAAAATTGGAATGCTCAACAGAATAAAACATAATTAGAACGAGTAAGTCGCAAGTAGCATTACCAGAAGGTAGAGTACCCACCCAAAGTGGCAAAAACTACTACCTACGAATGTAAGTATATACATGGGTATTTATGTATATATACACGTACATTCTTCAACAATAATCATAAATATAATAAAAATTGCGTAGGTAAGCCCTCGCACTCGGAGTAATCTCCAGAAAATTTAAATACCTCTAGTACCCCAATTTTTTTCCTCTGAAATCCAAATTTTTTTGGATATTATTTGTACATTCATGGCTGAGTACCTCCAATAAACAAGGAGGGAAGATATCGAAACGCAATTTAATAAAAATTTAGGTCCACACCAAAGGCACAATGCTCATAAATTAATATTTACTGCGATATAATAGGTACCATCCATTTATAATTTACTAGCGATCATCTTCGCACGGATTTATTCCAAAAATTTCAACACGTTGTGTTACATTATTGAAATTAAGTGAATATTCTATAACCTATGTTAATCATAATCAGGGATAAAGTAGGATTCTATGGTGAAATAATTTTTCGAATCGAACCTGTAGTTTCGAAGCAATCCAAACAAAAAACAATCAAATCTTTCCTCTTTATTATTGAATAGATGAAGTGAAAAGTTTTTTAAAAACGGCTAAAACACTTTAATAGCCCACTTAACTCTTTAATAGCCCAAGTCACACAAGTCCGCCGTCTGCTCAACGCGCATCTTCAGAAACCGGCGCGGCGGCGGCGGCGACGACGGCGTAATTTGGCTGGCAGGTAGAAGATGGCTGGTATAGGCTACTTTTTATACCGCAAAGACGCGAGCAGAACATTATACATATACATAACGAATAATTCATAGATACTCACATCTACTTTCCTTCTTCACGGGCCAAAATCTGTCGCGATTCAATATATTCTTGAAGCCACTATTTCCTCTATTAATAGTTGGTCGACCCGTATCGGTATCGAAAGTTGTTTCTTTTGAATTACATAATTTGAACGTAATTACGAGGATAATTGCTATACTCTTCATTTCCATGATGATCGATAAGTTTTTGTTTTAGAACAAACAAAGTATTTTTTTTATCGAAAATTCAAATTTGATTAAAACTTGTTAAACACTCGGACTTGACAAAAGTGTTAGTTTGCGTAACACAACAAAATATATTTTTTAAAACATTTTTCACACTCATCGAACGTAAACGATGAGTGACGATTTGAAATATGAAACAAACGTTTCATAACTTCAATTTATAACATTTTAACGGAAAAGTGAACAATAGGCCGGTGTTTTCACCCATTATCGCGAAGGGGACAATGGCCAATGATTAGGACTCCTGTTTGTTTAGCTCCAAACTGCAGCGAGTTGGAACGGGCACTTTACTATCACAGCTATGTGATAATCACTGTCACGCTTTTATAAAATATAATGTGCGAAAGAACTACTTATTTATATGTTACGCCAAAAAAGTCATCCTGGGCTGATTTTACGATCCAGCGGCGCTTAACTGATTAAACAAAAAATCAAATTAGAACTAGTAATTACAATGAAACAATATACTTAACTAGCTGCCGCCTGTTCCAAAAAGTCTATAGGTAGCTCTACTGATCCATTTATTTACCAAATTACCAGTCTGAAGCCCCAAGTCGCTGACTACGCTGCCACGCTGTATTGGCGACGCTGATGCGCTGATCATCACCAGTTCTTAGATCACGCGTAGCTTCGATCAGATGAAGTTCAGATAATTTTTAATGTACTATTTACTATTTATAAGGATATTAGAAGTAGGTTGACACATAACATGTTTTTGTCAGTTGATTAAGTGCAGACGGCAAGCCATCGTTTACCGCTTTCAACAGCAATTGTTACTGCAGACGCCTGCCATAAACATAGTCTCATTCATTGAAGTACTATGTAACAGTTACAATGAGACTATGTAGGCGCACTCTCCCCTATAGCCAAATTACCCGGTCTATCTAACCATCCATCACTATAACCTGGGTTTTGTTTCCCAATTTTCTTTGCAAACGTCTCTAAACCTGGCGGATATCATCTTCGAGTGTATTATATTGTGCAAACGAGGATGATACCCGCTATGTATAGCCCTCACCTTTAAAATTAACTCTCATAAGGTCACTGTGCTGTTGGCTACGGCCCCACGCATTCCTCCCAAAAGACCGGGACTCTATTTGGCCCATTATCGTGGAAATGAGATACAATAATTCAAATGTTATAAAATGCTATGATCTCAAGCATAAATTTGTAAGAATTGGGAAGGTGTATAATATTCATGGGTTAAACGCTAAAGGGTTGAAAATAAAAATCATAGATACGGTTGACACAGTTTTATTGTTTGTATTTAGTTTAAATTGTGCTATAAAATATTTTCTATCTATCTAGGTAGGTATAACAAAAAATACTCATTAAGAATGTCTTCAAAAATAGGGCGCTCCATTTTATTATTTGCCTTTTGGCACAAATTTTAAGCGACTGTTTTTAGTCAAGATTTTTAAATGCATAAAGAGGGTACAAAAATACTATCACCCTTTTGATAAATTGGTTCGCCTTGTGGCAAAAAGAGAATAATGAAATGGACAGCGTGAGATCTAAAAAATATGAGATCAATCTGTTAAAGTTAAATACCGGTAAGTTAATACGCATTTTATTTAAGAAAGAACGGGAACTAAATAATTCACTACCTACATACATTATATGTATGTAGGTAGTGAAAAACATTATTATATTATAATAATGTTAGATATTATTATTATATTTATGTATTGAAAATTAATTAAAATATCAATAAGTAATGACAAATTTACTTTGTCATGTAATGGAACAAAACGGGACAAACAATTAAAAATAATAGCTGTAAAACGTATATTTAATTAGCTATTATTTTTAATTGTTTTGCCCGTTTTATAAGATAATTCATAAATAATATTTTAATAACTTATTTGCGACTTTCTTACCTAATACAGGGGCCATTTATGTGAATATATTCAACAATTATGTTTTTTTAAACCATGTTTAAACCTGAACTACATAACACCGTAAACTAAAAATCGTTTATTAAAGTACAGTCACGTGCATTAGGTATGTTCACCGTAAATTAATATGATCCTTAAAGTTATAAAATAGATCTATAGTCAGTTAATAAACGCTTGGCCAATAATCAATAGGACCTCAGCTTTACCTTAGAAATTGCCGTTTTGTATGGAGATTTTCTAGAAAACTGTTTTCTCCATACATATATTTTGTATTTTTCTCTAAATCTTATTCTTGTAAAATTTTGTATGTTTAATTGGTCAAAATTGTAAAAAGTATGCGAAGCCTTCATTTGAAAAAAAGTAACAAATAAAAAATATACGACGAATTTAAGCATTCGGTTTCAGCGACAACATAAAATGAGCTGTTTCAAAATCAATAAATAATATCTTTGGAGATGTTCACACCTAAAAATAAAACTTAGAAACAGCTCATTTTATGTTGTCGCTGAAATAGAATGCTTAAATTCGTCGTATATTTTTTATTTGTTACTTTTTTTCAAATGAAGGCTACGCATACTTTTTACAATTTTGACAAGGAAATGGAATCACATTATTGATTTTGATTATTAAGTTTTATTTTTAGGTGTGAACATCTCCAAAGATATTATTTATTGATTTTCATTGATCTGTTCAATAATGCTACAATCAGGATATAAATCAATTTAGTAGTATCAATTTAGTTGAATAAAAAAATGGTCCATAAAATAGAAAAACGACAATTTCATAGGTAAAGGTCATAATTATATGTAAATTAAATAACAATAAACGAAGGAATCTGTAAACTATCTACGCGACGCCAGCCTCTGTACCGATCTTATTTTTATTAGGATTACCTGCGTACTTATACATCGGGATCGAGAATGATGTTATCTCTCATGCTGTGTCTAACATTGTTATTACGGTAAAATTGTGGGGATCCAACCATTTTGCTTTTTCATTAATGGTTAATACAATAAATACAAAATTTATGAAGAACATTAAGTCTTTGTATTTTACATCGAAATTGCGTTACCTAATGAATCGAAATCAATAATGTGATTCCATTTCCTTGTCAAAAATATATTCATTAATAAGCTGCAATTTCAGGTGAGACAGGCAATCCTCCATAGACATTGGTAATCGGCTAATTTCAATGGAGGATTGGTGGAACTAATGGTTGACACAGCACGATTGTTGACGATTCTCAATCTCATTCTTCAAGCACGCAGGTTATAGCTTTATCACTTAATTCAAATGTTATGAATGAAATGATAAACATATAGTGCGCGCTAATTGCCCTTGTTGAAGGAGTTGGCGGTGCGCAGGCGCCGGATGCGCGGCGAGCTCCAACGCGGCACGACGCGAGCCTCGCTAGCTGATACGCCCTCGTCCACGTCGTCAGCCTCCGTACGGATCTCCATTTTCTAAAACGACACACGCACATACTCATCAGCACACATACAAATGCTTATCTGCATCTATACTAATATATTATTTATAGCGGTCCGCCCCGGCTTCGCACGGGTATTTAACAATAATTGAATTTTTCATGCGAATCCCTCACGTTTTGAAATGAAATCTAAATAGGTTTTGTGGTTTTTTTAGGGTCGCGCAAACTTATAAATAGACCCTGTAAGCTACAGTTTGGTTTGCATGAACTCTGAATAACAGATAAAATTTTAAATTAATACGATTCTTATTTGATTGAAAATATAATTGTAGTAATTAGAATTGTAGTATTTATGTTTTGACCTTCTGAAAATACTTCACCTAAACAGAAAACAAAAAAACTTTGCCTTCAGAAGGTAGCTATTTCTGCCAAATAATCCTACCTACGTTATTGCTCAACAAAATTATTGCTTTAGCATAATATAGATACCTACCATCAAAAACAATGGTATAGTAGTCTCAATAAAAACCTCACCGAGATATCGAAGTATCATAGGCGAAGAAGTTATTTTAGTAAGGGATTCATCATAAAGCTCGCAACATTGCAGCGTAAGTGGCGCCTCTACAACTTTTATCGATTTAGCAAACTGCGCATGCCTGAAAGCTCCGTGTATCATCGCGAACTCATGAAAATAGGTCACGAGAACTGTATTTCACGGACAGCTAGCGACATCTATACGATAGTTCTTTTAACTGCGATGAGGTCAGAGGTAGTCCATTTTGTATCAAGAAGCTTCTATGTGCGTCATCCGATCCGACACGACCGCGCACCGCGACGACATCGGCATTATTCTTTCATTAACTGACCAAAAACCGACATCTATAAAGTTGTTCGTTTCGTGTGGTCGCCACATATTTTTTTGAGGATTATAATTGTTACCGCGTAATACAAGAAAAAACTAACGGAGATGTCTTTTACCGTAAATCGTAACTAAAAACCACAAAAAATTATAAGCACATTTTAGCCAGCGCTTTCACGGTCTACGAGTATAATTAGTGACATCTATCTAAGGAAGTTAAACTCCGACGTAGGGACAAGTACGCCATTTTGGTTCATTTTGAGGGTTCTAAATAGTAAAAAGTAAATTCAGTTAACAACGAGGGCGCTCTTAAAAGTGTTAAGACATTAAGATTATCAATTTCATGTACTTTTAGCTTTATTACTCGTAGAACCTAGTTAATACTAAAAAAACCTTATTTTAATTAAGGGCGTTACTTATATGTAGCCCTTAGCACCACCAGGCTTTTACTTTTATCATTGGTACCCCTGAGATTCAGAACAGGTTGACTGCTTTTGTTTTTCCCGCCAGCCAACAGTGAAGTTGTCTTCTAGACCTTCGTGTGATACGTCGGCCACTCGGTCTTCGAGACCGATTAGTATTTTTTTTATCGTAAATAGCCACGGTAAAAATACATTACCGTCTTTTCTGAGGCACTGGGCTGTAACATTGTAATTTTCTTAACTACGCAAGCTACTGTATTTCTAACTATTACTATACTAACTAAAAACTGAGTATCTATGTTACCTGAACCATCAACCTCATAAGCTGTTGCTGCTGTTCCATGGCCGTGTTCAGTTTCTCCAGGCGACGCTTGTTCATCTCCATCTCAGACACCAGGTAGTCCTCACTCGTCTCCAGAACCAAGTCTAGGGCAGCTGGAAATTTTAAACCTATACTTGCCAAGAGAAAGAAAAATTTGATATTTACTCTTTAGCTTTTTTTAAAGTGACATGTAGGCGTGACTTGTAGTGACAGTAGGCGGCAGGTTAGTTATAACTGAGGTTATAACACTTTGATTGGATTCTCACACCATTACTGAACCTTTATTCTCTATTGTTATTCCATACACGTTACACAGATACAACAACACAGCAGCGGCGTGGAATCGGACGAAGCTGTTAGACAGTAATGTCACACGGTTTTCCCAAGGAATATAATATGTAATAGAAGAGAATAAGGCTGTCCTAAACGGAATAGGGTCGAATTTTCGCATATGTAGGAGTAGGTCTAGAATATGATTATTGATTAAGGATTAATTTAATCCCTAATCATCCCATGAGATGAGGCGAATCCGCGAGCATACAGCTTGTCTATACTAATACCCTAAAGAGGAAAAATTTGATTGGTTGTTTGTTTCTGAGCCGGTTTGAAAAATTCTTCACCAATAGAATCCTACACTATCCCTAATGAACATAGGCTATAGAAGATCTTCAAAAAGGTTAGGCATCCGTATGCAAATTTCAATAATCTAAGCCGACGTGTCTATAATAGTTTATAGTTTTTGAAATGTTTGCTAAATAACCGCCACAAATAGTAAAATAAGACGGGCGGATCGCTGGTAGTGAATAAAGCTAATCACCATCATTAGAGAAAGGGTTGAAGAACCACTTGCGCAGGATGAGGTCGAAGAATCCCAACTTGCAGCTGTTGTTGTTCGGGTATTCGATCAGCTCGTTCTTGTCCACCTTCTCCAGCAGGAATTGCGGCAGCTTACGTTCCAGCTCCGTGTGCAAGACCACCTTATACAGAATAGAATTTATATTTATTTTTGACACATGTGCTTAAGTTCTCCAGTTAAGCGTTTCTCCGAACAAGTCAAGTCCAAACAAGTCTTTACATTGTTCAATCAACCTACTGTTGATTGAACATATACAAAATATTATAGCGTACAACAGAAAAAGAAAATATTATAACAAAAGAAATTAAATTTTGACAAGTATACAATAGGCTACAATGTAATGACTTGTTTTAAATTCACGTTTGTCCAATTGATTCTAGTTTTAATTATTAACTTACTATAAATTATTGAAAGCATGAGTATTTTTACTTTATCGGTGTAAGATATTCCTACCTAGTTTCTACCTAGTTTTTAATAATATCGTGTTTCTACTGATATTATAATAATGTACTGTACATAGGTAGGTACTTAATGTGATGTCATTCCGCGAGAAAACTTTACGAATGAGTAAGTAATTAAATTAATAGATTAGTAAAGTTTGTGGCCATACGTAGTAGAGTAATTTCTAGTAAAGTCTTATAAATGAATCTTTATCATAGGTACCATGTTATGTGTGCTTGTCTAACCAAAAACTTCGGATTTAGAAAAAGCGATGCCATCCTTTTTTATTTTGATCGTTACGAAAAAACAGCAAATTTTTTACTGCTATTTTAAAGTATTAGTATCGGGACTAATTGATAGATTAGTCCTGCAGGACTAATCGCTCAATTCTAAATGCACTGTTCGGCGTTTAGGTCTATAGGCCTAATCCCTAGCAGGCCTAATCGCCCCAACACTCAAATTATTATGGTTAAGTTTCGGCGTCATCCAACCAAAAGGCCGATTAATCGCCAAATGCCTCGAAGATTGCGGTTGTTGAAGTTAAAGTGCCGGTTGCGGGTTCGGTTCCGTCTCAACCATCTCTGTGTCTGGGCGAAGGCTGCGTGCGACACGAGTTCCTCAAATTTTTATAACTGACCTGCATAGCCAATCTCTTGAGCTGCGCATTCCTCCGGACACTCTCAATATCTCCAACAGCGAGGCCAATCAGCAGATTCATCAGTAGGATCGGCATCAGCACCATGAACATGCATAGAATCAGGAATGTCGGGATCGGGAACGGCAGCCATTGGTCCTCGGGCTTTATATAAGGCTGTGAAAAAGACAGTCATAAACTAAGTTTCGTTGTTTTTTAATCTATTTTTAAAATCACCATCATCATGACTCAGTCTGTTTTGAGGGCCGTGTCAGTTAGTTTGATTCTTTTACGAGTTTCCGTATTCCGGATCTCCGTAGAGGATATAGATAACATGTCGCTGCAATAATTTGTCAGCCATACTACAAAACCAATTTGCTTCCGAGCAGGAGGAGTACTTTGAAAACCGACCGAAATTGACGTCGGATCGCACAAGACGAAGGACCGCCGAATCATTCATTCGATGAACGTTATACATCATGATTCATGACAAATTATTATTGTTTTTACATTATATATAAAATTTTATAAGAGGGCTGATTGTTGACTTTCTACATTTGATATTAATAATTATAAGACTAGAATAGAATATAAGGTACCCATTTGCATTTGGATGTGCCCGTAAGGACAGAAGTATGTGTTTATAAATTATTTTTCAGAAAATGATACTATGAAAATGATCCTGATATAATTATGTTTCGGAAGGTGTCAGTTGGTAACACCGCAGCTTGTAATTTTTTTGTTTCATGCGATGGAATTCAACCGTCGGCTTCGGTCGTTTTTCAAAGTAGACCTCCTGATCTTTTATGAAATTTAAATTGAATTAAATATGGTTGAGTTACCTGAATATATGTTCCAACAAAGTCCAGCTCCCCGAGCATCATAGCAAAGGTTCTCATCAGCGAGAGGGGGATGCTGTTGAAAGACACGTGGTTCCCCTGTGGATAATACTTTGTCTTTAAACATATATCCCGTTCGCTAAGCGTATTCGTAAGGCAGACAAATCGCAAGCAAAGCAAAATCATATTCTACGCTTCAGATGAAACATCAATTATTCTACATTTCCACGAAATAAACTATACATGCAAAATGCAAGTAAAATAGGTTTGATAATGTTTGAGATACAGAAATGACCAAGGCGTGTCCAAGGGTTCAAGATACACATACACACTGACTGAAATATATACATAATAATGTCAATATGAGATCTATACTGAGAATTTTCTTTCTAAATTTCTCGGAAAAATATTATATATATCTGAATATTTTCTTTTATGAATATCTTTATTTTGCGTTTTATTGAGATAAATAGTTATGTCTTTATGTGGAGTGCATATCTCCCTTCTAAATTTGATTAGATTCAATATTCGGTGAATCATTAAGATGCATGAAAAATTTACAAGGGCTTTCGCATGAATACTAGTTTTTAAATCTAGGTGTTGGTATTGATATTAGTATGGATGTCGTATAGATGGGTACGCCAAGCCGCGACTAATGCCCGTTATCAATAACCAGGTCATAGATTGTTTTGCAATAAGTATTAGAATTGAACATTTCTTAAAACGTGTCTAATCATAAATTCTCAGCTCGCGAAAGGCAAAACGATTTCATTGAATACTAATATCCGGCAGTAGGGTGCACGTTATCAGAATGGTCTTGGATATGAATTAAGAAAGTTTTAAAAGGAGAATTAGGAAAGTTTTTTGTCGCTCACACGTTCAACGCCTCTTTTGCCGCCCTACACAAAATAGATACTCAAATACGTTTAACTGATAACATTGAGACAAGTTTTTCTGTGAAATATTCGCTACCGCTAGCTTTGAGCGAGTGGTCCGTCCGCTCTACTAGTTTACCATCACTGTAAAAGGTATCGTAATGTAGGTAATTTAGTTTGTCATTTGGCAGTAAGGGCCATGTACATTGACCTAATGTACATTGACCTAAAGCTACATGAAAATGTCATCAAGAAACTAAAGAAAGAAAATTGTTTTATTTGTAGCTTAGACAAAAAACATTTGAAAAATTATTACAGTATTACGGATTTGATGGGTATAGACCAGTAATACCTTCCATTTCAATGCTTGATTCACAGAACCCATAATCGGAGGAAGTCGCCGCTTAACCAATCACGATAAGACGTAAATATAAAAAACTAAAACAAATAGTTAGATGCCCACTTCGAGTTTATGTTAAATGGTGCCTCATTAACTTATCAAATAAAGCAAATCTACTAAAGATGCAAAAAAACTAAATTCTCTAGATAGATTTTCAGTTTGATTCAAGTATTCCATTGACCCCACTTTTTCAGACAGTCTTAGCAAATTGGCAATTAACTCTCCTTAGAATCGAACTAGTAGATGAGTAGCAATTGAAATCAGAATCAGTTAATTAAATCCGTTCAGTGGTTCAGAGTATTTCCCATTATTCCAAACGTCTTCACTTCGAATAATAGCATTTCTTCTGAACTAACAAAATACTCATGAAGATTTGCAGAAATCTATGAACTTAACAAGAACTATAAGCAATTAGATAGAAACTTCGCCTGAATATCAGTAGTATTCGGTAAGAAAATTTGTTGAAACTTCAAATTTTTTAAGAACATACTATCCAACCATGACGCGCATTGTACGAGTAGTTTGAAAGTATAAAGCGTTGAAATTGGTTCCAATCTGAGAGCGACAAAAGTTAACTAAAGAAATAACCGAAGAAATGATCCACACATTTTAGCTGAACGAATTTAAGTGAATAATCATTCTAAGTAACCCAAAGTTCACGCTTCAGTGATAGTTTTCGCTCAGCTATTGGCACCGGCTTTGCCGTTGCTACTATATCTAGGAACGTACTAGTACCTATGAAATTACTAATCTAACTAAGTTTTCAGTGCAGGACAATCATAAAAATAATAAAACAACAATTGATAATAATAAAGAAAGCTGCACAATATCAAAATGGGTCTTTAGTCGTTTCGCACCACAAGCGATTCGAACCGCGGTGCAAATCGGCCAAGTATTCCTTTTGAATAAATACACAAAATAATACCAGACACAGAATTTGAGACTTCTTCGAAAGTGTTCTGTGGATAGGTATTATGCATGCACTAAGGAATGATGGGTAGGTAGGTATCAGAGCTATAAGATCAGACTATCCTAAGAGTACTTACGAATGATATTAGTAGAAATGTCGAACTTATGTAACAATGTAAAAAAAAACAGAATCACTGTGAATCGTAACATAAAACACAATGACACCCAAACTATAAAGTATAACTAGGTACAAATACCGTTTATATACGCACTTTTGATAGTAGAATGTAAAACGACAGACCAAATGCGATGAACAGGATCGAGAATACCGTCAGGACCCGGATCAGGGTCTGCAGGATTTCTAGGAACATCACCACGTAGATCCCAACCTGGTCGAACCGTTGCAAGAGAAGTAATAGTTCAACCCAGGCAAGGAATATTGTTAAGGACGCAGCAGAGAACTGAAATTAAAACATGATTATTTAAGCTGGCTTGTCTGACAATAAAAACACTGTATTTTATTATGTAAAAACATTTAATATGAGTGCATTGTAAACGTTTATAGCTTACACAAATCGCAAGCTATCTATCCGATTTGAAGTAGCGTTTTTTTGGATTTTGAGCTCTAAGCCGGCATTTATTGCTACTATCTTAGCTGCAACAACAACAACGTCAGTCTATAATAGTCCACTCCTGGACGTAGGCCTCCCCCCAATGAGCGCTATAGATGGCATGTATCATTTGGGGGTTATGGTCCATAATCCCCACGCTGGGCATGCGTCTTGGGGATCGCACTTCAGTGGAGTTGTGCTTATGAGGGCGCTGCTGCCCGCCCCCCGGTGTGTCTCCCTTAGTCGCCTCTTACGATACCCACGGGAAGAGTTGGAGTCATGAAATTCTATGCCGGCACCACACGGCAAACACGGCAAATGTGTTTTACCTAATACCTGTATATCGTCACTTCTCCCAAGAATGGTCGGGTACACAGTGATAGTAGAGCTGATGTACAGCATCCAAGAGACCAAATTCCACGGATCAACAATGTAGTGCCATTTCTGCTGCCTCAAGTTACAAGCTTCGCGGATGACGCAGAAAATGTTGTATACCAACACAACCACTGCACTTGTAAAGAGGGTCAGTTTCGTTTCGAACGCTGGAACAAAACAAAGTTTCATTATTGTCACCCACAAATTTCGAATTCGGTGTCGAATTTGATTTTCTTTTTCGCATGCAGTAATAATTGCTGTTTGTTATTATTGTGTCAATTCAGGTGAAGGCAAAACTACACTAGGTATACAAACGTAGAAAGAAATCTTAGTCTTAAGGTACGTTATTGTTAAGGCTCCGGCGACACGGATGAATTTCCCAAATATATATAAACCTATTATCAAAACGATTTGTAACCTAGATTAATAGTATTCTAATACAAACAATATCAGATTATGTTGAAAATAGAGGTATGTTCAAATTACAATTATTATGGCAATACGTTTGGATGGGAAAATCATCCGTCGCCGGAGCCTTAAGATTTCTATGTTTAGGTACTTATTTGATACTGTCCCACCCCAGTGGGAGGCAGGTAGTATAAACAGGAACTCACGCAACTTTAACTGCGTAATTACATGTATTTAGCTACTGCGTGTCAATAGTTCATAAATAAATTGAACAAACCCTAGATAAAACACTTCGTAACAACTCGACGACAACCATGTACCTAGTGTAATTAATTATTATTCGTGTTTCAGTATGAACCACAAAATATTTGCACGCCTTCGTGCAGGCTGAATAAAGTTTGTAAATTTGTAAAGAAATTTGTAAAGTTTGTAATGACCGGACATTGTATAATTAATTAATTATTAATTTATTTTAATTTTTACTTTTACATTGTCCATAAGTAGAAGAACTGAAAAAGAGACGTAACGCCACGGTTAAGGTACAAAAGCTACGTCCCGTTGATCGTTTGCGTTTGAAACATGTTTGTTGACTAGGAAACTAGTCAAAAGTGTCTAATATGGTTCATATTAGACACTTTTTTTATACCATACTAGCGGCCCGCCCCGGCTTCGCACGGGTATTAAACAAAAATTTCAGAAATTATACCCACTAAAAGGATGGGTTTCACAGTTTTCATACGGATCTTTACTTTTTTTAACAGCATTGGGGTTTTTGACATTGACTCGACATTCCAAAACTGACACTGGCCGTAGAGAAAAAGCAAGCACCGTGCGCTATACAACCTCTTTTTCTATTCTGACGCGCCATAATAGAAAAAGAGGTTGAATATACAGCCCACGGTTCAATTATTGAATTTTTCATGCGGATCCCTAACTTTTTTGAAAATATTATATAGCCTATGTTCATCACGGAAAATTAAGGATTCTAATGGTGAAAGAATTTTTTAACTCGGTCCAGTAGTTTCGGAGCCTATTCAATTCAAACAAACAAACAAACAAACAATCAAATCTTTCCTCTTTATAATATTAGTATAGACTACTGCTTGTATATTGTTTAAGCATTCATAAATAACGAGCTTCTGCCCGCGGGTTTGCACCTCCTGTGTTACCGTATTGATCGTGGTAATGTCATACGCGGAACAATATAGCATGTCAAATGATTTCCAAATTTTCAGAGCTTGACGCCCGTAGAGGTTAAATTTAATTTTGACACATATTCATTGAAAACTGTCAAAAAAGCACGACTTTACACGCACCTAAGCGCTTAAGTTCTGTTCTGTAGGTTCTGTATTTGAACAAACAAACAAATTTTACCACTTGTATGTGGAAATAATACTCACAATCAGCTTCCGCTATATTGTCTGGTAAATCTGAAAGAAAAAATAATGTATTAATTATTATTTTGGGCTAATTGATAAATGCTTAGTGTTATTTTATTTCGAGATAAGAAGAAATAAATTTATTCTGATACTGACAGGACCTTCACATAATAAGAATAAATTTAAAAAGAAACTTAAGCAACTAGATGGTACAAAATAAGACACACTTCCTTAAAAAGATATGCGATACAGGATACAGTATAATTTGCTTAAAAACTGAGAAGCCTGAGTTAAAAAACATTGTTGGGAATAAGTTGCAATCCTGCACTATCAGAAAAGGTCAGCTGAGTGAACGTTGCGAGAGCCCATAACGTTGATTCAGCATGAGCTAATGCAATGATGATGTACAATACTGTACCTGAAAACAAAATTTATAAGTAAAAGCAACTTGTCGCAATCTAAATAAATTTGCTATTCAGATATTAAAACTTATATTATACCTTAACCATATCATATGGTAACCATATCATATGTATACCTCTTCTTTCTCATTTTTCAAACAAATTATACTGTATTTATCTTTTTAAGGAGTGTGTCTTGTTTTGTACCAGCTAGTTGCATAAGTTTTCTTTTCAATTTATTCTTATTGTACATATGTATATCGTAGCAGGACTTACATAGTAAGTCCTGCCACTATCAGAATACATTTATATCTTCTTATATATTTAGAAGATAAATAAAGTATAAATATATAAGGTGTACAGTATGATAATGATGATCTTACTAAGAAATATAATTTATTATGTAGATAATTTAATAACCTGTGGTGAAATATACTTTATGTCAAATGAAAGCTCTTGGAATGTAGGTACTTTTTCATTCTAATTTATGGCAATAGTGATCAAGTCAAGAGCGAAATTGACGATGAGGTGCGTTTTAAATATAATTTTATGTTATAAATAAAGAAAAACTCTCAGTAGCTAGAATTATAAAAAGCTCTTTATTTCCCAAAAAAATTATAACGCATCTCAAATAATCCGTAAATTTATAGTGTTTTTCTTTCAAATTGCCCAAGCAAAGCAATTTTTTGTATAATGAGTTACTGATCAGAGTAATAACACGAAGAAACCCATATAACAATTCTCTTCAAAATTAAACAGCGAAAGTACCGAGAACGTGGAGCGTGTTTTCGGTTTCCTTTTGTACCAAAATCGTAACTAGATGTCGCCAGTAGACAAATTAAAAGGCGCTATCGAAGCGTTTGCGTTTTGCAGTGACTTCCGAACCCTAAACATTCGTCTATCATTGTGCTGCTCGTATGAAGATCTTTCTTATTGCTTATTTTTGATACGGCGCTTTAATGGCCGTTGTTAAACCATTGAAATTAGATTAATAAATCGGTTATAGTTTGGATTAAATAAAACTATAAACTGACTTTAAGATCCTAGAATCAGAATCAGAAATATTTTTATTGTGAACTGTTGTACAGAAAGGATCTTAGGTATAAGGTGTACAGTTTCAACAGCTTATCTTTAGCAGACATACAATAATACAGTTTAAAATAAGATCTAGGTAGATAGATATATCTAACTATATTTGGTATGCTTTATGGTTTATAGAACAATGTATTCCAAGAAGTTAAAAATAGGAACAATTTACATCTACATTTTACAAGGTGCTATTTTCGTCAAAAAATTATTTCAGTGAATAGAAAGCATTAAATTCAAGCCATGTTTTTAATTTAATTTTAAACATGTTACCATCTAAGCGTTTAAGTTCTATAGGAAGATTATTGAAAATTTTTATGGATATATCCTAGACATCAATAGATTTGCTTGTAATTTACTGCTTGCCCTATCCGTGTCAAATCCCAAAAAAAGAATAAAGCTACTGTTACACATGCTCATTACTAGCACGAAAGCATGTTTTTATTGAGCAAATGCACATTAGTAGCATGTGTATTGAAATTGAAACATTGCTAATAATGAGCATGCTCATTTCGAGTTTCCTCAAAAATCTACGGTCTGCGTTTTTTGATCATGCTACATGCAGCGCGGGTCAAGGGGGGCGTGCTTTTAGCGCATGTGAACAGGTTTGCTTATTGAGCATGCTAGTATCGAGCAGTCGAATCACGGACCCAACCAAATCTTTCACTTTCTTTTCTATTTTTGCCGAGCTGACCAAAGCTTCTGGATGCATTGCATCGCCAGCAAAAGGATTATCTTATTCAGCTCCATACGGATAGCTGTTTGATTGTCCATGGCTTTGTTTTAAACTGAGACAGAGAGCAAAATAAGAGCATGCTATAAATTGGCATGTGTAATTGGAGTGTTTGCTTTGAGCATGCTTATTCAGGAGCATACTGAAAACTAGCATGCTAATTGTTAGCAAATGTAAGCTACTCATCAGCATGCTCATATTAAGCATACTCAATATAGCACGCTTTTTAGCATGCAATTTTAGAGCATGTGTAACAGTAGCTTTACGTATTTCAAAGAATACATAAATTTATAGTGTTTTCTTTCTAATTGCCCACAAAGCAATGTTTCGTATAATGAGCTACTGATCAAAGTGATAACAACCAAGAAACCCATTTTATCATTTCTCTTCAAAACAAAACAGCGAAAGTACCGAAAGCGTGGAGCGTGTTTTCGGTAGTCTTTTGTACCAAAATCGTAACTAGATGTCGCCAGTAGACAAATTAAAAGGCGCTATCAAAGCGTTTGCGTTTTGCAGTGACTTCCGAACCCTAAACATTCGTTACACATTGTGCTTCTTGTATGAAGATCTTTCTTGTTGCTTATTTTTGATACGGCTGTAATGGCCGTTGTTCAAACCATTGACATTAGATTAATATATCGGTTATAGTTTGGATTAAACTATAAACTGCGTATGTATTTTTTGGATAAAAAAGCTTTTTATTATAGTAGATACTGAGCGACGTGACATTGTTCCTGTAGATCGGCAGATTCTACCGTTCACACAATGTCAGTGATTTTCTACATACCATATGGATAATGAGGTTAAACACATTCATTCAAACTAACCTGCATTTCGAAACGCAGTCGTTATATTATCCTTTAATTTATGACTTCTCTGTTCTTTGAAAGTTTTGTTCAGGCTGACATGGTCCATCAGAAGGTGCGCAAAAAGCGTCACAAACGTTAAGAAGATGCAATAGAACAGCAGATTTACGAGGTGGAAGTATTTGCCGTAGGAATGCCACTTCATTTCCAGATACTTCTGGCTCAATGGGTGAGCTAACAACTCAACGCGGCCGTGGACCACCATCGCCTAAGGAATCAAATTCGTAAAACATTAAACCTGTACGCCCAAAGCGTTTCTTACCTCTACTTGTGTAGAGATAAGAGACACTTCGGGCGTCGCTGACTGGAAAGTCGAGGCGGCATTGCGGCGACAACGACGCAGCACTCCGTTATGGAGTGAAGATGCGCCTTCTATCTAAGGTCCGTCCAGTGAGCGACGCGTCTTCGTAAGTTTTGACTATGCCGCACACATACTCGTATGAACTCGGCATCGACTCGCTTTCATTCAAGGTATACTTAGGTTACAAAATATATTTAAAGGGGCCACGAATATCTAACCCGCAAAAGGGGTGATTATTATAGAGGTAGAGAGTCAATTTTTGTTCTACGTTTTTTGTACTAGGAATTATTTTCTTTTTCTAATATTGTGAAATCATTCAACTTTAACAATATATTTTTACAAATCTTGAATTATTTCCAATCAAAATTTACTTCCATTCTTAGAAGTAGATTTAGTTAAGAATTACGCATCTATAAAAAAACCGTAGTTCGAGCGTGAGTCTCAGAAAAGTTTGAGGGGTTTTGCCCAGCAGTGAGGTTGTGAGAGTTGGTTAAAGAAGATTCAAAAAATATTAATCATAACTTGACCCCTCCAGAATCACCCCTTTTGGGGTGATCTAAAAATATTTCGGATATATCCGGCAATTTTTTTGGATGCAGTTTCCAAAAATTCTGAACTGGCTTGAATAGACATTTAGAGTTATTATAAAAGCGGCCCGGTCCTTATTTATTTAGAGGGTACCATCAACGAATCACGTTTTGACATCTGATGACTTTGTTATTTACAATTTGTGTCTAAATATTTACAGTCACACCACATCCCATAACTCACAGCGATTTCGATCGAAAAACTTTACTATAATTAATATGGGTCTCGAATTTTAACTTTCTACCTCTTTTGGTATCCGCACGATACAACCACGACGAAGGGTGGAGAACACTAATTTGTTTGTTTTTCTAATGAAATCGTAATGAGCAATGGAAAAAAAACACAAGATACCCACAAATAAAATAAAAACCACCACCGAATAGTCACAGTACCGTGTAAAAGCATAGCTGATATTGTGTAGTGTACCTACATATGCAGTATTAAAGAATATTTATCGGGTATTTATCGCGTACCTTTTGTTTTTATTTTCCCCTACGTTTCCATCGCGTTGCAGCGATCGTGGTCACGGGGCGACAGTCGCCCCGATAAATATTCTTTAATATGTCAACAAATCGTGAAAGTTTAAAAAGTTTTATATGCAGTATTGTAGTACAAATAACACAAAAGCGAGTTATCTGTCCACCATGACTCACGTTGATAACACTCAACGGTTCTTCGCGGTATTTAGGGTCATTCAGCGCCAGTCTCAGCGCGTCTCTTTCAAGCTTCGACTTTTGGTAGAATTCGAAAGAGTACTTTATCTGCATATAATAAGAATAAGATGAGAATCACACTTACATTTAACGCTGGAAGAGGAATGTTTAGCGAATCGCCTTTCCATTCTTCGTTTTTGAGTTGTGGACATAGAGTGTCGAAGTTGTATTTGATCTAGGCGAAAATTAAGGGTTAGACTATGCTACATTTTCACATCCATTTCGATCGTTTCGTATAAGCGCGAGAATTAATTTTGTTCATGGTTTTTAATAGTTTCTGCTTTCTCCAAGGAACGAAACGAATGGTAAAGTAATTTGACGCAAATCGTAAACCATTTTCAATGGATTCATGATAAAACCAACTTCGATTCAATTCATCTTCTTTTCAAGCAACATTTGGGATATTGTGGATATTCGCCCAAATCTCTTAAATTCTTAAATTATCCGACAATACCAATGAATAGAAACAATTTTTTCATTTCAGGTTAATAGAAAATGTTTTACTATTTGCGGCATATTACTTTTCCGCAAGTTAAATTCAATGTTGAGCGCAGAAAAAAGTAAAAACCCAATATAATTTGAACTCGAATCGATCATCATAAGCCGGTTTGTTTCTGTGAAAGATAATGAAGAAAAAAGCGGATAGTTGGAATCAGCAATGAGAAATAGTTTATGAAACAAAACCTATGCAAAGTTTGGTTGAGATATGTAGAGAAAACAAAAGATGATAATTTTTTTAATAACGAATGTGTGATCCATGATCGAAAGTCCAGCAAAGGTGGAACGTAAATACATCTTTGGTTGAATCAGTTGAAGTTTGAATAGGTTGAACGTACATAAGGTAAGTGTTGGGTATGCTTTCTAACTAAAGAAAGCTGTTCTTCTGTTTATTTATTTTCTAAGCTGCGTAGGTATTTGAGTTACAAACAAGATCCGACAAGTGCGAGTATAACTTGCGGGCCAAGGGTTTTGAACTTTTGTCGATCATCTATAATACTATAAGGTACCGTTTTTTCGGAGATTAGGGAGTTGGTAGGTAGTTAGGTATCTACTTATTAATTTCTCGACTAACTTTAAATAACAAAATATATAAAAATTTACAGTTTTTGTTTGTTCTAATTGTTAATTTTATAAATTAGACAATTTTCAAAAACTGTTTTGATATTTAAGCCACTCACTTTTGAAAATTTATGTATTGTACTAAAGACCTATCTTTATATTTTACTCTAAAATATGGATCCATATCTACAACCTTGGGCAATGGTATATTTTTCGACTTTTATCAAAATATTTCGAAAACTGTTTTGGGATGTACAACAGCTGATACCTTTCATTTTTGACTTTGTAGGCTTTTCAAATTTCAACGACATAATTTTATTAAACAATCGTCTTTTTCATATTTAATATCTTTTTCTTTATATGTGTACATTTTTTAATTGCGGTTTTATGGACATAGGCCTGAAGATGATGGTGAACGAAATATAAAATACAATTACAAAATGCTTTGTACACTAGAAAAATAACATAAAACATTACATAAATTAAGTACAATGGGCGGCCTTATCGCTTAGAAGCGAAGAGTAGAGTAGAGTTAGAAGGTTGCTTGGATGAAACCTTTGGATGGAAAGAAGATGTATTATTATTAGAAGTTTCAAGTCAATAGCTGCACTAGTGGCTGACATACCTATTGCAGATCGAAAACAGATCAGAAAAAAGCGAGACAGGTTTTTGTAACTCAAAACCCTAACGCCGGATTCCTTTTTCTAATAATACTTACGTAGAAACTCTTTGAATCCTTCTTACAGTTCGCCTTAGTGATGCACTTATCTTGCACCGCTTCGAAAACTCGCGGCATGTACGCTATCAGAGCGAGAGTTACGCAGGGGTGGCGGTCCGAGCGGAGAGCCATCACTTCTTTGGCTCTAAAAGTAGAAAAAGAGATTAATTAAATTAAATTTAATTTAAAAACAAGTACGACAAGTGCGAGTGTAACTCGCGCGCCGAGGGTTTTGAACTTGTGTCGTTTAGGTAGGTAAGTACGTATATGACGACCTGTTGGCGCGGTGGGCTTACAACGCAGGAGGTTGCGGTTTGATTTCTGCCTCGGGACTAATATTTGTAGGATATTCAGATTATTTGTTCGGGTGTTCTTGTCCTTTTCTGTACACAAAAATAAATCATCTAATGTGATACTTATACTTTATTAATTATAAAAGCTATCGTAGTAATACTAAAAACACAAGCTCTGCTTAGCTTGTGGGTAAATGATACTGTGTGGGTTATCTAGGATACATATCTCTTCTCAAACATTTTGAGAACAACGGTTTTGGTGCGCTGTGGAACTACTATAACAGTTACTACAGAGATTAGTGGGTTGGTACCTACAATTGTTTTTCGACTTTTTTCAACCTATTTCACTAAGTATGAAACTTAGACGATTTTCAAAACCTGCTTTGAATTGTCGAAATCCATACCTTTGATTTGATATTACTCTTAATGAAATAGCCCCCATTGTATGAAAATTAGTTTTTTGACCATATTTCAAAAAGTATTACTTCTACAGACTTCTCTATATTTTAGAGGGGGGGTACCGGTAAATTTTTCGACCTTTTTCAAAATATATCAAAAAGTGTAAAATCTGTCGAAATTTCAAAAACTGTATTGGAATGTACAAACCAATACCTTTCATTTGATACCCAACTCGGTGGGGTAGTCACCCCTTCAGAAATTTTTCCCGCCCTTTTTTGACCATATTTCAAAAAGTATTATTTTTACAGACTTCTCTATATTTTTCCTGTAAAATATAGATCCATATCTACAAACACTTGCTACATATCATGTCGATCACTCTGCAATCTTCGGAGATAGGGGGGGGGGGGAATGGTCATTTTTTTGACCTTTTTCAAAATATTTTAAAAAGTATAAAATCTACCAAAATTTCAAAAACAATTTGAAATTTACAAACGAGTACCTTTCATTTGATACCAATTTTGACTTTGTACGGCCCATTTAAAATTTTGATTTCAAAATTTGTATGGAAAATCTTCATTTTGATTTTTCATTTATTTTCATTTATTTTTCTATAAATATGTGCGGGCGCACAAAATGTATTATTATTTGAAATTTCAAGTCAATAGCTGCAGTAGTTTCTGAGATATTAAGGATTCAAAACACAAAACAGACCCAAAGCGATTTCATAAGGGTTTTGCAACCGATGGCAAAACCCTAATAATTATTTGGAATCGCGTTGCAGCGTCCCGCGCCGCACATACCTGGCGGTCCGCCCCGGCTTCCCACGAGTATTTAACAAAAGTTTAAATTTTCATACGGAACCATAACTTTTATGAAAATATTCTATAGCCTATGTTCATTACGGAAAATTAAGGATTCTTATAGTGAAATAATTTTTCAAATCGATCCAGTAGATTCGGAGCCTATTCAATTCAAACAAACATGGAAACAATCAAATCTTTCCTCTTTATAGAGGTAATATTAGTAGTTATATAGAAAATTAATCATTTATTATGTCTATAAATATAAATAGCAAAAGATAAAAGTGGACCGTTTCGGTCAGGCGCAATTTTATATTAATTATTAATATATTTTTTTTCTGATTTTTTCGTGGAATTACATCAATGGAAAAGTAAATCCGTAAATCGTAAACCATTTTCTATTTCGATAGAAAATGTTGATTTTTCAACATAACATACGTCTAAGGTAACGAGCACCCTTGAAAATTTACATTAATTCTGAATATAATATACCACCACCGCCTTCACGTAAGCCCCAATAACAAATTAAAAGAATACATAACAAAATTTTTAGAATTCGTTTAAAAACACATTTCTTTCGTTGATTCTCATGACTTTCAACAATAACTTTGTGCGTATGGAAATCCTTTATCATGTTAAGTACCTCTAGCTTATTGAATTATGTCAAAGACGACGGTTTGGAGGTAGCAACACCGGCAGAAAGCTCACCAGTTAATGCGTAGGTACATTAAATTACGTGGTGTAGAATGTCCATAGATATGTGCTAAGACACGCAAAAGTTATCAGTTAAATTAATAATGAATGGTCCTAAAACTTGAGATAGAACAAAGAAACGAACGTGGTAAAAGTTTTCTTTTATAATTAACTAGCGGTCCGCTCCGGCTTCGCACGGGTATTTACCAAAAATTTAATTTTCCACGCGAAATCCCAATTTTTTTTGAAAATAATTTATAGCCTATGTTCTTCAAAAAAAATTTGAGGTAATTGTGCTTACACAGAAAATACTTCTGTGCTGGCTTCTGGTACTCATTGTGGCACCTTGTATTAAAACCTTAAATATGTGCCTAATTTGCCTATACATAGGCACATTAGGCACATATTTAAGGTTACAGCGTATAAATAACACATTCTTATAGATGTATATGAATGTGTTATTTATACGCTGTTGGCGTTCCTTACTGTATAAATAAACAAATTACCAAACCCCAAATCAGACTCAGTTTTCAAAATTTTACGTAGCTAATACCGCAATAAAAAAAAACATAAAATATTCTTTCATTCGTTCTTCTATTGAATGAATGAATGATTGGTGAAGTCAAATATAGAGCAAGACTAACCTTTGTTCATGCGTAACCATTGCCAGCGCAGATTCCGGAAACTTGTAATAAATCGCGTAGTCGATGGCACTCATGTCCAAGTTGTTGTAGGTGAGATGGCATCCCATTGACAGCAATAGGGCGATGGATTTAGGCTTGTTTTCCATAGTGGCGAGGTGCAGAGCCGTGTTCTGCAAATAGTATTCTACCTAAATACGTGCACATTAATATAACGTACCTATAATATTTGATCATCATCATCATTATCACCAGCCTATAATAGTCCACTGCTGGACATAGGCCTCCCCTAATGAGCGCCATAGATGGCATCTTTATTTGGGGGTTATTGCCCATAATCCCCACGCTGGGCATGCGGGTTGGGGATCGCAGTTCGGTGTAGTTATTCTGCAGAAGGCGCTGCTGCCCGCCCTCCGGTGTGTTTCCCTTAGTCGCCTCTTACGACACCCACGGGAAGAGTTGGGATGGTGAAATTCTATGCCGGCACCACACGGCAATATTTGATAGGTAACAATAGTCATAATTCAACAGTCAAAGTCCATTTCATCGTTTAGACCTTAAAGCAACTTTCAAGTTTCACTACAGTGAAGTTATGTACAAATGTTCCCTATATCTTTATTAATTAACAAAAAGAAATTGTTCTTATTAGAATGAAACAATCACAGCTAACACTGATATCTATTTCCTAAAAATTCTAGCCGTCATCAGAAGGCAGTGTGCCTAGATTGCTGGCAGCTGCCACGTTGGATGGCGATGATGATTAAAAACCAGCATTTCGAGGTAGTAGCTAATAGAGGCTAGATGATGCTGTGTGGATTGACCGGCATTATTTATTTTATTTTTATTTAAATCAATCTTTCTAAACAGTTACTAACTAAAGCTTCTCTTATTACATAGGAATACTCATCGTATAGTATATCTCTACATAGTATAAAACAAAGTCGCTTTCTCTGTCCCTATATCCCTATGTATGCTTAAATCTTTAAAACTACGCAACGGATTTTGATGCGGTTTTTTTAATAGATAGAGTGATTCAAGAGGAAGGTTTTTGTACCAGCATTGCACCCGTGCCAAGACGGATCGCTAGTTAAATATATTTTAGTAGAAAGTCCGTATGGTTGCAGATGAAATTAATCTAAAATTCGTTAGACGCAATATTTTTCCCAACATAAATTGGTTTTGTTTTACTGCTGGAAGTTCACGCCAACCTTTGAAGTCCCGATACAATACCGCGGAGAAGCCTTTGAAATTACAATCTAATTAAGAAGTTAAGAGAGCCCTTATACACAGAATATTATCTATTTTACAAGTTCTATGTATTATCTCAATTTATATAGACCTGTTTTATGTTTTATCGTAGAAAAAATGCTCGACATTACACAGCATCATTTAGCCCCAACTTAAGTAGAACTTTTTTACGAGTACCAGATGACTGATATGCAAAACGCGTACATTACATAAAGATAATTTTTATTCATACATATAAAACGACCAGTACACCTAATGAGAATAAGAATACAATAAACTAGGTACAGTGCGCGTCACATATAAGTACCCCCCCTATCTCAATGTATGTGAGACACAATAGTTGTTATTTTTGTGAATTTCAGACTTTGAGTATTATGGAAGGGCAGTTCGATCCTGAGCGGCGGCCTGATAAATTCTTGCATGTGAAAAATTGTGACAAGTTACAAGGGAATTAGAAGTAGTCGAAAATAGTTTGTATACAAGGGGGGTACTTAATTCTGACGCGCACTGTACATAGAGAGATATTTTCATCATACGTTGAAAACGACCAGAACGCCCTGAACAGTATTCTCGTAGGTACCTCCATACATTTGTCCCGGGGCGAGAAACAAATCTTCCATCAATCTTCGTCCACAGAGGTCGTCAGGTGTATGATTTTCAATTACGTATGGATGCGGCAACTTTATCTCAAATATGTATACCTACATGTGTCTGTAGGCTTAGAATCACATGTATAAACACAGTATTTAGGTACACGCTAGTGCAATATAGCTGACTTATTTCCACTTTGGATTTTACAATCGTTTGACTCAATAGTGGAGAGCAGTACTTTCTTTTTCACTTCTTCCACTAGTGGACAAAAAATTGAAGTGAAGAGAAATCAATAACAACTTATTTCTTTTTTGTTATAATAATTAACTGTATGAAATTTGACTTGTCTAAGTGCTTATTTTGTAAGCCTAAAGAAATAAAGTTATTGAATCTGAATCTGAATCTGAGTAAGCCGCAGCATGATCCGTAAACAAACAAAACATAAACTTGTGCAAACTTGTACTTAATTACAGCGACCGCATTTAGCGCGAAACAATCAAAAAGTTTACGATAGTAATATTTTGGGTGTTGTTTATTTTACAGCGGGTAGGTATATAATTATAACAGCATGGTCTACCATGGCGGGATGTAAAATGTTACTAAATTTTGATATATTTTTATTTATAGCAGTCCGTGACGACCTCATACGGATATGTCACAGAATGCCAAAAATTATAAATTTTTACACACGTACCTTTAATAAAATATTCAATGCCTATGTTCGTCAGAGATAATTTAGGATTCAAATGGTGAAAGATTTTATCAAACCAGTCCAGTATTTTCGTAACCTTGTCAATTCAAACAAACACATCTTTCCTCTGTATAATATTTAATTAGTAGATAGAATATGAAAATACGTCCTTTAATCAAGACATCGGTTATCTAATGGATAAATTGGATATTAAGAAAGACGAGTCACTTACCAAATCCTTATCCACCTGGTTGAGTAGATGCGAATGCACTGAGTGAAGCAGAGTGATAGTCTGTGTGTAACCGCTCATAGCCGCTAAATGCAAAGGGTTCCTGCCATTGTGGTCTCTGTGTAGCAAAGCCCCTCGGTTCAGAAGCAACTGGACCACTCTTGTGTGGCCCTCCCGAGAGGCAATGTGCAGAGGCGTGAGGCCCTCGCCGTCGCTCTCGTTTATGATGAACGTGCCTTTGTCAGAGTCGAGGAGTTGACAGGCAGTGTGGTATCGCCCGTATCTAACATATCAAAAAACGGTATGAGTCATATCTCTTATTAGTACTAAAACAGAATCAAAGTCTACCATTTCTCCTATTATAGTACTAAAGATTAGTAGAAAAGAGCTCCCTGGACGATATTGCTTTACGCAATAAGGTCGCATGTGGTGCTGTTTTATTGTTTAGGTAGGTATAGGATATTTTATTTTTTGTATTGTGTTATGTACACTTCACGCACCATCATCTAGTCCCCGTAAAAATCAGAGCTTATATTCTGGGTACTAGATGACTAATACACTTAATAATACAATTTAATATTACATACATAGCACCCGGAACATATATCTGCCGTACAAACATTTATCCCGAAGCGGGAATCGAACCCATCCTGCGTTGCTGGCGGTCATTCGCCCACCGCGGAACAGAGCTCGTCAGCATTATCACTAGGTACGAGATAACTGATACGGGTACATGGATAAATATGTTTTATTATGTAAAGAAACCAGCAGAACACCTGAAATAATAATTTTGGCCCGTTGTGTCCACAAAAGGTCGATAGGTACCTATACTAAACTAAAAGATACTAAACTAAAAGATACGAGACACCTAACCATAATGATATTTATTTATTTAGGCATGTTGTACACGAAATATAAACTCAAGTTATCTCACATTGGATATGAAGGACCCAAATTAGTTAGCTAGTAGCACTCAGCGTTTGCTTATTTTGGCTAAGTTTTGATTAATTGTCGTTATCTGTGGCGCCCCGTTAAGTAGCTTGCGTGATACAGACAAAATTGTGACAAAATCACCATCAAAACTAGATAAAATGATCAAACCTAGGTACCTACTCGGAAAACAAAAATCAATGTTTCTGATTTGTGTTCAAAACCTCTTGTGTCACTTAGGAGATATCGTTTGCACGAAACTTCGATTTTCGTACATGTACCTACATAGAATGATTACTATTTTTCTACACAGAAAAATACGAAATAACCAAGTAGAGGTAGATTAAACTGGTAATCGCGGAAGTGCCTGCCAAAGGCAGACTTATTGCATCGAGTAAAATATTTATTCGTGCATGTTAAACATGCATTTTATCATATGAACAAAAACTTTCAATACTAGAGGAAAAAACTTGTCTAAATTATATCAGTATACGTATATACAGATACCCGTGTTTTAAAGAATCTCGTGTCGTCCATTATTTATGCAAACTCATTTTTATGAATAGGTTGCTGTTAAATGACATGATGTTCAAAACCAAGTTGCTAAAAATCTAGCAACACCGAAACCCGCGTTCACAGATGGTTAAATTTGAAACAATTGTTTTGTCGTTTTTGACACAATTATAAAAAGTTTTAACTTCAAAGTTAACTAGCGAATAGCGAAGGTGCTAACTGTCCGATTACAATTTACCTTTTTGTGCAACTCAACGCCTAAATCAACATACCCGCATGGATCTCGTTAGCTGCCCACACATTTTACGTTATTTCAAGAAAAGAAAAGTTAGAAAAAAAATCGTTTTTTTACGTCACCTATTACGATAAACAACTACACTCGAGAGCAATGAATCCGGGTCACTCAAATCCAAAAAATCTCGGAAAGTAAGAATGCTAGGTTAATGCAATAAATTGTTCTCCGACGAATCAAAATTTATGCTCTACAAGCACGATGGAAGACACAGAGTGTATAGAAGACCAGGGGAAAGATTCAAGCAAGCATGCATCGAAGAAAAAGTAGCCTACGGTGGTGGGTCTGTACTTGTGTGGGCCGGAATTTCCTCTGAAAGTCGCACAGAGCTGGTGATCATAGAAAACGGCTCTTTAACTAGCGTAAGATATGTGGAAGAAATCCTCAACGAACACGTTGGTCCATTTATGGTCAATTTGGGTGAGGATGCTATATTTATGCATGACAATGCCCGACCTCATACAGGTAGGATTGTGAATGACTACCTTCAAGAGATGGATATATTCCCATCCGCCCCATTATCCTCCCCATCAATGGGGCTGTATGGAGTGGCCAGCGCGCAGCCCGGATATCAACCCGATCGAGCATGCTTGGGACGAGCTAGGGAGATGCGTAAAACAACGAAACCCTCCCCCAATCACGCTTCCTGAGCTCAAAATTGCTCTCACAGAGGAATGGGAGAATATTCCCCAAAATCGTATAAGGAACTTGGTGTACAGCATGCCAAACCGCGTAAACGCAGTAATGGAAGCACGAGGAGGTAATACGAAGTATTGAAATTCAAGAAAATCGTCATAAAGTTCAAAAATTTCATGTTTCCTATTTTTGTTTTAAGGAGAGATCAGCAGTTTTTTTTCTTTATGTAATTTTGTGTAAATAAAATGTATGGTGACTCATATTTTTTTAACTTTCATTTAAGGAGTATTAAATTGTCTATTAAATACAATTTATTGCATTAACCTAGCTCTAGATTCATTGCTCTCGAGTGTATTACGATATTATGGGAGACCTATGTGGACTAACATGGGCTGATGTTGAGGATTACCATAAAAGGATTAGAAATTGAATACAGATTATTTTTCGATAAGTCAAATTAAACCCCGTCCTTACAGTGATTAACAGTCGTTAGGATTTTTCACCAAAATAAATAAGTTCAATATGAATGTTTGCGAGTTAGCTACGAACCTAGTTATACCGCTAACATTCATAATGAATTCGTTAAACTAGCAAAGAAAATTTTAAACGAAAAAAAAAAAATGATATTGTATAAAAGTTTACTTGGTGTAAATTTTGATAAGCAAGAGAGAGAATGTTATACCTGCTTATACGGGACATAGATCCAAATCGTTCGATAGAATCTTTCTCTCCGTAGATTAAACCATCTGATGAGATATACCGCGACCGACAGATATTGACAATTTCCTGATGAAAGCTTTTCCTTGTAAAAACTTGAAGAACCTTGTAACATTTACTCGTATCGGAAAGTAACAAGGTTGTCATTTCACAAGTTCAAAAGTTTATTTATGGCTAGCAAAGTCAGTGCATTTCATACTTCTGTAAAACATAAGATCTACGGAATACGCATTGATTTGATTTTTTTGATTTTTCCAAATTAAGCACTCGCTGAGTCATGAATGACCATTAATAGTGCCATACTAGAGGACCCCACAAACTTAATGTTTTTATTCTCATATTGGAAACGTCGAGTTACTGTCTACTGTCTCGTAGATTTAAGAAGTGATCCAAATGCAATGATCTTTAATTAAGGTAACACTTGTTAAAGACGAGTGTGAGGATCAACACAAACCACAGTAGGTTTGTGTTGGTACAGCCTATACTAGTCCACTGATGGACGTAGAGGAAGCCTAATAAAACCAATAGAACCCCTTGGTGCTATTGGTTTTCATCGTTAAGAGGTAGTGTCCTTAATCCCCACGCTGGGCATCCGGGCTGGGATCGCAGTTCGGTGGTAAAGTTGTCCTACAAGAGGTGATACTGCCCGTGCACCGGTTGATATCTCTAAACTGCCTTATACCAAACTAGCGGCCCGCCCCGGCTTCGCACGGGTATTAAACAAAAATTTCAGAAATTATACACACTAAAACGATGGGTTTCACAGTTTTCATACGGATCTTTACTTTTTTTAACAGCATTGGGGTTTTTGACATTGACTCGACATTCCAAAACTGACACTGGCCGTAGAGAAAAAGCAAGCACCGTGCGCTATACAACCTCTTTTTCTATTCTGACGCGCCATAATAGAAAAAGAGGTTGAATATACAGCCCACGGTTCAATTATTGAATTTTTCATGCGGATCCCTAACTTTTTTGAAAATATTATATAGCCTATGTTCATCACGGAAAATTAAGGATTCTAATGGTGAAAGAATTTTTTAACTCGGTCCAGTAGTTTCGGAGCCTATTCAATTCAAACAAACAAACAAACAAACAAACATACAAACAAACAAACAATCAAATCTTTCCTCTTTATAATATTAGTATAGATATAGATATAGATAATTGTGATAAAATTAATAGCAAAGTGCGACATTGGCTTACCTCCGTAGACCGAGACACGTTCTCGTTGACACGTGTCAACGAGAACGTGTCTCGGTCTACCCCAATCACCGCCGCTAACCCGCAGGTGACGTCAAGCCAAAAGTCCGGTAACGCTGTCAATGCCAACAGCATTATAGTCCATTCGAAAAAAGAACATTGGCTCACCTAGCAGCAAAGTGCAGAGGGCTTTCATTGTTGTTGTTCTTGAGATTAATGCAAGCTCCCAGCCGTATGAGGTTCTCGAGGGAGCGGATGTGGCCGTCGCGGCTCGCATAGTGCAGTGGAGAGCAGCCACTGACGTCCTTCTCGTTCAGTAAAAGAGACAAGCTCTTTTCGCAGCGATTCTGAAAAAACATGCTAGACAATCCACAGAGCATCATCTAGCCACATTGGAAGCTGAGCTTGTGCTATGTATGTATCACATCATTAGCCTATAATAGTCCACTGCTGGACATATGTAGGCCTCACCTAATAAGCGCCACGGATGGCATTGTTATGTAAAGGTGCTAGATAAATAATGTATTTATAACAATAAATAGACAGATATTAATTATAAAGAGAAAACACTCCATAAATATCGTATCTACGAATCGTACAAGAATTTTTCCCGCGGGGGGATTCAAACACGTACCCTCTAGCGAAAAAGGAAGACCTATAAACCAATAATGACTTTATATGCCCATGACGTCGACTCATCAAAAATCATTAATAAACGTCCATTTTCTCTAGTACGCTCAGATTATGGAAACTTGTGACCTAACCCTGATCAGATATTTGTTAATTTTTCTACGAAGTTGCTATGCAGCGGACATGCTCTATTAATAATGTCAAAAAGTCGACACAAAGCTCGACGAGTCGATTTCAGACAAAATTAAAAACTTTTCATATTAAATTCTACTTCAACAATGTTAGGTAAGATCCGGTCCCTTTGAGGGATATCAAATTGCACGCCAAAATAGTAGACCATGTACGACCTAAAACTAGACATTATCCATATCCATACACGTCAATACATCATAGAAAACTGTCTAACTCTCCTAAACTTGATAAAAGTTTTGCGTTCGTATCAAGGACGTAAGCTTTAACAGATTTTAAAGTATAGGCATCTCAGTATTAGCCTCACTAGATATAATTTTCATGGAGTAATCATCTAACTCTCCAGAGCCCAGGCTTTGATTAACAAAAGTTTCCATCAAAGAAGCGGTTATATCGAAACAGATTAACATATTAAACGAAAGAGGCACTTTTATAAACTAGACAGGACTTTACTCATTGAACAGTTGCAGTCTTCTGTGTTAGATACATGAAAATCTACTTTATTGAAGTGGAAGACGCGATGAAGATTTCAAATTTAAGTCGGTGCATTCAGCACTTCAGCAGTGATCGGGAAACTACGCTCCCTTAGTTCCCTGAGCTCGGTCACCGAAGAAACCCGAATATTGAGTTGATAAATTACGTTACGTTTTAAAGTAGCCAGGTAATAACTTAGGTATTTTAAAAGATACGTGAGGTTATAAATTAGCATTGATCCAGATTGGCTCTTATTCGACATAGAATTGTACATAACGAGCCTACTTAAATCTAACAAGTGTTGTGATAAGTTTTGGTTAGGACATGTGCATAGGTACAATATAAACAGTATATCTATAAATTATGTGTAGTAAAAAAAAAGTAAGAAGGTTCATAACTGCATCTAACCCGAGGAATGTAAGATACTGCACAAAATAATTGTAAAAATTTAAAAAGTTAAAAAAATCATTGGCTGTCCGTTATACGTTGAAATGTTCCTTCAGTAAATTCGAAAGAATAATCCTGAGCCCCAGAAAGTTTGAATGATGTTGGTAACTTCGCTAGTTGCGGTGTTCTTGGAGACGATTCCGACTGTTATTGATCAGTCGAGCTCTGCAGTTAGATTAGGAATAGTATCGATTTCAAGTACTTCTTCATATTTGTTTCAATTATATTGATTGTATTTTTCTTCCTTATTAATAGATAACTATTTCTTCAAAATCATAATTACGTAATTGTATGGTTTGACGAGAAACCAAGCTTTCTTGTTCGCTTCTTTACTTTAAAAAGGTCGAAGCTAACAAAAAATATAAGTGATAATGTTATTTTTCAGTTTTACTTATGTAATTTATAGATTGTTACTGGTCCAAGCATCCTGTAAGGTCTAAATAGAAGCAATATTATATTGGACTGATCCTACTTTAACTACATAAAAATCCCTCCTAAAACTAGAGTCTATTGATACAAAAACCTGCATCTATGCTTTCAATTATTTCCCCACGGGAATTATTCTGTAGGGTAGAATAGACAATAATGATATCGTATCGTCATACATTGCGAAGATTAATGAAGTTAAAGGAATTTCAAATAATATACGCATTCGATTAGACGTATTTTTTCCTCAATTCTAATGTAGAAAATAATCCCCGTGCAAGGCTTATTCATGTCTGATTAAAACTGACCTGGCAACTGGCAGCGAAGTCTTGAAGGCGTCCTCCGTTGATCACAACTAGATGCAGCACGTTTCTTTTGTTAATGTCCTTCTGAAGAATGTCAGCTCCGTGGAAAATCTGTCAGCAAATAAGTATGCGTTACATCAGCCTCTAGCTTTCCGGATAATTATTTAATGTTCAGTCTAAGTGCGGTCTCAGAAATCTCTAAATCTAACTGAAATGGCAATAAGCTGGCCATATCTCGCGAAAAATCGACAACCGCTGGGGTAAACGTGGAGGGCGCGACTCAGCAGAGCGGTATGGGACGTCCTCCGGCCAGGTGGGAAGACGACCTGCGAAAGACTGTAAGCAGATGCTAGATGAAATAAGCTGAAGACAGGGCGCTACGGCGCTCATTAAGGGAGGCCTATATCCACCAGTGAACTAACATGGGCTGCTGATGATGCTGATAGTGGTTTTAAACCGGCAAGCGCGTCAGATTGCTTAGAACGAGAGGTCGTCAATGTTGCTTTGTCTCAACTCAGAAATACAGTCAGCTATCTGACGGAAAGGTGCCAAGCTGCAAAAATCTTTTTGCGTTGAAATCAAAAATTTATTAGGATCAGAAAGGTGAAAATGAACAGGGCATGTCTTACCAAAGCGTCAACAGTCCGCCATGCCGACCTTGTCGCGGCCAGCAGTAAGGGCGACCTGCGCTCCTTGTCCAGAGGGTTTACATCCGACCCTTGTACGATCAAGTACTTCACTATATCAGGATGGTCGAACATGGCCGCGCAGTGAAGCGGGGTCATCTTCTGTACGTCACAAGATGTGAGGCAAGCATTCTTCTCTTCAGGCTGCATTCTGAACATCAGCTTTACGATTTCCAGAGCCCCCTGTTGGTTTGTTATAAATAACAATATATATTTAGTAAAAAAAAATAATTTAAAATTATTCTGAGAAATACATAACAGTTGTCGAATTTTTTTTAAAGTGCGGACTTTACTTACTTAAACTTTCAAATCATGTAAATCTTGTAGCTCCCAAAATAACCTTACCAGCTTATGTTTAATCACACTATTATTATTAAAGCGAACATTTTTACAATATCACACACAATGTTACAGCAGAACGGATTTCGATGAAATTTAGTACCAAGATATCTTAAATTAGCTCTTTATCTCGAAAAGTGGGGATTAAGATTGATCCACGAAATGATCAATCTTATTTCCCGCGAGTAATGATCAAACTTATTCCCAGGTAACATCGCTAGCGCATAGTGCTAAATAAGGAACTCACCTGCGCACAAGCCAGGTGCACTGGCGTAGACAAATCGTGCTGCTGCGTCGATATCTTAGCCCCGGATCGGAGGCACAGATCCACAGCCTTTATATCCCCTCCATGCACCGCCGAGTGCAGAGGAACATTGCCTTCGTTGTCGTAGAGGGAGATCATACTCTCGCGCGTACAACCGCGGGATTCCCCCCACTTGAGGAACACCTCCATAGTACGAGATGAGGCGTTTTTCGCGGCTTCGTGGATTGGATAATAGCCGTTGTTGCAAGGGCGTTTCCACTCCGCTTCGAGATCGGTTATCTAAAAATGATGCCGATAAGTTTAAATTGATCCAGAAAAGTTCCGGGTACTGTGACTGGTTTGACAGTACTTATTGTACCATTCACAGCAAGCATACGTTGCGTGATCATAAATTTGTCTCGTTGCTCGTCGCAAGCGCCGACTCTTCCCGGACTGACTGCAGAAATTCATGCTTTATAACACGTTTCATTACACCGTGACGTCAGTAGCCCACTATATTCTATGGAACCCTACTACAAAGCAGTGCTGTGATTAGATTGTATGATTTAAACTAGCCCTGATCTGTTTCTATTATAGGATTGTGTTTTTCTTTGAATAATGACGATACTAAAGACGGATCGCTGAGATCGATTTCTCTTACCCCGGCTTAACATATTTATACATAAGTCAGAGTTAGAGATAACACTGCTTAGCAACCCTGTTAAGTTAGCAAACCGTTATTAACAACAGGGTTAGTAAAACAAAAACAAACTTGGTGTACCGGTCGGTGACACGTGAATAGTTCACTTCAGAAGTTATATGTAAATATTCCATGACATAGGTCCAATTTCACCGCAATTAAACACGTAAATGATAAACTCAGTTCAGTGCTTCAAACTTGTTCAGCGCATTTTACCAGCATACCAGTTGCTCCGAGTTTCAGAACTCTGTCATGCATTTTACCAAGTTTTTAAAGAAACTGGTCCGTAGCCCACAGTAGCTTATCATGCATGCTATTTTAATCAAAAATCTCACTATAAAATCACATCATAAAGTTTTTAATAACTCGTAAAATAAAAATAAAATGCCATACAATAGGTATTACGAACTTTAACTCGATCAAGCCAAACTAAGATCTGAGATTTTGCAGCAAACGGTGAAATTGGACCTTAAACCAACTAATTTATAGAATAATCTTACCAGTATTTTAGCGCAAAGGTCGTGGTCAAATATCGCAGCGATATGGAGAGCAGTGCGCCCGTGTTCCCCTCCAAGGTTCACGTTAAACTGACTCTTGTATTTAGCGAACACTTTAAGGACTTCCACCTGAAATTGTTTTTATTATTTTAATAGCGGCTTCGCCAAGTTTGGCTAAATACCTGTGTATTTAATCAAACTTTTACACACATTATACTTTTTATTTTATTTTTTTATAACTGTAAGATCTTCGTTTGCCCTCGCTCTCAACTGATGGTAATTGAAAATGTGGCCGACGGTGTATCACAAAGGTCTAGAAGACACCTATTCACTCTAGTTTTGACAAACTCTTTTCTTCTCCGACAAACAAGTCGGAAAAACAAAACCAGGCAGCTCCACGCCTTTGCGTTGCGAATGATGAAGGTGGAGGAAAATCGCTTAGTGCGAGTGAAGGGAATATCCACCAAGTAAGGATGGTATTACGCCGAGCACCTGCTTGTCCTGAAGTGGGAGGGAGTTGGTGGGAAATCATAGATCATGAAGTTCCTATCAGAATTCACCGATGTACTCGTATCCTATAAAACAGGTATGGGCAACCTTTTGTAAGTTGTGTGCCAAACTTAATATATAAATACAGCTGCGGGCCATACATAACAAGAAATACAAAGATTTTTTCATAGGTATATCTTTTTTTAGGTAAACAATAAATAACCTCTAAAAATTTTTACGTGTAACGGTTCAACATCAACATCACCAGCCTATAATAGTAGTTATTGCCCATAATCCCCACGCTGGGCATACGGGTTGGGGATCATGTGTAACGGTTAATGTGATATTATTTGTGTTTGAACTTCAAAAACAAGTTTATTAATGTCTGGACAAATTCCACTTGTGCAGAGGCGTACCTAACGAGTTTTCCAGATTTTCATCTGTGAGTTTCGTACGGCATTTTGACTTATTAGTCTTCATCATCGAGAAAAATTGTTGCGATTCTTCTCGCGAACGATTTGTAATTTGACTGGCTGTCGAAATGAGTAATAATGCTACACTTCTTCTTACGTACTAGATTTCGTTAAGTGTGAAAGGGATGACAAGTAATCTTGTGAGGCTACAAACGATACTGCGATGCCATTGCGTCTTTCGTTGTGTTACCTATTTATTGCATACGCACGCTACAATTTTACATACAGAAAGCGAGCTTAACAAACAATGATGCCTCTGCACAAGTGGAATTTGTCCAGACATTAATAAACTTGTTTCTGAAGTCCAAACACAAATAATTATCATTTATTTGAAGTGTTTGTTATTTTCATGTTATTTCACTTTAGTGGTCTATAGTTACAGCGTGTGTACTCTGTTTTCGCGCGAAATTACAAAATGTCTCGCGGGCCGGGTCTAAAGTCGAGGCGGGCCGGATCCGGCCCGCGGGCCGCACGTTGCCCATATATGCTATAAAAGATAGAGAGACAGGAAACCTTGCGGCGGTGTTTGAGGCTTTGGACTTTAGTTTCAGCAAGGTATTGCTTATTAATGAGTCGGAAAGCTCTTCGTTCTATCGAGTCCAAGGCTGCAAGCTGCTAGGTACTTGGCTGAGCCACCTGATGGCAGCGGTAGTCTAATCTTGATTACACAGATTGTTATTGAAGTTTTCATACGGATCCCTAAGTTTTTTGAAAATATTCTATAGGTTACATAACCTAAATTCTACATTATCCCTGATGAACATTCATCAGGGATAATGTAGAATTCTAATGGTGAAAGAATTTTCGAATCGGTTCAATAGTTTCGGAGCAAATTGAATTTAAACAAACAATCAAATCTTTCCTCATTATAATATTAGTGTAGAATATAGCTAGCATCACGGGTACCAGAGTAGAGCGTTTAAAAAGATTTAATTCCATAATACGTTAGATTTTCACAAATCACTAGGGTAGTGATAAGGGTCCTGTTTGATATTATATTTGTAATATGTTATGTCATTGTTGTCCTAACAACATTGTAACAAAAATGGTGAATAACACTTGAACAAGTCACTCGTAGCGACCCAGATTTTTCGATTATTATATTAGAATTAAGCAAATCGTTGTTTTGTATATTTGCTTCAATATAGGATTTCTCACCACATTTTGTGAAAAAAATAAATGCCTGTTTCCTTATTATTTCTCCATTAATAGCATTCTTATTTAATTCAATAAAAAATAAAAGTAGATGCGCGTTCTGTACTTTTGTATGATTTTGCGTGAAGGCTTTGATGGATGAATATACCTTATTTAGCTCGACTGCAAGGTGAATTGGCGCTTGATTTCTATTATTTAAAATACTAGTATCAGCGCGCCTGAAACAAGTAAAACAAGGTCCAATAAACACTATGATAAACTTTACACAAATCATATATTTATTAAAAAGAAAACATAACTAAAAACTATTTAGAGAATACTAAGTTTTCCTCATTAGTTATAAAAATAACCTATTATGAGACGAATAAATGCTTTATTTAATACTTGCTGCCCGCGATTTCACCCGCGTAACTCCCGATCTCGCGGGATTTTCGGGATAATAAGTGGCCCATATTATTTCAGGTCATAAACTATCTGCGTACCAAGTAGTTTTTGCGAGAAAGAGTAACAAACATCCATCCATACTTAGACTGCTTCTTTCGCGTTTATAATATTAGTAGGATATGTAATTTTCTATTCCTATTAAGTATAGTTATTAAAGTTAACATTAAAGTTGCATAAATTTTGAATAAACTAAACTTTTTAAAGTGACTTGGTTATTTTCACTATTAAAGTCAAACCGTATATAAAAGTGGAGGCACTTATGATTATGAATATTGGGCTTTAATTTAACTTCAGTAGCAAGTATTACAATGATCGTCGCTTCTTGAAAAATAGCAAATAATTTATTTAGTTAATTTAAGGCCCCTGGCACATAAAACGTGCCAGCATAATGTGTTATTTAGCGAAATTTTACTAACTTTGACTTGTCTAATATCTATGTATTTTTTATGTAAGTTTAAAAATAATTTTATCAAATTTTTTACACTTTAATGTTAGCTAAAAGGCCGAAAAGCGATATAAAATTAAATAAATCATTTATCCGCTTTTATGTACACGTACCATCGCTTATAACTTTATCTCTCTCTACTTTTTTGTTTGCTGGAAGAGAACTATTTTGAGTTAAGCTCGCCTTTGCCATTATTTTACATCTAAATATTTTTTGTCTACGTTATCGTGCAATTAAGAATCAAGAAATAATAATTATTGACTTACTCTAATCGTGCTAACTTACCTTTCCAGCAAAAATTCGATAGCTTCAAGAGCATCGTTTTCCACGCCCACATGGAGGGGAGTGTTCAGAGAGGAGTCTTGTGCGTTCAAATCTGAAAGAAAGTCACGTCTTAACTTGCTGTTGTAATATTTGGGTTAAATATAAATTATAACAACACTGAAAAGACGGTTAAAATTACAGGTCTGCTTTATTGTATAGTGTTTAAATTTTGAAAATATTCATAAAATTCCATTAAAATTGGCTACATTCAATTTTTTATGTCCCCATTAGTAAAAATTAGATTTAATAAAATTGATAAATTTATTTATCTTCACAGAGGTTATCTTACCGTTCATTGCCATGTCTTACTGTACCTGTATATGAGAGACCTGTGCCAGTGATACGTTTTAAAACCTGTGTTACTAGTCATAATTTATGTTTCTATTTGAATACCTCAATCAACATCCCAAGCGAAGGCACTGACTAGGGATCTCTAATAATAATAAGAATAAACAAAGAATTGTACGAGCAGCCGAACCTCCCGCAAAGGTGTAGATCAGCGAAAGTATGTTGATATTATTCCTCGCGGCAGCCTGGTGCGCTGCGGTGCGCCCGCGTCCGTCCCGCACCGTCAAACGAGACGGCTCGTTCACGTACAGCCTTCTGAAATCTTCCGTGTTCCCACTCTCTGCAGCCTATAATATAATTTGTTTCATTCATTTATGTTATACAGTAAGTACGTATTTAATCTAAAGCTTACTTAAACATTGATTCGGTTTGTCCGTTAGCTTCAGTAAACGCCTAGAACATAGAAGATTTCTTGTTCAAACCGTGTGACGTCACAAAGCTAAATACGGTTTTTTCCGATTCCAAACCGCAGTTTTGTCGTATTTGTGTAACGCGATTGGATTAGCAATAGTGAATGTGAAGCAATGTGAGATGTAGTCGCTCGTTGATTAGTACCCTTTACAAACACATCACAAATAGGCTTTTATTTACGCGTATTATAGCTTGCTCTGGCATTGAATAACCTACATATATCTGTCATATGAAATCATTACCTGCTGAAGCTTGCATAAATACTGAACAGCTTTCTTATAAAACCCGAAATCTACAGCTTGGTAGATAATTTAATGTTGAATAGACCTTCGTTTAACCACAATCTCACCTCATGGTTAATGACCGTAGAATGTAGAAAATTGAAGATGACGAAGATCTCTTCTAGAAGAAACTCTCACTTACCCTAGATCCAAATCCGACTTATATTTTACAAAGAAAAACAACAAACACTTTAATTAATTAATTTACTAGAATACTACTGCTGAGCAACTGTTCAGATGTAATGAAAGCACCGTGTCCAAAGACATAAATCCTAGACGTTGACCGCATTTGAACTCGACTGATGTTGTAAGACTAAGATTACAACAATCAGCTTCAAAAGCAATTTTGAACAACTCTAACAGAATGCAATCCCAGGATTTTAAACTAAAGTACTTTCCCTAGAATAAGCTTTTGCAGTCAAATAATATATCTGCAAAAGTAAGCAGCTTGTGCTCTTAAAAATAAAAGCGAAAGTGAATAGTAAACCTTAAGCGCAACTTGGTACCTGTATTTCCTTGAGTATATTTCCAGTAGAATAAAGTAGGAACTCGTACAAAGTAGTTGCAATTATCTTAAATGAAACTTAGAATAGTACATGTGGACGACGCACTGTGAAGACTCTACGATGGTAACATTCTAACTCTGATTACGTTCTGGAAATCTGCTTCAAAGCGTATTACTTACCCTAAAAAAGACAATTCAATTTTAATAGAGACAGTTTCACAATTTTCATTTGTTAGATAGGTTGCGAATTAGATACTGGAATGGAAAGTATCAAGAAACATTCGTTCAGTCTAATTGAGCTAGCGCACGTTGATCACCTGTTACTTACCAAAGACTATATAGACGTTATCGCACTAATTGCAGTTTTCAACAATTATTTCCTTGCCTTACAACAGAAACCAACAAAGAACAAAAAAACATTTTAAGTAAATAATACTGGATGATCCACACCGCGGCATCTAAACCCATTCAGAATTTATTAATTATTCTGAAATGTGACGAAATCTTTTCACATAAAAACGGTGAACTACCAGTAGATGGTTACGAGTAACAACAGTTTTCTGCTCAATTGTTTAAATTAGTTTAATTTGGTCTTTTAATTGTAACTTTGTAAATAAATATTTTTAAAACTTTATCATTTTGTAAGGACTTATGAATATTGTAAGGACTCCCCAGTAGCTGGTACAGATTTTTTTTACAAAGAATTATTTATTCGTGATCTCTGTATGAATTGAAAAATATTTATTCTTGTAAATTGTAAAACTTGTTAATTATTTCTTCATCTTTACTACATGTAGGTAAACTTAAGAAACATGGATAAAGAAGAAAAAATCTCGCGAGACAAGACCACATACAATCATAATAAAAATAATAATGTGATGGATATGCAAGAAGTGAGAATAAAAGAGATAGATGCAGGCTAGTAAAATAAAGTAAAAAAGTAAAATAAAAATTAAATTAAGGGTAGGTGTCTCCCAAAGTTTACTATGAACCACGCAGTGGTACTTGTTAGTACAAAGTACTCCCTAATCCCTTGGCGATACTCAATGATTCAGTATACCTATACTGTCCATCTCACCATCACCTCCTGAGCCTACCTTGGGCTTGAACCTATCTGTTTCAATATGAGCTACTTGTAGATTGTTTGCTACAGCCTTCAGTTAGCTCGATTGTTTCAGAGGTTCAATTGTTTGATTATAATTTTCTTTACTTAACAGGCTTTTTTAAATTTTTATTCCTCTCATGTCTTTAAATACCTACCCAGTGTTTTGCGATTCTGAATCCAGTCAGCTGATGGTGATGATGATAATTGTGGTGATGTTCACTGCACTCTAATCTCACTGTCTTTTCACTTAATGAATATTAGTTGTCCTTTCCAATTTCATGAAACTAAATAAACTATCCTCCAGCCAAATTTTAAGTAAAATGTTTGTAAACAAGTCGCCGATACTTAACGCAAAATTCACTCTGTTCGTTATTCACTCGATTAATATTGGTGATGTTTGAATCACCCAGGAGTGTTAATATTTACTTTAATAGACACTGCAAACCTGTAACTTGATACCATGCAAAAGTATCTTAGTTATTTTTGGACTGATCTGTTTACATACATTTCACATAGAATTTTCGCTGGAGTACAGATCATCATGTTGTTCGTGTTTATCTAAAGATCAGTACGTCACAAAATACTTGGAATTTTCAACGTTTTCATTGTATTATATACTTATATAAGGCGCTTCAACGCGCAATATACTTTTCACTCACATCTTTAAGTAATAATTTATTTCATGAGTCAAAATGTCTTAGAACCACGATTTCGAAGAACCTTTTGCAAAACACTTAGTATAATTTAGAGAAGCAAGGTAGAAAATGAACAGGTACTCGTTCTCTATATAAGCACACGCTTATTTATAAATTTGATGGAATAAATTAAATTTATTTTCCATCATAACTCGACAAAGGAGCTATCAACTATTTGAATATTTTATGAACGTTTTATGAGACACTTAAAAGAAAAAAATGTAGGTAGCATCAAGCCTTTTACTTTATAATAAAGTATTAAAATTTGTAACTACGTATTTATATGTACCAGTTTAGCTACATGTTGATTGTTTGCAACAGTCTGCAGTTAGCTCAGTTGTTTCAATTGTACACACCAGTTCTGATTTTATTGTGTTTTTGTTACTAATCTCTAAAAAGGTACTTTTACTCAATCTGTGAGCTAATCAAAAGAATTTTTGTATGCATTAGATATACCTACTCGTAATTGTGACGGAATAAACCTACGAATGTCTTATTCAATTCTGTCAAAGAAATATCAAGTACATTTGGTTTAGAGCATGTACCTACTTCTCTATCCGTAACAACTATTACTTGCACTTTTAATAGTGGCTTAATAAAATCGGTAGATCTAGGGGTTCTCTAGAAAATAAGCTAAAAAAGCTTATTATTTTGTCTTTCGCACCATCATTCGACCAATCTGTTGATACTTGTACGCATACATCAACAACAAACGATCGTTTCTCTGTTCATATTATATGGTTTCATTTGACTACGCACGACACTGCGTATATACTGTTTTTATCCTGTTTATGGAAACAGCGAAATAAAGAAAACATATTTTTTGATGGGCGAGGGATCCTGTACATCGGGGCAACGTAATTTTTCACTCAGTCTAGAAGGTTCTAAAAATTATAAATTGTGAAAATTGATACATTTTAGTGGCGTAAAAATTACTTGGGAAGCCCAATTATACTCGTGGTCATAGTTTCTACTATTACCCTCTACATCATTGACTTACTTCCAACAACTCATCAATAGAAGGTTCATGTTCTTCGACCGCACGCCACATTTTGGACAAATGTCGGGGTAATTTTGTGACACTATTCTTTAATGTTTGCAATGGTTTCAAAAAGGTTTCAATTTTTACTGCTGCCATACTTTATTTTAACTTTTACCAGTATTAAAATAAGACAGCCGAGCTTCTCAGGGGAGCTGGGAAGGATACGCGCGCGTAATTTCTGAGCGCCCCGTCCGGCGTTAGCGGCGCCGTAACTACAAGTGAGAAAACCGAGGTAGATTGTCTAGCAAGAAAGTTTTTCATCTTCGCATTATTTCTCCGGGATACGACGCTAAAAGAAAACCTTTATTGGTTCCTTAATTCGCTATTTTATAGTTGTTGTCCTGCGACTGGCTGTAGTAAGTCTTCCTTATTTGGGTCTGCTCCTTTAAATTTTATCCTTTAGGTAATAAAGGATAAAATTTCATATTCATTTTTAATATTCTTACGAGTTTGATCCCAAAATCTTACCTATAATTTGTTTATGGAGTTTAACCTGAATGAGTGAGGCTTGACAGCACCGTGCATCATCGTCAGCTCACATCCTGATTTCGTCATTTACAGGTCCCCGCAATAAACACTTTCGTGTTAATAATTATATACCTATTTGTTTGTGTTGAGGTATATGCTACTTTGAACCGTAAAATTACCTAGATTTACATAGATAGACATACTATAATCTTAGTGACCTGAAAAAAAATATAAATTGTTACTGTCGAAAACCACATAGGTACATCACATCTGCCTAACTTTGCGACCTTTGGGAGAAACAGTGAAAAATTTCAAGTATCTCTCCAATGTTTTGTTCCTAAGTTATGTATCCAATTAAGATAGTGACTCACAGCATTCAGTTGCGATGGTGTCACTGGGATAATGGGCTCGGTGTTTGCTCTCCGGAATAACCACATTTCTAACAGACCCTCAGCTCGGCGACAATTCACGTCCTATCATAGTGACCGTATCGTAATGATATAGACGCTATAATATCGAAGCTTTCCTTATCAGCGCTAATCCATACATGATATACCCATTACCTTTGTTTATCAAGTTCTGTATTTATCTGGAATTTATACGCTATCAAGCTTTTACGGTAAGATTACATAATATTTAGAAAGAAAGGAAATATATGGTAAAGCGTAACGTTTTGTAGAGTAAATCAAAAGCTCATCAAAACAGATTCACAAAATGACTATTATATGTATTTTTTTATTTAAATAGGTATTTTTCACTTCCAGGCAATGAGGCAAAAGCAGTGGCAAACGCCGCACCGATTACTTCAAGCGATTCCTGTCTTTAAAGTTCAGCTTTTAGAAACAAATTAGCAAGTTCAATTTTGACACTAAGCGGAGTCAAGATATGTTTTAATAAATAGGGTCGAGCAATAAAAACAATGATAGGTATCCTAAATCTGTGACTAATTTAATGTACACAACGTACGTAATCTAAGCTAAATCCTAGATTAAGCGCTCATTTGGAGATGTCATCGACACGATAAGTTATCACTATCATAAACATTCAAGTACCGCTAAGTGATGAATGTGTGTAGCTAAATCAAGACCACTGTCATTACGTTCCGCGTTAATTAAGTATATTGGACGACATGGGAATAAGACTAAATCAACTAATACAAATATACAACATAATTTATTTTCCATTAAAATAAATAATAATACAATACACACATCAGGATCTAGCCCTAAGCTACACAGAGCTTTTGTTATGGATACAGATGACTGATATACATAATACAATAATACAAAGATAGATATTTTTTGGTTGTACTCAGAAAACGGCCAGAACAAATATCTGCAGATCGTACAAATATTTTGTCCCGAGTAGGTTCGCCACTACCTCAAGCTCCGCAGGCGGACCTTCGCCTACCGCGTTACAGAGGTCATCGATAAGAGACACATGACTTAATGACTTATGGATAACCTATAGTTACTCGTATTATAGTTTGTGATTTAATGTGAGAGCAGTGATTTCCTTTGATCCCCACACTAGGCTCGGCTTGTTTCGCGGGAGACCGAGTAAACAATGCTCTCATAATGATTGATTGCTGTGATACTGTGCATATCTATCGATCGATCTATCTATACATAGGAAGGTTATGGGCAAAAGGATAATGTAAGATGTAAATTTTCTAGTTTCGGCATTCAAAATAGGTTATCCAGACATTAAATAAAAGGCAGAACCAGGCGTTTACAGATCATGTACCTTCTAATCCTACGTAGACGGAAGTGAGTGCTGAATAGATGTGTCTATATAAAAAATAAGCTTTAGGGACAGTATATTGTGAAATATTAAAAAAAAAATATAACTGAATAAAAAAAAATTACAACAAGTATTTACACTCATCTATTTCCTAAATATCTAAGCCTTCATAGAAGGCCCCACGGGAACCAGAATGCTGGCAACATTGTCACGTTCAATGGTAATGCTGGCCATGCTCATTCGTTGACCGAAATAAAATCCAGCATTCGATCACCGTTTTCTATGAGTAGTTTTCTAAGATCTTTGTAAGTAAACCTTTTGCGTGCGTCCCAGGATCCAAGAACCTAGGGTCTCCACACCAAACGGCTCAAATAGGTAACCTCAGTCGATATTAGCGTATTTTCTGCAAGATGAGAAAGCGCTACAGCATAGCTAATAGCATCCCAAACTAAAGGCCGATCCATCTTCCAAGAAATCATAGACATACCGTGAGGTCTTTCCACTCATCGGTCTACTATCATCTCGTATAAGGCCACGAAGAGCAGCTTCCACACTGACTATGGCAAAAGCCCGATAGATGATGTCATTCATTCAACTACATACGACGGGCACACCTGCATTGAGACACATGCCATGCAGGTGATTGAACTTATCAACTTCAGCATACTGGAAATTGTGAAATATCACGCTCGTGGCATGAAATACTTTTGGCAGATATAAATGTTCGGTTTGGATTCCGACGAGAGAGACTAGCCAAGATTAATTATTAGGTACCTAGTCGACTGACTAGGGTCCGTCACGAGATTAATTTATGCTGTATTCAAGGACATAAAGGTCTGATAAAAGGTGCTTGGAATGTAAGCAACTAGCTTCTATCCAGATGGGCTTTTCCGAGATAAAAACTAGCGTTCGTCCTTCTCTCGGATACTTACTAACTTTACTGCTAAAATTCGTTAAAATCCGTTTAGCCATGAAATATAACTTATAGACAGAATGACTTTCAGATTTATAATATTAGTATGGAATATGGATAAGCATGTTAATTTTTGACATACATATTATGGTACCTTAAAGGAATTTTGGGCAAAAATGTGTAAGAACTGTTAGATATGACCTGCGAATCCTGCGATGTTATTCTCTATCGTAGGCGATGACGCGTAAAACATGAAAAAACTGAAAACCACTGGAATTGTCTCTCTACCTACTTCACAAGCATCGTTGGCACACTATGTTAAATTGCGAAGATTAATTACTAACCTTCTTTTCAGTACAAACGAAGAGTTTTCATTCAATTCTAGAAAAAATACTAACCTTTTTATTTAACTAGTCACATATTGACCGTGCATAGCAACAGCGTAACCTAGCTAGGTACTTCAAAAGGCGCTTCGGTGTCGCTGAAAGTACGTACCTGATCACCAAGACCAAAAAGCTGTATTGTATCCTATTTAGAATTAAAATATAACCAGGCCATCATATTCAGCCGTGTCTCAGGCACTAGTCTATAGTGAAGCCGCGCCTGACCTACCCAATGAATAGGTCGGAGAATATTAACCAATAGCTGACCTGCCCAAGGTTTTCACCAAACCAAGAGATTAGGTGCTTGTTACACAGGTCGTTGACCTATCTCTTTCACGAAAACATAAGGGGACACAACAGAAATTAAACTTTGGTATTTTTGTAATAATGCAATTCTTTGGAAACTTGTTGTAACTCATAAAATTATGTATTACACACAATTCATAATTAGGTAGATAATATCCATATAACATAATGTATTGAGTACAGACATAGTAAACATAACGCAAACTCTGCTTAGATTTGGGGCTAGATGAAGCTGTGTGGGCTGTCCATCATTACTTATTTATTATTTAATAGGCAATAGCGTATAAGTATTTGGGTGTTTTTGGCCACCGGAAAAACTGTCGTTTTTGGTTAAAAGTTTTTTGTAGCTTGTGTTTCTAATGTGTATTGTGCTGATTTGTGCTGGATAGCGCTACCTCATGTGAAGGAATACTGTTTCCAACAAAGTTTACGTCTACAGAGCCACGTTAGTACATACAACAATTTTCAAAGCCTAAGCGGAAAGCTTTGTACTAACTCATCGTCTTGGTTATCCAACACATTATAACATTCTCTTTTCAGTACCTTGTATATTTTATTATATTATTCAGTACTTGTGTGTTTACAAGACACATCTACAGAGCCACACATATCACTACATCTGATAATAAAAAAAAAAAACTGTAACTGGCTTACAATAAGTTGTTCCTTAATTGAGACCCTCATTTAAGTATATAAAAACTTGTTTGAGAATCTCGTATAAAACAAAGTGTTTGTCTGTCCTTAAAATTTGTCCCCAAATATTAATTAAGAACATTGGCATTAAAATTCATAAATTCACTGACGAACTTAAAAACAATTATGACCCATTCCAGAATTTATTTGATTTCATTTGTTTTTAATATTTGTATGTTTGTATTCAGGACTGTAAGATATTAGTTGATATGAGCCCTAGATGCAATATTAGCCCTAGTTTTTTAGCATGACCTGAAAGTAATGATCTATTATTCGGTGTTTGAATATTGTAATAATTGTAATAATTATTATAAATAAATGACTATTATGACTATTATTGCAAACCACCGACAGTGTTTTGTCAACTTACCGCGGTGTTAACCGCCGCCAGGCGGAGTGAGCGGCCAATGCGAGGATTTCCGTAGACTCACCCTTAGTATTCTAAATGGACTCTCTGCAAGTAGACAAACGTCCCCCGAGTTGATCCTCTCGGAGGTGTCGGAAGGCAGCATAATCTGTAACTCGCCGCCAACGTCCATTTTCTCCCGATGACGTTTCCTTCCAGCCAATGACCACATCAACTCCTGCAAAACAACACCATTATCCAAGTCCAAATAAACAAAGGAATAAAAGAAGCTGTAATCTGTTGCTTACAATCTAAAGGTAACACTATTTTCATTAATTCTCAAAGGTAGAAAGAAATGCAGACGTTTTAACTATAGCCATTATTGTATAATAGCGGTTTGCGAGGAAATGGATTGAATTATTTAATTAAAAGAAATAAATACCATTTACGTTTATGTACATACTCAGATGTACATACCTGTGTTGTTAAAGTGTCTTTAGACCACGGAACATGAAAAACATGCTTGTAGACTGTTGGAAATGATATTGTTTTTTGCAAAATAAAGAAACGTTTAAGTGATCTTTACTAAAAAAAGCCCTTTAAAAAGAAAATAATTAGAATTAAAAACTATTCTTGAATTAGATAGTTTGTTGTAATAATCTCTAAATGCAGATTAGATACTATGTAATACATGGCAAATAGAATTTAGGGACCACCTCAGCATCATCTTCTATAAAATAGCTAAAGAATCATCCAATATAGTTTATAAATGACGGAGATATTGATATCCGTCAAGTGCGAGTATAAATCACGCGCCGAGGGTTCGAAATTTTGTCGATTATGTCTAAAGGTATACTATACTATACAGTTACTTCGGGGATTATAGGGAGTAGGTTTATTATTTTCATTTACTCTCTCTGAATCTGTAAAGGCGCACGGAATTTGTTTTAAATTTCGAGACAATAAGTGCAGTATTTGCAAAGTTATTAAATATTTAAGAAAATACAGACAAAGCGAGACCGTAAGCATTTCGAAACCGATCTTGAATGCCTTATACATACATAGAGTCGAACGTAGAACCTCCTTTTTAAAATCTTCTAGAATTCTTAACATTTTGTAACCCCTTAATGGTAACATATAGTAGAAGTAATAGAAACTGAGGCTATATAAACAAGGGAGCCATTAAAACTAAGTACGAATGGAAAATAAACTTTCCTTGGTGTTTTTAAAGCGTCGAAACGTTACTTTGCCATTTAGTTGACACCGTTAAGCTGGGTTCATACTAGAACAACATTTACTAGGATGGGTTTAGAAGTCTGGTAAACAGAACTTTAGAATCCGAAGAAACAAATGCGTAAAAGGTTCATAGATCTAATTAAAGTTAAGCTGAACATATATTTGTCAATGTAACGAGACAATATCGTAAGACTGTATGTAGTCAATAACACCTACACCTATACTTTTACTTCTGTGGCTAGGAGAAAGTAAGATGTCAGTGACTTTATTTCTTTAAAAGAAAATCATACACGTCATATTATAGTAGCACTAGCACTAGCAGTCCGCTCCTGCTACGCAAGGGTATTTGACAGAATTTCAAAAGATTTTACACACTCTTTGAAATAGTTTTTTGCACCCGAAAATACTTCCCAGTCACGGCACAGATGCCATACACTTTTCAAATTCAAAAGTTCAAGACCACACAAAAACGTTATTAAATATTTAAACTTTGCGCTCATAAGTGGAACGTATTTCGAAGTATGTATTAACTTTTTGTCCCTCACTGTGTTAAATGTAAGCCTGTAATACGCTACGTCCAATAAAGGCACAAGGACACTGCCTAATTTTTCCCCGACTTGCCCAAGATCGCACTGAACTTTGTGTTTCACTGACTAGATAATTAATTATCTAGTCAGTAAAGTATATGCCTTAAATCCATGTTCGAAGTATATTTTAGGAATCAAATTATGTTATGGTCTGACACCCCCTTTGTAGCAATTATAATGACTTAATTAAAATCATTTATATACCGTAAAAGCCATTAATTAAGTTCAGGACTCAAATCTCCCGAGACTGGGGTGGTGCGCAAACGTGGTTTTACTAGTAAACCCAAGGTACTGCAAATTAATCTAATGAAAAAATATGACTTTGGACATTGCTCAAAAACTGTAGGAAAATTATTTTCTTGTAATTAAATATCTACAAAATACCATAATTATAAACCTTTGCAGCGTTTTCTTGATTTTTCTCATCTTTCAGTTAAAATCTATTAATCAAATATCATTTGTGTTTGAGTCATTTATAAGGACGTTTTAATGAAGTCCTTTAACCCCTTAGATGGGATATATCCCTCGCAAATCCATTTCGACGAAATACTGGACATAAACTATTTAATAACTGTTTTAATTCCTCAAACGCAAGAAAGTAGCTTTGCCGCGATAAACTTAGGTACGTACTTTAACTAGGTCGTCATTTTTATTTTGCTCTCCAGAATACGAGTATTGTTTGCGCGTTCCACTCAAACGTTACGGCCATGACTGTTGCCTAAAAATATTTCCGGTCAACCGTTCAGGCCTCAAGTGTTGCCCACGAGACTTTCGTCTAGAAAATTTCATTTTTGCCTATGTAAACACCACGAAAGCTGCTCCTACTTGACGCTAGATGGTTCTGTACACAATAACGCATCCAATAAGCCAAACCATGGCCAGTTCACAGAAGAAAAAAAAAAGAAATCTTTTGTTTATTTTCGCGTTGCGTCATCAATGGCGTCATTCCTTGTTCCTTGTGTTTGAAACTGAAGTATTAAGTGATTTCTATCCCAATGTATTAGTGTTATACATCAAAACAATCCTCAGGAATCATACTATAGGTTTATCGTAAAATCTAGAGGATGCGAGAATGATGCGGCGGTATTTTAATCGCCGAAATGAGGTGTCGAATTACGGCCATTGTTATTGTGTTGTTGGAAAGTGTTTTGGCTAAATGGTGTATGAAATTATTAGATATTCTAATAAAATATGCCTCATAATATGAAAATCAGGTGAGTATTAGTTTATAAACACACTAAGACAATAAAAATAAACAAAATTAAATATGATTAAACGAATTTATCTTGGGCCGTCGTACACATTTGACCTCGCTGACCTCGCGATTTTTCGGTCGAGTGATTAGATTGTTTAAATTTATTTTGGTAGAAAGCGCAATAATTATCCAAAGATTTTGGTATCAATCGAAAGGATAAATCCTACACTTTTTTAGCATGTAATTATCTTGGGCAAGAACAATGTAGTTTTCAAATAAAATCGTATGAAAAAATTAGTTAGCTGTATTTTTAGAGAAATCGCAAATTTGCAGCCCTTATTCTAGATTGTTTTGCAATTGAGTAATAAGCGTATATTGTGTTGTTAGATTCTAAATTTCAATAGCATTCTGATTGTATTTATTGTTTGGTTGTAGCTGTAGCAGTTGTCGTGCTATAAGCGTTTTTTCGAGACGAGGTAGCGCGTAGAATGCGCGCAGCGGTTTCCCGCGCCGGCGGAACGTTAGACACGCGATCGGTCGCGCGAGCGGGACGCTTGAGTGGGTAGGTGCTTACCCGAGTAAGAGATATACTACGGTGACAGTTAAAAAATACCTTCAGCGACCTAGTGATATTGCCTCGCTAGATAAACGATGCCGTACAAGTTGCGGCTTACGGTTAAATATGCTGGGAATTTTTCATGTATTTTAAAGCTAGGGAATATTGAAATTGGTTGGTACAATACAGCACTATATCTATGTAAATCGTTATCCAACTTGTCTTTACCTATTCAACCATCCTTACAGAGGGTCCGAAATAAAGTTTTTAATAAATAGCAAGCGCTGACATGTTAACATGTGGATATAAAATTATAGGGGCATGTCTATTTTATTTTTTATAGGTATTAGAAAAGCTTCACGCGCCTCTAAAATTGAAGTCACGATAGATGACGTAACGCGGGGAGTCCTAAAATATCTGGTTTTCGAAAATGTACATTTCTCCAAACTTCTACGCTTCAACTATGTCACCACGTCAGCACTTTTATTTGTAAGCTTTCTCAAAATGACTGTATTTTTAAAATATGTGGAATCTCAAGAAGTTTTCTATGCATCATGTATACCTATTGATGTGTCAAATCTATGATTTGATAAAATTTCTCGACAGACTGACATACTGTAACTATTTCATTTTAGTTACTTTATATAAATATACACACTAGGTATAAGTCGGTGTTTAAAGTATTCTGTAGAGTCGACAGAACTGCTTAGACAAAATATTATAGATTGTGGGGGTACTTACAATTAAGCCTCGTTTTCTTGGAGTATGACAGAAGTTGGTGCTGATAACGTGGACCGGTGGAATGCCACCATCAGCTGCGGCCACTATCGCTGGACCTCGAGTTAATGGCTCCGACGAAGCTGGTGAAGGTTCAGCTCTTGGGCGCCACATTTTGACGTGACTTTAGACCTGGAAGAATATCATCACTTTATTACCCCAGTATGAAAGTCACTACTATAATACTGGGGAACTACGAATATTCAAAACATTATTGCAATCAAAGAATTCAATAAATTTTAACTAGTTTTATTGACAATATATGTATGTATGTTGAAAACAATTTTAAAAACAATTTTATTTATTAAGATTATAAATGGAGGTGATAGGATTACGGTTAAGTTTAAGACACACAGCGAAAGTTAAGGTACCTACGCTAAAATAGCCAATAACATTATTTTTTTATTAAATGTTATTACTTTACCCTATTCCTTTCCCGAACCCGCTGGTTACGTTGGGCCGTGACCTCAGATTCATTTAAGAATAAGCGGGATATTGGAAGCTGCAAATGTAAACTATTTATTCATTGGAACTCAATTTTGAAGATCTCATAATAAAATAGAATTTTGGACATACGTCAGAACAGAAGATTTGAATAGGAAATTCAAGAAATCAATGACAATGCATATCTTTCACCACAGTAAAGGAGAAATACAAGGTTATTTCTTATAACTGAATGACCTCCGTTTGGCAATGATCCAACCAAACGGAAAGTGAATTTTCTCATAAATAAAACACCTCAAAGACTGCCCGCTTCACCGCTGTATCTGGCAGAAAATCAATACTCAATCTAATTAACCACAAACATTCTACACCGAAAGTTCAAGTCACTATGACAAAATTAAAGAACTACAGGAAAACACTCAAAACCTTGAATGCATTACTAGGAAAACAAATAAACGGAGAAGGAAAATTCCGGGACCCGTTACACAAGGAAAAAGACAGATATTACTAAACTTTGCTCAAGAATACAACCCCTATATCATGAACACATGAACTGCTTCTACAACAACAAAAAAACAACAATAGAAGGAACTGGATCCATCACACCACTGGCAAAGTTCACAGCAAAATCAGTCCAAAAATTTACGAATAATTTGTATAAGCACAACATGCGTGTATGATTTTTGTAATCTTTTCTTTTGGAGTCGGTTTAAATGTATATTTTGATGCCACATACTGCACACAAATATTGACTTATATGATAGTGTATCAAAATTATCAGTTTGGCGGATCTTTAAAAAAGGCTTGTATCCTTAAGTAATTAGAATTTTGTGAAGTGTCCAAGAGTTCTGTAAGGTCTCAAGGACATATAGCAATTTGATGAAATAATCCAACGCACGACAATGATGACAATAGATATAACACGTAGCTGTATATATGCATGGGACGAGAGAGATATTAGAAGCAACCCCCAATTTACAGGGGCACTTTTGTGGGAGGACAAAGCCGAACTCATTGGGCATTTCAAATTACCAACAGTCGCACCAATAGTTGAATCAAAATCGTCATCTTAACAGGGCACATTTCAGGTCTGTTACAATTTCACTGTACATAGGTACTTAATTCATCCTGATCAGTATTTTGCAAAGCGCATCATTATTGCCATACAGCGATATAATGTTGCCAAATAGGGACGTTTAGTGCCATATGTAAAGAAAGTTGCCGTGTGGTGCCGGCATAGAATTTCACCTTGTGGGTGTCGTAAGAGGCGACCAAGGGACACACACCAGGGGGCGGGCAGCAGCGCCCTCTGCAGAACAACTCCACCGAACTGCGATCCCCAACCCGCAAGCCCGGCGTGGGGATTACGGGCAATAACCCCCAAATGATGAATAATGCCATCTATGGCACTCATTTGGGGAGGCCTAGAGGTCCAGCAGTGGACTATTATAGGCTGATGATGATGAATATTTATTAAAGTCTGGTTATTTCATATCTGGGGGTCATAAAAAGTACATTAATTCGATCCGACTATTGCACAAAAAAACTGAGAAGAGAAATATTTGGTAATTTGTTGATGTTTTCCGTCCGTAGAAGAACAATAATTTTTAAATTGAAATCATTTATCATAGCAAGTTTTCGCCACACATTTCTTGAATCACCCCTTCAGCTTAGGACACGTGTTACGAGGCACCCTGTATAATATACCCACCAACGTAACATACCAATGCATCCCCAAACCAACCTTTCAACAACTCGCCTGACTTATTTTGTTGCGAACATTGCGCAATATTCAGTCATTTGTCACGTCCGGTCGTAGCGTGTCTTTATTTAGGTTATGGATTAATTTTTATTTTATTTAATTCCTCCTTCATTATTTGTTACGCTCCAGTTTATAATTATTAATATGGATGCAAAAGAAGCTTTTATTAAATTACTGTAATTAAAAAATTTAACACGTTTTAGTATACTTTGTGTGTATTTAATATAATTATATTTTATGTCGCTAATTGCACACCTTACACCCGATTTTTCTATGTTCCTAATATAATTTGGTAACAGTAATTGACAACATTACTAGTCCCAATGGACTATTGAAGCTAGTTATAACCCTGTTGTAATTCGGTACCTACCTTCTACAGGGTATCAAATCATATTATACAACGGGACTGTGAAGGACTACATAATCCTATAAGTTAAAATCAAATCAAAAACTTTTACTTGAAAAGTGTAAAGCTTATAAAATAAGCGTAAAGTATAAATTTGTTGTAATGTAAGAATACTTGTTGATTATTGAAAATAATTAGTATATATACTTACGAGTATAATGTTACAAAATTTGGACCACTGGTAAACAAATATCAGCAGCTACGTACAAGTCTCAAAACTACGCCAGAAACTGTCATAACATAACCACTATCTGAACAGGGCAAGTAATCATTTTGCAAGCAATTTGATGTCACTATCGCTAGTAGAATCGTTGATCTAGTAAATTGAACCACGCCTTTAGTAAAGTTTAGAATGGACGAACGCTCAGCGATAACACAGCACTATACAGTACCTATGACATGTACACCGCTCTTTGCCATCGACTTCAAATTCTACGACGAAAGACATCAAAAGACTGCGAGACAACACGACAGAGACACGAAGGAAACAATCATCTTCATGTTTGTGCGATCTGTAGACATTTTTGTTTTGGACGTTCTGGTGGTTTTCTATGTATAATAAACAAATACATTATATCTATGTATTAAGTATATCAGCCATCTTATTACCCATAACACAAGTTAGGCTTAGCTTGGAGCTAGATGATGCTGTGTGGATTGTATATGTAAAGCATAATAACTTATTTATTTTAACAGCAGAAATATTAAGAAATGTTAAGTCCGTTTTTTTGTTTATTAGTCAATTTTATGCTTTAACGTATATTTTGAGTGATAATATTTTAAAGAATTATATCGATACTGGGCCACTCGAAGAGCTACGCTTTTTATTAAAACTATAGTAATTAATACCACAAACACTACCCGACTGCTACGAGTATTTAGAAGTTTTCAAGAAGTTGGATTATACATAACTGTACAGCCGCCCAGTTCCAAAACTTTATATTTATGTTAAATACTTATACAAACACAAAAGAATCGGCCTGGGCTACGAACTCATTAAAAATTTATGTATATTGGGAGAGTTTACATATGATACTTTTCCTAACTAAACAACTTAAATTTTTTTTCAAAACAAAAGAACTTTCGTATTTATTAGCAAATGCCTTTCTAATTGGCCCAGACAAAACGACCAACATCATACTAAAAGCCGCGTTTGTTGACTTTTTGTGTCATGATTCCACGTTTAAACTATTAGACATGTGAAAAAAAAATATTTATGATAGAAAAAAGTTACCACTATTTGAATAAGATTTTATAAATTTTTCTATTTACTCGTTATCGATTTGGAGGCTGCTTCTGTAATGTCTTGTGTGTAAATAAATAAATAAGTAGATATGATATAAACACTATTTAATGTTTTTCAGGAAAAATACTTGAACCCTCTACAGCCCGCAGGAATAAATATAATTACCAAACCAACTCGGGATTATTTCCTACAAAATGAAAAAAAAAATAACTTAGAATAGGGTTGCAAAAATTTACATAATCTTATATTTTTTATGAAACAGATAATATGTGTAACAAAACTAGGTAGGTATACCTATTTGTCAGGCATCCTTATAAATTTTATCTGGATAAAAAGATGCGTCAGGTCTATTTTCTCGATAACAGTATTTATTAGATTTTTATGCATAAGTCAGAGAAGCCTGGCCATAGCAAAAGGAGGGCTAAATACTCAGCAATGCATGGATGATCAGTGGTCACGGGTTAGAATGATGGTGATGATGATGAGCAATTTCCATTTATCACGTTAACTGCTCAACAGCGGTGGTAGCACCCCGATGCCACGGCTCAGCCTTAAGGACCTACTGTTAGACATATGCGTCTTCAGTGTGAAGAGCTTTAAATACACTTGTACACTAATTACTCACAAAAGTCTGCAAAGATCAAATATAAAGCTACTCAATCTTGAAAAAAGAAAAATAGTTACTATTTTCGTGGAATAATATGTTTTGGGGTAGTGAACTTTATTCTACGAACGAAGTTACTGACATCAAAGGCGCTAAGAGAGAAACACTTCGTTTATCTAGGGCTTCAGTGCTTGATTGAAATTACTTACTATCGTGACTCATTCAACTGAAATTGGAAAAAAGTGACACTTGCTGAGGGAACGTTGTTTTAGTTAAATCGCCATTAAAAAACAGGCAATTGCACTGTAATTATTATATACTTTAACACTTTTTGGGTTCATAACTTAAAAAATAATATTTTTTTAATCAACCTCCCGTTGACATTCAATACTAAAAAAAGAAACACTTACCATATTTACCACAAAAAATACGCTTCACAAAAAAATGTTCTTGTCGTGTTTTTTCCTATTTATTTACGAATTCGCGACTTCTCGTGTCAACAAACGTGCTAGTCATCGCAGCGCGAATGGATCCAAGTACCTGCCACGCGAACATCGTATGGTTACAGCTTTTGTTTTGGACATGCGTGTTGCGATCGGTTGTCCTCTACTTAATCACGAAGCTTAGGCGGGAATACGCGCATTTGAATATGACATTTTTGTAATGACACTCACTCCATAGGTGAATAAAATAGCGTTATAACTGAGACTATTTCGCACGCAGCTAGACCTGGTTAGTAAGTTAAAATAATGTAGCATGTAATCTGGTAATAATTTTGACACCATTTGTTGAGGAATGTCGACTTTTCCAGTTTGCTCAAAAATGCGCCAGCAATTTCCAACTAAAACTTAAACTCGCCTGTGTACCTTACGCCTACATTAGCAAAAATCTGGTGGCTGCAAAACAGCGGTAATGAACTTTTGAAAAAGGAATGTAAAGTCATATTCTAATCAATTTGATTCCAGTATGACACCACGACCAGGGAGTAACGCCGGCGAGTATATCTATAAAAACTTTTTCAAGAAATTATAAATAATTTTTTGAGAAAATAAAATAAATAAATAAATAAAATTAACGTTTTATGTACATAAATCCTCCGAGAGTCTAAACTGATTTCACCCAAAAGAGTTTATTTCGTTGGTTACCATCAAGAAGCTTGGTTACCATACTTAAAGGCTATTAACTTTTTAAAAAGTATTTTTTTTACAAATTTTATTTGTATCTAAAGTACAGTGATTTTATTTTTAGTACCAAGTTAGGCATTAAGGTATTACCACCAATTGTGATATTTTAAGAGTTTTCCATATCTATATCCTACGTTATTCCTGAAATTATTATATAAAAATATTTTAATTTCAATTACTAATACGTATTATTTATGTAAATCACTATTATGTATAAGCCTTAGTCCGCAATGACTGCCCTGTTGACCACGCTACAATAACCTTAAGCTATGCTTGACTTTCAAGCCCCGTGCTATGGGGTTGTTTCCCCACGCTTCGTCCCCAGTGGGGACCAACGGGATGCTGCGCTTCGGCCAACATCACTGCGGTCAGCAACCAAACTCTACAGTAATAATAATATTGACGGTAATAATATTGACTTATTCTTCTATCTTATTTGAGTGTGTAAGATTTCATTGTGTTTTCTTCAACTTATCCTACGGCGCCGGACGAAATAATCGTCTTGTAAAAATAAAACCAAATAAAGAAAAAAATACAATGAAATATAAAACCTAGATCAATCGCATTTAATCATTACCAAATGACCTAAAAAACTGAACCGACAACACTCCTAAGTACATTCTAATCTATAGTTTCCGTAATCTTTGTTAAACTTATTCATTCTGTCTCTCAATCATTTAGATTTCAAATTGAATTGTACGAATCTGACATATCTTTTCTGATTATGTAGGTACTTGAATCTTTTAACTTGAACAATATTTTATGCATCGAATCATGAATTTGTGTTATTTTTGTTACTAAGTAGTTTTTTATTGTGTAAACAGCGTACGCAGTGACATAGCAAAGGTCACTTTAGTCACCTAACAAAATAGAATAAATGTTGTCGTTATTTTACAAAATTAACCGCGTTCCAATTCCTTTGACAACACCGTTTTTAAGTACTACGGGACTTCTGAAATCTCTCGGTATTTAAATTACTATGGGAGCAACCTTAAATAATTATACGTAGGATCATAAAAAAATATAAAATATACGTAATTTATTATATACCTAAACAAACGAATAAAAACTACATCAGAAAAAAAACCGTAGGTAAATAACCTTTTCAAAGTCGGTTTATTTAATAAGATAGAATTTATTATTGCTTTCAATGTACCATGTTAAATGACCTGTAAACAATAATCTCTAACTAAATCTCCAACACGAAATTTTGTGGTTCGTTTCGAGCAAATTATTTAGTTATTATACGGAATTAGAGTACCATTTAAATCAGGAAACATGGTACAAAATAGCAATAATTGCTATATTGTACTATGTTTAATTTCATGTTAAATACTATCATAGTATTAAACAAGACATAGTATTACTATGTTTAATTATTATATCGGAGAATCAAAATAAACTCTCCCTGAGTTTACTTTGACGATACACAAATCGAGAAGACGTTGTTTTTGTGTGGCATTTACCAGTGGCGTAGCTTGGGGGGGGCGGTGGGGGCCATGGCCCCAGGCGGCATATGAAAGGGGGCGGCAGGAAGCGCCAAATTATTATTAGGAAAATGTAAAACATACTTCATAATACAGATATTCGAAATCGCGCGCGCAATGTTACGTACGTTCCAAGTGAAAGGGTAAGTTAGCGTGCGAAAGAGAGGCGGCGGCGGCGAGCGAGGTGGAATCGAATGCAGCGGAAGTGGCGACAACCGCACTTCTCGCCGCCCCACCGCGCGCCGCCGCCGCGCCGCCCGCCGCGCTGACGCTCATGCGCCAGGCCGCGAGAGAACCAATAAGCGACAAACTGTCTGTTGCCGGCGGCGGCAGCGAGTACGCAGTCTATAAAGTTATTATTGTCTTGCTTCGCAAATATCGTCAAGCAAATATCTTGCCTAAACATCGGTGTGTGTAGGTCGTGGTGGAGTTGGTCATTTGTCACGAACCATGGAGCATTTGTTATAAGGCGTAGCATTTTTGATTGAAAACGTTGCAGAATGTCCAGCTTTGTGTTTGCCGCGGTACCCCATAACTCAGCACCATAAGACCATATCGGTTTCAGTATACATTTATAGATAAGGAGTTTGTTGTCTAGGGACAGATTTGATTTTCTTCCCGTAATCCAGAACAGTTTTCTCAGCTGCAGACCCAGTGCTTTCCTTTTGATAAAGATGTGCTTCTTCCAGGTCAGGCGTCTGTCTAGATAAATACCAAGGTACCGCACGTCTTCAGCCTGTGGTATTTGAATCCCGTTCAGTTTTACAGGGGGGCACAGGAGGGTAAAGGTTACATGGACCGATTTGGATTCGTTTGCCTTGATGCGCCAGTCTCTTAGCCAGGTTGAGATGTCATTTAGGCTTCTCTGAAGCATATCTGATGCCGTGTTTGGGTTTTAGTGGGTGGCAATTAGGGCAGTATCGTCGGCGAATGTTCCCACGAGTACTCCTTCTGTCGTTGGTAAGTCTGAGGTATATATTAGGTACAGCACTGGACCAATAACGCTGCCTTGGGGGACACCAGCACGTATATTATTTAGATTTGTCATCTCCTCGCCTTGCTTTACGTAAAAGTTTCTCTGGCTTAGGTAAGATTTTATAAAGAGGAAGTAGAAGTAGTTGGTTGGCAAATTTTATAGGATTTTGTAGAGGCCGTCATGCCAGACGCGGTCAAACGCCTGGGAGATATCCAGGAAGGCAGTGGAGCTGTATTTCTTTCCTTCGTAGGCTCTATTTATCTCATTGACTAAGCGATGGACTTGCTCAATTGTATCATGGGCCGCGCGGAAGCCAAATTGATGAGAAGGGATAAGTTGGGTTTTCGCTATTTCCAGGCTTAGACGTCTCATGAAGAGTGTCTCCAGAACTTTGGAGGCAACTGGGAGCAGGCTTATTGGGCGGTAAGAAGTTACTTGTTCGGGCGCTTTTCCAGGTTTGGCTATAAGAATGATTTCCGCCACTTTCCATTGTGCTGGTACGTAATTGTGTCGCAGGATAGCGTTGAAGATTTGTGTTAGGAAAGTGATGTCTTTTTCCGGTAGTTCTTTTAAGACTTTAGCCGTGATTAGGTCGTATCCAGGGGCTTTGTTAAGTTTTAGGTTCCGTATGACATGTCGTACTTCACTTTTAGAAAATTTGTCTATAGGAGGAGAGAGCTGATAGGTTTCTGCTAGGATATCCAAAACTTCAGACGCTTTAGCAGAACCTGTGTCCGAGTTGGGAGTGAAAGACGTTTTGTAAGTGTTCTGCGAACAACGCTGCGTTTTCTGAGCAGTGTTGTTCCAAGTAAAAAAAAAAATTCGTATTTAGGTGAAAATTTAAAAAACGGGTTGTATAATAAGTGTTTACAAATAACGCTAATCTGCCTCCATTTGACAGGGCGACGTGTCCAGTTCGCGCGAACAAATCAAGCCAACTGAAGTGAACGCGATCGTTCACTTTGTTTCGCGCCGCACCCTACGTGCGTTTGGTCACGTTGGACTCTTCAGTAGGTCTCTACTGTTTGTTGTTTTCGCGCCGCGCCGCGCTGCGTCGCGTTCGCGTCCAGATCGCTCACGCAGTACGCCCCGTTAGGGTTTTGAAACCGATGTCAAAACCCTAATACCTCAGATCTACTATGAGCTCCGCAAGACTATCAAACTTTGCTATATTGTCGATTGAACAAGAATTGGCTGCTAATATTGATTTTGACAAAGTTATTTCCGACTTCGCTGCTCATAAGGTCCGTAGAATCCGCTTGTAAAACCGCTCATCCTATTTTAACTTCAATAAAAGGTTGCATTGCATGTGAAATTTAATTTTAATTAAGCACCTAAAGAATGGGGGCGGCAAAATGGGTCTCCCGCCCCAGGCGCCGAGATGGCACGCTACGCCACTGGCATTTACGTAGTTTTATTGTCTGCACTCTAATGAGTGTGTATTAATAAAAATAAGACATTAGGTACAGTGACAAAACAAGGGCTAAAAAAATAGTATAATGTTTTGGAGATGTCTAACAAAACCTCTACATTCGCCTCGTACGTGGACCTCTATTACCGCGCATATTTGCAATTATGGAAAGCGCCATCTACTGAAATGCTTATAAACGAAATCCGGGACTATGCTTTCAACCATATCCTGGCCAAAGCTACTGACTTCTTTTGCTGTAAAAAATGAAGATGTCGTTTTTAACGGCTCGGTGCGTTAACATTTGGTGAAGGTCTATCAGTTCTCATGGGAATGCTTTCGAGAAGCATCCCTGCAGTGCTGTTCGATTTCGAGATCGGTTTCGAGACCCTTTTTGTCTCGCTTTTTTGGCCCGGTAGACTTAATTCACCTGAAGAATCACATGGGTGCATGAAGTGCTACGCAGGGTAGACTTAATGCAGCTGGGTGAACTAAGTACAGCTTTCACTATAGCAACCGGTAGACTTAATTCACCTGAACTAAATCACCTGGTTGCAGTAAGTGCTACACACGCACCACGGTAGACTTGGTGCACCTACATAGGTGAACTAAGCACGGCTTTCAATAGAGTATAAACCCCAATCCGGTAGACTTCATTCACCTACATAAACAAATTACCCACGTAAAATAAAAATAAATTATATAATCTATCGATTCTTGAGTCCTTATCTCTTATGAACTTCTGCTCGCTTAGTCTTTTTCAACGATGGCTGCGCACAGGTATTCAATAAAAAAATCATTTATTATAAATTTTTACAAACGCACACGTATGTAGGTATACGTTGGGTTACTTTATTGAAGTTGTCAGACGAATTTTCAAAAACTTTTTGATAATATTCTATGATGCCTTTGTTCATCATGATAACATGTCTAATGGTGAATTATTTTTTCAAAATGGTCTTTATTATCGAAGCCTATTCAACAACCTACAAAAACAAAAACTAACCAAACAAAAAATAAATAAATATTGCTGGTGTGTGGATTACAACACAGCATCACCCCAAGCTCAAGCCCCAAGCTAAGCAGAGCTTGTGCTAGAGCTGACTGATATACATAAGACAATATAATTTTACAAAATTTTAAATCAAAATTTCTTTGAAAATATTTAAGGAGTGTATTTACTCCTCTTGGAGCCGAGACCCTAGGTCCGTGGATGACTGAGGCTCACCGGGTTGATACAAATTATCCGAGTGTCTTATCTAAGCAACGACTTGTGACCCGAGAACTGGTCAGTATCTGGAGCATCGCATCAGCATGGCGATACAGCAAGGAAATCCGGTGAACTCCCAACGAGTCACACCAAATCCGGTCACAGTGTGACTCGTTGGGATTTTTTTCCCATCAAGTCACACTGTTACACAGGTGTGACACATTGGGAGTTCTTCTATAAAAAAAAGTTGCAACGAGTAACAGTGTGACTCAATGGGAGAAAAAATCCCAACAAGTCACATAAATTTATTTTCCTACAGGAAAATATAATAATATTGTAATAGTAGAAAGAAAAAGTGCTCCGCTGGAATCAAATGACATATTTATTACCAAAAAGTCAAAAATAGTATTTTTAATAAAATATGAAACAAAAACAACTATTTAATTATATCTATAACAGCTAATCATCACATATTTATATAAAATTTCAAAAATATAATTTAATATAATTTAATTAATTTAATAAATATAATTTAATTTGAAAAATAACAACTAATAGGTTTCTTCGTCGGTACTTTACTTTAGAGTAGATATCGAAGCGACGGAAATCAAAATTCGCACTTGATTTCCGTACTTATCAGTGTTTCATTTTTAAAATGTGACCTTTTTTAAGTGAATATTTATTGTAATTATGGAAATAAATAATTTTTGACTTTGACTGTCAGTGCACGTCGCGCTAGCCAAAATACGGAGTGGTTTTATCTTAGAGTATAAATAACAGTGTAGGGTTTTATCTTCTTTAGCCAAAATGACGGACCACGAGTCGCCCGGTGGTGGTCCAAGTTCAGATAAAAGTAACAGTAAAGTGTATATACAAAAGAACGGTGGGACTATCCTTCTTCGCGGAGGGCATCAATATTATGCTAGAAGAAAGCACAAAAGTGGATTGATAGTGTGGGCATGCACAAAGCGAAAACTTTGTAAAGGGCTTCTTAGAATCAAAGTAAGTAATTTACCATTTCATTCTTTTGACTGGTATCGACTGGTGTTGTACCTATATCGTAATAAAAGCTTGTGTTTACTTATTTTTATTTCCATGTTTAGTTCTTTAAATGAAATTCTATAATTTTTAATTGTTTTTAAACAACAAAGCATTGGTATCTACTTAGTACCTATCGGTAAACCCAAGTGAACCAATTACAAAATTTCTTATACCTATTTAATTTATTAGCGTCGTTGTGATTGTGAATGTTATGTTTTTTTTGTTTTAGGATAAAATGACATCTTAGAAGAGACTCCACATAAATGTAATCCTGATTTTGCAAAGAATGAAATTGAAGAAAATCTGTTCATTAAAGAATCAACTGACGACGCCTGAGTTCCGTACCATTCCACAGAATTACAACTTTATGTTAGGAAAACTAAAAGATTCAGGCTTAGATATTATATCTAAAATCCCTAACCTTTCAAGTGTTAAAAGCAGTCTATATAGGGAAAGAAATAAAGTGGCTGGAGTGTCTAAAATGCGGAACGAAAATGTGCTACAGGTTGAAATACCTACTCAATTTAAAGGTTTCATCTTGGCAGACTACTCGGAGGACAAAGATGGCACGAGGATTATTGTATTTGCCTCAGCTGAGGCAAGAGAAACAACATGCAAACTAACGGAATTTTATGGTGACGGTACTTTTAAAAGTTGCCCTGTACCATTCGCTCAATTGTACACATTACATGGAGACACTGGTAGTTCAATCAACAATACTGGCATTATCCCGCTCGTCTATGCTCTAATGAGTAATAGAAAAAGCTTGAGCTATGTAATATTATTCAGTATGATCAAGTCGCAACTGCCCAACTGGAACCCTAACAAGTTAAAGGTTGATTATGAAAAGGCAGTTATAAAAGCCATTACAACTGTGTTTCCGGCAATAATAGTCAAAGGGTGCTACTTTCACTATAATCAGGCAATTTTTAAAAAAGGTCGAGAATTGAAAATGATTAAAACAGATAGTATAAAAAAATCACGCATGGTCAAACTGAGTGCTGTTTTACCACTGCTACCTGAAGAAGAAATAATAAAAGGCTGGGTATATTATATATGCACGATATGGAACAGAAGACAAAAATACAAAATCATTTATTGAATATATGGAAACCCAATGGCTGCAAGATGATTTTATAAAAACTTGGTGTTTTCGGAGAGGCTCATCGCACCACAAACGCCTTGGAATCATGGCATAGTAAACTAAATAAAGCCATAGGAAAACAGAATCCAAACATTATGCATTTATTGCACATTTTAAAAGAAGACTCTTTCCTACAAAGTGTTCGACGACAAAACGTGTCTTGTAAAAATAAACGAGCACAAAAGTCAATTTTAAAAGACGAATTAATTCAAGAAGCACAGCTAGAGTTCATTCAAGGTCAAATGACAGTAGGTCATTTTCTAGAAATTGTACGGAATTAGGTTTACTTATACCAATATAACCAATGAAGAGTTATAAAAGGCTGATTATTTTATTATCCTGTATCTCATTTTCATGATAACGGGCCATATAGTGACCCGGTCCTTTGGGAGGCATGCGTGGGGCCGAAGCCAACAGCACAGAGGCCCTTTATGAGAGTTAATATGTAATTAATGTAAATATGTGATGATTAGCTGTTATAGATATAATTAAAAAGTTGTTTTTGTTTCATATTTTATTAAAAATACTATTTTTGACTTTTTGGTAATAAATATGTCATTTGATTCCAGCGGAGCACTTTTTCTTTCTACTATTACAATATTATTATATTTTCCTGTAGGAAAATAAATTGATGTGACTTGTTGGGATTTTTTCTCAAATTGAGTCACACTGTTACTCGTTGCAACTTTTTTTTATACAAGAACTCCCAACGTGTCACACCTGTGTAAAGGTGTGACTTGATGGGAAAAAAAATCCCAACGAGTCACACTGTGACCGGATTTGGTGTGACTCGTTGGGAGTTCACCGGAAATCCGACTTGTATTGTTACGTTTCAGTTGAGATACCTGTAGCTTGTTTGCAACAGTCTCCAGTTATCGAATCCAGAATCGTTTTAATTGTAAATATAATCTCAGTTGTAATTTAGTTATTGAATTGCAATTTTCTTTGTTTATATAGGATTTAAGTAGCTAAGTTCGATCTAATAGCTGGTTTACACTTTGTTTAGTGCAAGTGCGAGTAAAGTGATTAGTTAACGTGTTTATTTGGTCTCAAGTGTTAAGTGTATTCAGAACGTTCACACAGTGTTTAGTTGATTCTGCAGGTTCAAAGTGGCTCTGTCGGTGCGATATGGAGGACGAACAGTGGTCAGAAATAAGAGAAATTTTAATAGATATAGTTGGCATTATCGCCTCGGAAATTGAACATGAATTGTAGGTTGAAATTGAAAGACCTAAGAAGTTATAAAAATAAATAAATAAATAATGCCGGACAATCCACACAGCATCATCTATCCCCAAGCTAAGCAGAGCTTGTATTATGGGTACTAGATGACTGATATACATAATACAATATTAATACATAATATTTAGATATTTTTTACTATACATACCTAGAAAACGACCAGAACGCCCTGAGCAAATATCTGCAGATCGTACAAATATTTGTCCCGAGGCAGGAATAGAATCTGCAACCTCCTGCGCCGCAGGCGGACCTTCGCCCACCGCGCCACAGAGGTCGTCAAAGATATGTCAAAGAAAATGGATAAGCAGAAGATCTGAGTGTGGAGCTAGTGTTAAACTTTTTGATGAACTGATTAAAGAGGATCCCATTGAGTTTTTTAATGTAATGAGAATTTCAGAAGAGAAATTTAATGAATTATTGACTTGTTCGGGCGGCGCTGCGAGTGAGGGGAAAGCGCGGGTGTGCGGGGGTAGCTACTTAACAGTAAAATTAGAGACGGCTTCTAAACACTTCACTTCGCACTCGCACTTGCTACTTACCACTTAACAGCGTATGCGTTTACACGCTGATTTTACTACACACTTAACACTTGCACTTGTCACTCGCACTTGATACTTCACAAAGTGTAAACCAGCTATAAGATCTAAACAAGTACGACAAGTGCGAGTGTAACTCGCGCGCCGAGGGTTTTGAACTTTTGTCGTTTAGGTAGGTACGACCTGTTAGCGCGGTGGGCTTACAACGCAGGAGGTTGCGGTTTGATTCCCGCCTCGGGACTAATATTTGTAAGATCTGCAGATTATTTGTTCGAGTGTTCTAGTCCTTTTCTACGTACACAAAAATAAATCATCTAATGTGATACTTATATATACTTTATTAAGTATAACAGATATCGTAGTAGTACGAATTACACAAGCTTGCTTAGCTTGTCGCTAAATGATGTTGTGTGGATTATCCAGGATACATTACTCTTCTCATATTTTTTTGGAGCACGGTGGAATTCATGAATTCAATAATCTTATTATCTAAATATTCTTCGAGCGCAGTGGAATACATTGGGTATGGACTTTAAAATTTTGAGAACAACGGTTTCGTGGCGCTGTGGAACCCTACTATTACAGTTACTACAGAGATTAGTGGGTAGGTAAGTGGGTTGGTACCTACAATTATTTTTTCGACTTTTTTCTACGTATTTCACTAAGTATGAAACTTAGACGATTTTTAAAACCTGTTTTGAATTGTCGAAATCCATACCTTTGATTTGATATTGCTCTCAATGAAATAGCCCCCATTGTATGAAAATTCGTTTTTTGACCATATTTCGAAAAGTATTGTTTTTACAGACTTCTCTATATTTTTCCTGTAAAATATAGACCTATATCTACAAACGCTTAGTACATTTTACATAGATCACTCTGCTATCTTCGGAGATAGAGGGGGGGGAACGGTCAAATTTTCGACCTTTTTCAAAATATTTCGAAAAGTATAAAACCTATCGAAACTCCAAAAACTGAATTAAAATGTACAATTTGATACCTTTCATTTGATACCCAACTCGGGGGGGTAGTCACCCCTTTAGAAATTTTTCCCGCCCTTTTTTGACCATATTTCAAAAAGTATTATTTTTACAGATTTCCCTATATTTTTCCTGTAAAATATAAATCAATACCTACAAAAACTTGGTACATATCAAATCGATCGTTCTGCAATCTTCGGAGATAGAGGGGGGGTACCGGTCAATTTTTCGACCTTTTTCAAAATATATCAAAAAGTATAAAATCTATCGAAATTTCAAAAACTGCATTGGAATGTACAAACCAATACCTTTCATTTGATACCCAACTCGGGGGGGTAGTCACCCCTTTAGAAATTTTTCCCGCCCTTTTTTGACCATATTTCAAAAAGTATTATTTTTACAGATTTCTCTATATTTTTCCTGTAAAATATAGATCAATACCTACAAACACTTGGTACATATCACGTCGATCGCTCTGCAATCTTCGGAGATAGGGGGGGGGGGAACGGTCATTTTTTTGACCATTTTCAAAATATTTTAAAAAGTATGAAATCTACCGAAATTTCAAAAACTATTTTGAAATCTACAAACGAGTACCTTTCATTTGATACCACTTTCGACTTTGTACGTTCCATTTAAAATTTCGATTTCAAAATTTGTATGGAAAATCTTCATTTTGATTTTTCATTTATTTTCATTTATTTTTCTATAAATATGTGCGGGCGCACAAAATGTATTATTATTTCAAATTACAAGTCAATAGCTGCAGTAGTTTCTGAGATATTAAGGATTCAAAACACAAAACAGACCCAAAGCGATTTCATAAGGGTTTTGCAACCGATGGCAAAACCCTAAAAAGGAAGAACTCAAAAGTCCATAATTTAATTTACATCTTCACTGGAGATCTACCCCAATCCTCAATCAAAATCACCGCCAGTTTTGCCGAAGACACCGCAATCTTGTCTGCGAAGCCTGTCTTCTAAGGCTTCTGTTCTCCAGGACTATATAAAGCTAACCCAACGGTGGTTACACAAATAGCGAATCCGTACTAGCGCCAGGAAAAAGCCTTGTATAGTAACAACACTTAATTCAGCAAATGAAATCAAATCAATTCAGACATACACAGCACACAGTTGTAATTTATTTTGAGATATCAAATATTATATTTATTTATTTCCTTAGTATTATAGAACTAGCGCTTAGTTAGATAAGTCTAACCATAAACTATCTATACTAATATTACAAAGAGAAAACATTTTATTGTTTGAATGGAATTGATTAGGCTCCGAAACTACTGGATCGATAATTTTCTCCTCTTCTTTTATGAAATATCTGAATCTGATGAACTCATTTTACTTTTACTTTAAACTTTACTTCTAATTCTAAGCCATTATTTTTCACTTCTTCTATCTATATCTATACTAATATTATAAAGAGGAAAGATTTGATTGTTTGTATGTTTGTTTGTTTGTTTGTTTGAATTGAATAGGCTCCGAAACTACTGGACCGAGTTAAAAAATTCTTTCACCATTAGAATCCTTAATTTTCCGTGATGAACATAGGCTATATAATATTTTCAAAAAAGTTAGGGATCCGCATGAAAAATTCAATAATTGAACCGTGGGTTGTATATTCAACATCTTTTTCTATTATGGCGCGTCAGAATAGAAAAAGAGGTTGTATAGCGCACGGTGCTTGCTTTTTCTCTACGGCCAGTGTCAGTTTTGGAATGTCGAGTCAATGTCAAAAACCCCAATGCTGTTAAAAAAAAGATCCGTATGAAAACTGTGAAACCCATCGTTTTAGTGTGTATAATTTCTGAAATTTTTGTTTAATACCCGTGCGAAGCCGGGGCGGGCCGCTAGTTATCTATAAAATCCAATATGATAGCTGTCAGTTGAAAATAATTTTCCCTAGGGTTGAAAAGTATCACTTTTAACCCGCTCTCAGGCAACTTCAGACCTACTTTCCGCGTAAGAGTAATTAAAAAATAATATAATACGGTACGGCATACAAAAAACAGGGAACAGAGAATAGTAGGTACTTATACATATCACATAGTTATTTACAAAAGATAAAGCATAGCAAACAAATCTATATAATATTAGTACCTATTGAGTAATATTATAATTACATAATAATTGATACTTCTTTTAGAGATCTTATCAGGTTTTTTCTTTGATCTAACCTAAGATAGTAGGTTATATCTGTTTTTCGAGATTCTGAAAATAGTTGAGACTATTTTCATTATTTTTATTATTTTACCATCAACGAACCGTTGAACTCCAAGGGCTAAGGTAAACTAAACTTTGAGAAAAGTTTCGCTAGCGCGATCTAGCTAACGTTTGTGGAACTAACGAGGCGTAGAGATGGGCAAATTGTAGTGTCGAGACCAACAACGCTCGTCAAGTAGATAGTTATTTGTTTTACTACGAGATGGCGGTGCAGTCGCTATTCTTCAAACATGTGGAACGGTAAGTGAACTTCAATAATAATCTAGAAAGCTACGGGTACCTTAAATATATTATACTAGCGGTCCTCGCCGGCTTCGCACGGGTTTTTAACAAAAAATTCAATTTTCATGCGAAACCCTAATTTTTTTGAAAATATTCTATAGCCTATGTTCGTCACAAAAAATTTAGGATTCTGATGGTGAAAGAATTTTTCAAATCGGCCTAGTAGTTACGGAGCCTATATAATATAAGTATAGTTAAATCCATATCTGAATCTGATGAACTTATTTTACTTTTACTTTAAACTTTACTTCAAACTAGTTTAAAAAAAAGATTTTACGATAGGTAAAATGTGGATTACCTATAACCAATTTTTTTATGATTATTTTAGATTGCATTGTAGTATTTTGTGTGTTAAGTACCGGTATATAAATTAATAAATAACTGACCTGTAATATTCCTACGCGCGATTTAAATTAGGCTACTCCCAGTAAAGTAAATGTCGCAAAACTACGAGGCTAGCTGACGCAACTACCAAAATAAAGATCAAAATAAAAAAGAAGTATTTTATTATAAACTAAGACAAACTAAACTAATTAAATAGGTTGGTACATTATGTGAAAAACTTAAAAGAACTTCAAGAGACTCTTTCGTATTCCAAACATCGAATGAATTAAAGAAAATGGAAATTTATAGTAAAACGCTACAAGGAGTCCCACAATGATAATTCCAATGACTATTAACTCCACGCCACCTCGACTGCAGACTTTTTCAAGAGGAGAAGATATGGATTCGTCATGGAGCTTGAACCGACTGAAATTAGTAAATATTAAATATTTTTAAACATAGGTACGCTATAGAATACATTATTATTAAAACTATTGATGGGTGTTTGGCGCGTTCATAAACCTTTTGTTCCCGACGACGTTTCGACAAGCTTACAGTGTCGTGGTCATGGGACGACTGTTATCGTGTGACAGTCAAAAGTAGCTTGGGATAACAATGCTTACCTACGTAAGTCATGCCAGCAGCATCAATACAGCAGATAAGCTCACTAAGATTCATCATCATCAGCCTATAATAGTCCACTACTGGACATAGGCCTCCCCTAATGAGCACCATAGAAGGCATTTATAATTTGGAGGCTTATGTCATTTTCTACACACACATATGTCATTATCACAGCACACTTTGCGTAGGGTCATTTTCTAGCGCAAGGAATGCTTCCATGTTTTGTCCGTTCACTGGTTATTACCCATAATCCCCACGCTGGGCATGCGGGTTGGGGATCGGAGTTCAGTGGAGTTGTTCTGCAGAGGGCGCTGATGCCCGCTCCTAGTGTGTCTCCCTTAGTCGCCTCTTACGACACCCACGGGAAGAGTGGGGGTGGTGAAATTCTATGCGGCAACACACGGCACGCACAGATTAGCTTTAAAGAATTTACGTACTCTGGTTCTGGGAGTGGCGATGGAGGATCCCGGCCAACCCCTACGGGCATTAACAAAGCAGTCTCTTTCGGCAACAAACTAAGCTCCAGGTCAATAACACCCTACAAATGAAATAAATTTACTTTATTCTTTCTGCCAATGACCTATAAGTACCTACATATATCTCTATAGAGAGGAAATATTTGTTGTTTGTTTGAATTCAATAGGTTCCGAAACTACTGGACCGATTTGAAAAATTCTATCACCATTAGAATCCTTAATTTTCCATGATGAACATGGGCTATAGAATATTTTTAAAAAAGTTAGGGAACATTGGGAAATTTTGTAAAATATCCCGTCTCGTTCTCGGCGTTGCCTCGTCAGGCCTCGCACGGTGCTTGCCTAGTCTAGAGCCCCTAATACGCCTTCCATGCAGACAAAACTTGCAATAGGTAAGAAAAAAGTATAACTCTAGGCGATTTTTAAGTCATCGACTAGTTTAAGGCTCTCCGAGCGAAGTGTTAGTTAGATGCAAAACAGTGGGTTAACATTAAAAATTAATAGTTACAGATAGTTTGACGTTTCCAGTATTGATATCAACATTTTTCAACGGCCACCAACCGCGTACAGATCTTGTCGCAAATAGATCAACTCTCTTGTCAGTGTCAAGCATAGATAACGTGCAGTCTGTAAATAGGGATGCGCCTCTTGGGATGGAGTTTAGGTCAAGTAGGAGAGATCCTGTTAAAAAAAATAGGAAACATTAGAAAATTTTATGTTTAGAATATGGCAAATTAATGTATAATATGTAAATAGATTTAATTTTACAAATGAAGGTATTACGTAAAATCATTGTTAATACTTCATGTGATTGGTTTATGAAATTGAGATTTTTGTTTCATTTATACAAACTTACAAATGAGATATACTTAAGTAGAGCTTTTTTGCTGATAAATTATTAAAATGCTCAGCAAGCTTTTCTCGATGATGAAACTTGAGTATTACTGAGCACAATTTTGACATAACTTACAACAACTGTACAGTGAGATTTTTTGAGAGAGGAATAGTTTATGGATTTTTTGTTGTTTTATCTATCATATCTATGCCTTGATTTACTTATTAGGTACATAGTAGTCACGAAATTTTTAATAATAGTCCAAAATCAGCAAGTTTTTCTCGATAACTAAACTTCACTACGACCAGGCATGATATTGGGACTTATACAACAATAATAATAAAACCAAGTACCTAAATATTCTTTGCTTGCATTAGCATCACAATCCATAACGTGAATCATTAAGACAGGTGGCAAATGTTCCTCTTCCTCCGTAAATGGACCTTTTTCTTTTAAAATTACCTTCAAGAGTAATAAGATCAACATTAAAAAAATTATAGTTGGGTTATGCTCAAGATGTTCCATGACGGAGGATAATACTAGACGACCTCTGGGGCGCAGTGCGCGAAGGTTCACTTGCGACGCAGAAGGTTGCGGATAAGATTCCCGCCTCGGGACAAATATTTGTAAGATCTGCAGATATTTGTTCAGGGTGTTCTGGTCGTTTTCTATTTATAGTAAAAAAATATCTATCCATGTAATCTATTGTATTATGTATATCAGTCATCTAGTACCCATAACACGATGGTGATGTGTGGATGGTCCAACATTATTTATTTATTTAATTTAGGGATTTCCTCTGGAAATTCCAAGCAGAATCTGGGCCAGTATTTCATTAAAATAACAGTATTATTTTAATGAAACACTGGCCAAAGCAAAGGCGAAAGTTGACAACGGGCGAGTGCCTGAGTTAATTATGCTTGCGAAATCCTTTTAGCCTGGTAGGAATCCTTTTACCCTACTGTGCTAATAATCAGAAATGTCGGGAATGTTAAATCTCTATTTTAGCAGTTAGGATAGGGAATACTGACTGATTTTTCTGCGTGTTGAAACTGGAAGTTGAAAATCATTCTCCAGTTAAATTTCCCTTCGCCAAACGGACTTTGGAAGTGAATGTCCGTATATTGAGTTCGATCCTCATTCCCGATCCAACTAAAACAGATTTTAGTGTTTTAATTCTTGAAAGGATTGAAAAAAACTTCGAATTCTCATACCACCCTTTTTTTCTCGTGTTATTTTCTTCAACGCAATCTTTTTCACGATAACACTTCAAAAGCTCACGGTTCCGCTGTATAAAAACTACAAGTATTTTTAACGCATTAACATTAAAATTATGCATTTTGTATTTATTTTTACACTTTACGAGAATGGCCCTAAAATTATAGAACGTCATTTTCATAGAGCATTTGTGTTAATTTGCATCAAGAGGCACAATGAAAACACACAGCATGTATCACAGGAACCATTGGAACGGTTCCTAAAGTAAAAGAAATCGGCGTTAAAGAAATTTATTATACATTTGGAGATGTGAATCGAAGAATCCAGAATAACTCACGCCTTGACATAAATATCTTTTCTCTTGACTTCTGTTCCAGTATTCAAAATCCCTTGGCAACTCCAAACCACCACCCTTAGTTCATATTCCTCAACTTTCCGAGGAGTTATATCAACAGGTAGAGGAATGTACGTCCCGGCTGTCATTGGAAATAGATCAACCCACATTTGAATTTTACCCTGAAAAAGTTATTAGTTAGACTGCAGGTTACCATACGATCAGGCAAGTATGTATTTTTACCAATATTATGTTATCTGTTATATTGTCACAGTATACGTCAACTAGGTACGGACTGGTACCATTTTAATAAAACCCTTTTAAAATAAGAGCATTTAAACTGAAGAGAAAAAGAACTAAATGTATTTTTTAATTATCACTCAACCGCGGATCTTCCTCATCTTCTGGATCACTTAAATCTTTATTATTTAATCGGATTGTGACATTAAATTAATTATTTTGTAAATGTTCTATGGATTGAATATGAAATAAATGAGATAATAATTTCACCTGGTCAACGTTTAGTTGGTCGGGGTGTATAAGTTTTCTGGTTTCCACGTGCTCAGGGACCAGTGCATATCCACAAAGTGGTAAAGTGTGCCATTTATTTAAGATTTCCAGACAAATGTTTTCCTTGCACTCAGACGCCGATAAGTAGGTTCTGCCTTTAATAGAACGTAATTTATATGAAAAGTACCAACTCACTAGGTAATGAGCCGAAAGAATTCGAAGTTTCCGTTATACTACTTCGGCAAACGCATACGCTATGATGGCGGATCTCAAATTCTAGCGTGTTGCGTTTGCCGGACCGAAATTATTTTCATCGAATATTTTCAGAGTTGTAGGCCATCTCCCACGTATTATTGTAATAATATGTTTCTTACTTCCAGGATCTCGGGCCATATAGTGGTCACGGTTCTTTGGGAGCCATGCGCGAGCACAGAGGCCCTCTATGAGAGTAATTCTAACTTGGCTTTAGAATTACACGGCTTGACACATTATTAAGAGCCTGTAGGATCAACCATCATCATAATCATCATCATCATCATCATCAGCCCATATCAGCCCACTGCTGGATATAAGCCTCTTCTAATGAGCGCCATAGCATCATGTCATCAGCATGTTCTTACTACCCGGCAAAAGCCTCCCTTTCTACCTTCAATGCCTCCACTTGCTGGCCCAAAAATCCTGATGTGTATGAGTAATTCATCAGTGCTCAGGTGGAACACCGTTACGCAGCCAAATTCAAGGATATTTTGGTGAACTTTAATAGACTTAATAAAGAGATAGGCCAATTCAGCATCTGGCTGGTCCGAGCATTGTCGACGATTTCATTGTACGGACGGACAAACAGCTTCCACGTCATAATGAAAGGTATTTTTTTAATTTGAAACTTTATTGATTTAACTAATATCAGTAAAAAATTATTATGATCTTTGGTCCATATTTTTGTACACATAAGCCTATGCTAGGCTTCCCTTAATGGTGTTTTTTATACACAAGACGTTCCAAATTTAAAATATCTCTCAAAGGCATACTCATATTCTAGATTCCTGAGTTGCACGCTCGGGGTTCATTGACGCCCGCGACATAGGACACATTATGCCCTCAGTGAATACTATAACACTTACTCTTTTCATCAATGTCTTTGTAATGAACGTCATTGAATAAAACACAGTTGTCTTTATAGATTGGAGGAGGAAGATGATTTTTAAGACAAACTTCTTCCAAAATAGAAGATGGTTTGACGCAGTCCCTCCATTTCGCAGGACCTGATCTACAAAACAGATAAACAATTTATAGAGCTTGGTTACTAGAAAAAGACGAATGAATATGTAATAATATAAAGTACGACATTGCCAAATAGTAATTGTAAGTATTAATTTTTGCTGGAACAAGCGACTGGGCTGTCGTTCGTTTCATTGAGCCATTGGATTTGACAAAAGCTGATTATTTACATAATTAGTTACATATTCGTTTATTTACCCTGAAGGTAACTTTTAGGCGCTTACACTAGGATTAAAATATTAAAATATTATTGGTGGGAGAATATATACAAAAGATATGTAAATAAAATGTTCATCAACCTGAGTTGTGAGAGACTGGTGCCTGTTATAGGTTTAATTATGTATTATGTCCAATGTCCCTTGGCAATCGGTGCACTTAAGATCTCAGACTATGTACAGCTATAAAGTGTAGTAACTTACACTTTGTACTCAGCAGATAAGCCTACTCTAGCTTTGTGTTTGGTGTAGATGCGGTCCTCAACGTCTATCATTGTGCTGCCGATCAGGTCATCTGGAGGAATGGCTTCGTGGTCGTAAAGTGAGACGGTCAGGAGATAGTCCTCGGGTAGGCAGCAATAAAACTCGTACATCCTTTCACAAATATGTATACATGATATTATTAAGGCTCTTGCAACGGATGAATTTCCCATACAAACGTAATGCCAAAATGATTTGTAATTTGAGCATGTTCCTAGTATGAGGTAGGAACAATCGGGATTTTTTTCCCGATGGTTCCTAGTAGGAACTTATGTGGTAGGGACCATCGGGAATAGGTGATATTTTCACCATAATCTGCTATTATTTGTATTAGTGTAGTATTACTTAATTTCAGTAATGTATTTTGAAAAAAAAATTGTGGTTCACGTTGACGTTTGGACGTGTAATCAGTTCATGGTGTCGCCGGAGCTTTAAGGAGTAAGTAACACCATAGTCTAGTCTAGATCATTTATGGGGAGTTGTTATTGCCCCAGATATTTTTATCGGGGTTGTGGGGTCATGCGGTAATTTCCATGGTAGAACCAAGGCCTTTTGTGCCACGGTGACTGAGATAAGTTTCACTAAAGCTATTTTTTAATGATCCGAAATTGTCTTTCATGTACTTGTAATAACCACAAATTACCTGATCAGTTACACTAGTGTAATACAAGCTGAAATGTTTATATGCATTATATACATTTCAACTTGCAAACTTCAAAAAATGGTGTTTTGGTGTTATAATGCTTCCTCACCAGAGTTCGAAGAACAGTATGGTGTCAAGGTTGTCTCGAAGAGATAGCTCTCAGCGATCAGGCCGCCCATTGTGCAACTTTGTAAAAGTGTGTTTTCTGTTTTTGTGTATTTTCTTCTTTGGTGTGCAAAAAAGTGTATTGTATTGTAATGTATGTATTTTATGAGATACTCACTTCCCAAACACAGGATTGGATGAATTCGTCATGTATCGGTTATTATTTTCCGAGCGTTTATTGCCGCACGTAATAACTACATAGGGATCGGAAAAACCGGTAAAGCTACGAGCTGTTAGGTCGACTCCTCTGATTATGTAGACTCTAACAAGAAACTTCGTCGGATTATTTTCAGGGTAGTCATCAAAATAACTGAAAACACAAGCGGATATTTATCAATTACTAATGTTCGCATTTGGAAATTGGAGAGTGAAAAAAGCCCGAAAGTTGGTCGATCTCTTCATAATTCCACTACAGTGATACCATATTTGATTTTTTATGATAATGCCATCTATGGCGCTCATTAGGGGTCCAACAGTGGACTAAGGCTGGTGATGTTTATGTTGTTGTTGTTGATACGATTACCAATTCGAAAATAGAAAATACAACTGAAATTTGCCATAAACTTATCGTAACTAAGTCATACTGCTACCTACATCATTCAGCAATGATGTAGATATACAAGAAAATTTGTATCGCAACTGGTCAGTACAAGAAGCATAACACACATTTTGTTTTATTAGTCTAGACTAGAGTTATCTAGCATACAGTAACAAAGCACTATGTCAGCACTATGTCTATGCCAGAAGGTATAGACTAATAAAATACAATTTAAGTAACGACATATCAAGACGCTCACTGAAAGCAAACTGCCTCGACACGAGACGCAAACCTTTTCTTGTAAAATACTGTATTATTGTCAAGGTAGATCCCGCGCATCTACATTACAAGTATACAATTTAAAGAGGATTTCATACTAAGGCCCCAATTATAAAAACTTGCTCAGACATCGAGCTATGTTTGAGTAGAGCTTTTCTATGGCTACTAGCTGGCGCTCAGTGTATGCTTGAGTGACAAAAGTGTCACTCAAGCATACACTGAGCAAGCCGTCATCACGCGGGTTTGTTAACTTTACCTACAAAAGTGTATTTCGGAACTCTACAAATGAACATAAATATTTATTTATAACTAGATAGCTCCGTGAATCACATACAATTTTAATATTTACCGCGCTAAAAACAGAAATGTAATAATTCGAGCCGTTTTTTGGAGTTTTAGCGTGATTGACGAACATGATTTCATTTTTTGATTTGATTTTAAGGACGTATATGACCGTATATGTATTGATGACCTATGATAATGTAATTGTCTGTCAATTAGTAATAAATTGTATTATTCTAAAAGTTACATACCCTCGTGATAATTTAACCCCATTTAAGTTAACAGCTTCCGTTTCGGCCGGCGGTGGCCACTTGTAAATAGCAATGCCAGCTTTCATGTTACCACAGTGGAGACTATGATCGGTTTCCAAAACACTTGTCTTGTTACCGCAGTACAACTTAAAAGTTTTGCACCAATCCTTGAATTTGAAGAATTCTGGTTGATTTTCCAATTCCGATTGATATACCTGAAATATATATCATATATCATATAATATATATATTATATCATATTCGATACAATCAACTATGATTTTTATCGTATAGGTATGTCCACAACTGAAGATTTTATTTTATATGTTTTAAAAACTAAATATTTTTAGATTATTCCCAAGCTATGCAGGGATTCTAGAATGGATACTAGATAACTGATATAGAGTAGGTATTCAATAAAATACACACATATATTTTTTAAAAAACACTTAAATAGCTTGGATTTAAAGATGAGATTTAACTTATTTTAAACTTGAAATAGGTTTTGGGGTTTATAATGTGTGATAATTTTAAGCTTCCCATTCCTATGCACAGAATTATAATTAACTCAGCCGTTTAAATTTGTATTTTTTAATAGGTACCTTAATTTTTTGTAGACCATCACCGCATTTGTGCCCCTGGAAAAAAATATTGAGATTCATGTACCTACATAAAGGGATAAAATGCATTTCGTGCGTCGTCATTTTGGGGAAGAGCGATTGAATTTTTAAGAACAATACATAAAGTAAAGCACAATCCAGCACTAATATTTTTTAATTTGTGTGGAATTTTTCATTTGTATGTTTATCACAATAAATGACATAATACCTTTAAAGAAGCAAAAAACCGTAGCCACCAGTCTTGATATTTAGAATCAGAACTGTTAGTCTTTGTCACCTGAGCGTACCCTCTTTGTTTACAAAATACAGGAAGTAAAACAGACTCCTCTTCATCGATTTGCTGTGTGCAAAGCAAACTCTTCAAAAATGATCTCTTTTTAGTAACTTGCGGAGAATCATATTCGTCATCTTTTAAAAGAATGTCATCAGCAGATACACTATGTTTTTTCATATAAAAATTATCGCCAACTAGAATTGATTATAATTTATGTTTAATAGCTATGTCGCCTATATCTCATGTTAATTTATCAAGTATCAGCGAGCCATAAACGAACCTAACCTTTCTCAAATTGTCCAGATACTACGGAAGCACATTTGATTGATGCTTCTCTGGTGAATTTCGGAAGCCAGTCCACCATATACTTATGAGGACTCTTCACTACTTTAGTGCCCATAAACAAAGTTCTTCCGAATGTACTGCTATCACAAAGTTGTATCTTAAGAGGAGGGCAGTACGCTTCGTTCAAGGGAGCTTCGAATATCTGTGATGTACGACCATTCGGAAAATTGCAATTCGGCTTTCTGTCAGATATTACGTCAGATTTGATACACAGCTCATCAATTTCTATAACAGCACAAGGCTTTTTGGAAACAGAGACATCTCGCAAGCCCCACCAGTAAATATCGATTCTGAAAAGTTATTTAATGACTTACAGACTTCTTATACTTTTGTAATAAAATCAGTTGAGCTACCAGTAGTTTCTTTGCAACAGTCTGCAGTCAGCTCAACTGTCTAAATTGTAAATACTAGTTCTTATTAGTTTCTTTAATTGTAATTTGCTTTATTAATAAAGGTTTTAACCATTAAACTACTAGCTTTACACTCTACGTGGATACGGGAAGCACAGGATTGAAAGTCTGGTAAAAGACGAAATGAGGGCGATACCCAGCAGTTGGTTATAGATAGAATGATAATGATGACTAAAGAGTTATTGATAACAAAATAAAATGTCATGATTTTTTTAGACATACTTCTAATCTAAATAGTAAAATAAATAAATCCCTACTTGTAAGAATTTGGTTTCGGTATGAGCGAGGTTGGCAGTATCTCCGGTGCCATATATTGTTGAAGAATATCATCTCGAGCGCTGTCACTATTATTTAACGCATTATTTGATGCATCGGTTGATGCGTAGTTTGTTGATTTCACTAGAGTTTCCGGAACCTATTGGATCACACGTCAGATTTATTAACGAAATAGCTACTTTCAGTTATAAGTCGCTTAGATAGAGAATGAGATTGAGTGAGATACCATGCTGCCCCATTCCATTCTGTTTGTACACGACCAATCTGTTTGTACAAGATCAATAACCTTTGCAAGATATTGCTCTTTTAACAAGATCAAATGACATTTCATTCAATTGTTTTTGACCTTTTTAAGCATCCCTTGCTATTCATAAAACGGTATCAGCAAAAACCCTGGTCGAATCCTACAGAAGCAAACTTCCGTAGAGAGTTTGTATTTGCATTGAATAAAAAAAAGCGATCGTGATCTTCCAATTTACTTAAAACTTGAACAGGAGCATCAAGACCATAATTTCAGTTAAAAAAATAAGAGAACGCAATTAAATTGGCGGGAATTAAATTTGAAAAATTTCTGTTGAAGTTTTCGTAATGTGTGTCAAATTATACTCTAATCGAAGGTTTTCTTATTTTTTTTTTATATTAATTACTACCAAAAACATTGTTACTAGAGAAAGTAAGCACGTGTGTTGCTCTAAAATGTATAGAATATCGTAATGTACATGTATGTTAGGAACCGTCACCAGAACGTCATAAAAAAACCCGCTGCTGAAATGCATGAGGCTGACTTCAACGAAGAGAAAAAGAATTCATTATAATAACTTCGATTCAACTAATAAACTGAAAAATAAAGCAAAATGGCAGAATATTGAATCAAGAATTCTCTCTTCACGGTTAAAACTAGGAAACATATTGAAATATATTTTCATAACCAGTTCCGACGTCAATTAAGGCAACGCAATGCTGAAGTCGTAACAGCGGCAGTTAACTTTTTGAAAAGTATTTGTGTATTGAAGAGGCGCCTCCGTTAGTTTGTAAGGAAATAAATGCAGAGTTGTATAACTTTTATTCGTGTATTTTTCTTTACCAGCAGTTTATAATGCATTGTCACCCGACTAGGTACGGGACAGTACCTAAATAAGAAGGATCGGTTTTAACCCGCGCAGGTGAAACTTATGTAAAATAGCATTCTGAGGAAAATTTTATATTTAGGTTTCCCCAGACCATGACAACTTGAAATTTAGTTAAATTAGAGATTATGACATTACGCTTAGGTTTATTGAAACCTATTCAACAAATTGATGTTTATTTGGGTAATTTATCGTTTTTTTGTATGAACTTATGGAGTTTTGACACTTGTTATTGAAATGGGCTTGAACTGGAGCAGTTTTAAGTTAATAGATTGTGATCTTCCATTACAGTCGCTTTTAGTTTCTTTTTAATGGACTTTCTGGTTTTATTTTAATTTCGCAGCCCTGTTCAACGTAAATTTTGATTTTAATCGAACGGGCTAACATTCCATAGGAATTAAAGAAATAAAACATGTTCTTCGTAAAAAAGGTAAAAAGAAGATGTCTTGTAACATCAAATTATCCAAAAGTCCAAAAATTCTAATTAAAAATTCAAAAAAATTGTCGAGTGGCATTTCAGTGCTAAAAAGTCACCAAGCATATTTATTGCATTTGGTTTCATACAACTATATGAAAAATGTTGTGCCAAAACCCTGCTTATACTCTAACCAAATACCTCCAAATACTGCGCTGACATCAAAATCTCGCCGGTTTTCTCGCTGTCGTTCTGTATTTCATACCATTGCAGTTTAGGTGCGTGAACGAAACTGATTCTGTCGTCGACCACAGCTTGTATCTCCACGCGTCCTAAAAGTTCATGATTTCCCTGAAAATAACCCAGTTATATTCAAACTTACAATATAAAGCCGCGAATTCATTAACCCATGTTACAATATAATACAAAAATGCTTTACCTAGAAAAAGCATATAATAAAATACATGTTATTAATAATAATTATACTAATGCTGGACAATCCACATAGTATCATTTAGCACCAAGCTAGGTAGAGCTTGTATTATGGGACGACTAGGTACATACTACAATATATTACATAAATAGATATTGCTTATTATATACAGAAAACGACCAAAAAACACCCTCAACAAATATCTGCAGATCGCACAAATATTTGTCCCGAGGGGGGAATAGAACCCGCATCCTGCGCCGCAGATGGACCCTCGCCCACCGCGCCACAGAGGTACTTAATTATTTATTTTTAAAATCTTACCGAGGGATCTGAGTCTAGTACTTCCACCAGTATACTTGGTGTGCATGATTTCAGACGTTGTCTAGAAATTGACACCATGCATTTCAGTTTCAGTATTTCATTCCAAACAGGATTAAGGGTATTTGGCTGCGGCTGTAATTATTATTGAAATTGTGTGTGGTTAAAAGCCACTGAATTTTAAAATAAAACCTGACCGAACGTAATGTAAAATAATATTATACATATATTAAACGCACAGAGCGTTGCTCATATATTTTTTGAAGGCGTTTATGGTCGATATAGAAAGATATAGAAGATATAGAACGCGTTCATAATTTTTTTTTATCATTTGTCCTCAAATGCACATAGGTAGCTGATATAATTATTTATTCAGGTAAACAATACTTAGGTATAAATATTTAAAGCTATTTTAAAAATAGGTACAATAAAAATTTACACAATGCGATAAACAAATGCCATTTTGAAAACAAAACATTTGAAGACGCTTATCTCAACAACGCTCAAAAACTAAATAATAATAATAATATTAATACACCTTCAATATTGATAAACAACCGTAGGTATGCCATAATAAAGCACACAATAAAACAAACAAGGATATCGCTATAATCCGATCCTGTTGCTAAAAATAAATTGGCTTCATGCATCGTGAAGGCGCAGCGTAATATTACGATTTTTTTATTCATCATGTGAACTTCTTCATCCTCGACTACCAGTCTGTTTATTATTCGAATGAAAACTCTGTTTTGCTTACCTCAGATTCCTTAACGGCATTTAAAGTGTTTGCTCTTACAAATGGGCTTGGCAACCTCGAACTATCTGAACAACTATTCAATTTCGCACGATGTATGAATAATCGACAGATCAAAATCTGAAAAAAGATTTTTCATTTGTTCGAGATAATGATCAAAACAATAGATATTATACGAAAACTTAAATTATTAGACAATATTATGTTACGTATTTTTTCAGTTTGCGCGTTTACCACGATGATTAAAACGCATCTCGAAAAGATGAAGGCAAGACAGGGAAAAAATGAAAAGGAACCTCATTCCTGCTGCACTAATATTGCAGTCTTTTTCGTAGACTAGCATGGTGATAGAATGTTCAATTTGGTCTACGATGACGCCATGTTAAGATTTTTAACATATAGTCATCGTCATTAGTTACAAATCAGTTTAAAGCTAACTTTAAAGTTTAAAGTTTCTAATTTTGCAAAGGGTTTACTACGTATGGAACAGTCCAAGCTAACAATGCTAGATGATGCTGCATGGATTGTCCGGCATCATTGTTGGCTTGCAATGTTCCATCCATCCGCATTAAATAATACATGCATACAATGTTTTACATAGCTTTTTCACCATAAGTATTCTATGAATGAATTTTCGATTTAGTTTTAAACTGTTTACTACAGGTCAATTAGTTCCAACTTGCTTACCGTCGTTGGGGCTTTCACACACAAATTCATTTCATGCTCGATAAGTCTATAATTGCAGGGCAATACTTCTTCAAACCTAGCGATGTCTTTGAACAGGCCCATCCAGCTCAGCAATTCGATCTTACCGGTTATGCACTTACAACTATTTTGCAGTGTAGCAAAATGCTTCGCACATTTCAAAGGCTGTAAAATAAAAGAACATTAAGGTATTCACTAGCGGGGAGCTGTAGAAATCCAATATTCAGAGCAAGATTTTAGTATTTCAATGCTACGAAGCAGTTTGCATACTACGAATCGTTCAATTCCTACGTACGAAACGTACCTACAAATGAACGTAACGATAGTGATCAGCCTATAATTTAATTATTAAATTAACCTATAATTTAATGTAGGTATATAAATTTTTATATGTATCTACACTTACAACATTATAAAGAGGAAATTGATGTTTGTTTGAATTGAATAAGCTCCGAAATTACTGGACCGATTTGAAAACTCTTTCACCATTAGAATCCTAAATTTTCCCTGATGAACATAGGTAATATAATCTTTCCAAAAAAAATAGAGATCCGCATGAAATATTCAACATACAACATCAACAGCCTATAATAGTCCACTGCTGGACATAGGCCTCCCCTGACGAGCGCCATAGATGGCATTGTTCATTATTTGGGGTTTTTTGCCCATAATCCCCACGCTGGGCATGCGGGTTGGGGATCGCAGTTTGGTGGTTGTTCTGCAGAGGGCGCTGCTGCCCGCCCCCCGGTGTTTTTCCTTAAGTCGCCTCTTACGACACCCACGGGAAGAGTTAGGGTGGTGAAATTCTATGCCGGCACCACACGGCCAATGAAATATTCAATTTTTGTTAAATACTTGTGCGAAGCCGGGGCGAACCGCTAGTAATGTCTATGCTATTAAATATTGGTGCAGTGAACTCGTCAACCCGTTCCTTTATAGACAAAATGTTGAACTAAATATTGTTTGTAAATTAGCCAGAATGTTGGATAGCGAACTTAAAACCTAAAATATTGATTACCTTTAAATATAGAGTTCTTATACGATCATGTAATTTTCCGCTCTGTTTCGAATTATCAGAATAAATCGTATCCGCCAAAGGTATCTTACAGTATGCCACTCTTGAGGTGCCGTTCAGTAACCAAATTATTAAATCTGGCCAGCCGTCACATGACTAAGGAAAAAAAATAATTAATCGAGCAAATTGTCATGGAAACTGCTGTATTTAATACTTCTTTTTTATTGTGAAGGTGCGGACAATTACTTTAAAAATAAAAAATTATAGCCACATTTGAGGTGCTGCTAATTTGCTTAAGTATTATAAAATCCAAATCGACACAATTTTTTTTTATTTTAGGATTGAATACTCAAACGCTTGCTTATGTATTATAAAATACAAATCGACACAAAAATATTTTATTTAGGTCCTTTAGGATTGAATACTCAAACAAAGAATATTTTATTTGTACCTACATGAGGACAGAGCTAAAGATAGCAAGGCATAAAGCAACTCGCCGCCACATTTCATCGACCGAATAGAACTATGACAAATTTAGGCCTACAGTTTATTATGCAAATCTACTACTATAATGCTGTTGACCGCAGACGGCCATGACAGCGTCATCGGGCTTTTGGTGGCCGCATCGGGCACATCATCAGTAAAGTTACGTTCTGACAACACGCACAAGCTAAAGTATGTAGAAAATGGAGGTTTCGTCTAGGTGCACAAACGCGATAGGCAGGGAATTCTTCGACCCCATCCGGCGGGGTCGTTTTTCATCGGATGTTTTGGCTAATCGGGACTGGTTGCCGTCACCTCCGGATTAGCGTCGGTGATTGGGTCAACGGGGTCACCGAGAACGTGTCTTCGTCGACGGAGAACAGAACTTGTCAGATTGCAAACTCGGATAATCGGGTATGTAAATTATTTCTTAAATGTATATACCTTAGCTGTGTTTGATTATTCGGGGGGAGGTCAACATTATATGTCACTAAATTTCTTGAGCGTATTATGTAATACTCACTGTAAACACAAGATTTTTAAGTTTCAGTACAAGATAGTTAGCTTCGGCGAGTAAACATTTCACTTCTTTCTTAGTAATAGCGCAGTAATCTCTAGATGTCTTCGAAATCAAAAACGGTAGATTCATAAGCGAACTGTCTTTTAGTTGCCGTGTTATTTGAAAAAATATCTTTTCCTACAAAAAGAAAAATAGCATTTTAAAGAAATAATCATGGACAATCCACACATCATCTTGTAGCCCCAAGCTTTGTATTATAAGTATTAAATTATTACTTTTTATTATTATAATTAAATGTAATACTTATAGGCATTAAAATAACTAAAAATACTCTGAAGAACCAGAAAATATGCAAAGGAAATGTAACAAAATAGCTCTCAGAAAGTTTCAGGTAAGGTTTCAGGATCTGCAAGAAGGTTTTCGTTTACAAAAATGATTATTTTCCTCGTGAATATCAAGGAGCACGATCGTGAATGTTCTTAATAAATAACGTAATTAATCTAGGAACCAACGACCATCTTCCTAAAGACCACTGAGATTCGATTGTTTGGAGGATATAAATAGAAGAATTTAGGAAAAGTAGACGAAGTTGAATAAATCACTTCAAGGGTATTTGACGATGTAAAGAATTGGTAAGAGAATAATGCCATCAAGATTATCTGATATTCTTTTTGCCAAACATCGCTCGTGACCTGTGGTCCCCACCCCAAAACAGAGCATCTATTAATAACAAGGGGCTTTCAAATTTGTAAAAAGATTAAGAAAATAGCTAAACTACCCTCTTAAACTAAGAACGAGAGTATACTGTTAATAGTTTTTAAGTTTTGATTGTTATAATGAAGTTCAAATTTATCCATATCCATTTCCATATCCATATTTATCAATAGCTGGATTGATTTGAAATTCTATACCATAGCTATAATGCGCTATACTCTAGTTAAAACGCATGCGATGTTTGTAAGCCAACCACGCAAATTACATTTCAATGTATTATTTGGCATGTCACATTGGGCTGGAGTATAATAAATAATAGAAAAGTATAGATAATTTTTTGAAACGTTATTTATAGATTATATGACCTCGGGACACTTCTTCGTCGGGGAACCACATATCAAACATAACAAATTCGATCATCTAAGTTAGATTGAATTTGTTATTTAGTGGTTGGTAACAAAATTTTATAAACAACACTGTACCTACTTTAATTGTGCATACTAGTTAAAATACTTACGATCTCTTCTTTTTGCAGAGATAACCGTTTATTATCTAGATCAGTTAATCGTTTAGATTCATTTAGTTTATGATCAGAAGCGTCTACCGTCGCAAGGAAATTTCTCATATCTTCTGCAGCATTATCGACTGCAGTTCTAAGTTCGTCAGTTACATGACTTAATATAACGTTATCGTTTCTTTTCATTTCAGTTCTAATTGAAATCAAGGCTTCCTCCTTAAAAAAATGAGATGTAAAATAAAGATGCTATTAACCTTCTTTATGTACCACAACTTTAGTGAATTACTCACCAAATCTGTAGCTATTGCACGCACCATATTGTTCATGAAAATCTTGAACCTGAAATCAGGGAGTCTAGTTGCTAATTGCAACACTGGAAATGCACTGGTCAGGTCCAAGTAGCCGTAATCTGCACAGCTCTTGTGAACAGAAATTGATTTTGTATAATACAGCTTCTTTGATTCTGATGAATAATAATAACGTAAGTTATTAATTTTGTCTTCGCTTGATCCGCCTTCACTCTCGCATGATAGTGCAACTAAGTGTATTTGATAGATTTTTCATAACCTTGATAAAGGTTAGAAGGGCGACCATCTCTGTCGGGAATACCTATCAATTCCAGTTGTCGATCAAGAACAAACAACATTTAGTCCAGTCAACAACGGCAGGGGTGGAAAAAACGAAAGTAAAGCAGCCTCTTTTAAGCACTCACACAGAGCAGTACAGGTCACAGTACAGCAGTGCAGTGGGAGAAACCAAATATATATTTTTCAAGGGCTACCATTTGTATTGGAGATGTCAATAAAATACAAAGGAATAGCCGGTAAATGTGGTGAAAATTTGGAAGGCGATGGCAACTGGGTACAGACGCTTTAAATTCTTGGCTTTGAAACAACTACATCTAACTTATAGGTAAGTGGAATACAAAAATATCGATTCAGATATTTTTTACATCATGAATCTAAATAAAATTATTTTACTTATAAACTACAAGTAAACACTAGCTGAAATTAACAAAATGCTAAAATATGTTTATAAAAAAAGATGAAAGATAATCAAAAATTAAAGCTGCCTTTCTATAAACTCACTTATTCCATTCATTGATGTAATAAATTCTGAAAATTAAAATACCACCTTCAATAAAAAATCTAAAAAACGCGTAGGAAAATATTAAATTAAATCAAAAATTCGAACCTTTACTACTTTCGGTATACGTGCATGGCAAGTCACAAACGGTTAATGCTACGCCACAATGTTTACCGATAATATTTTTATCCAACATTGATATTTCAAAAATGGCGCATAATATTGAAAAATCTTCCCATTCCCATAATTCATCCTGAAAACGCAGGGAATTTTTAATTGCATAAACAAGCAAATGCTTGTTTGTAAAAAGTAGCAGTATTCGGCAGAAAGATTTTTATTTCACTATCTACGCGAATTGTTATCAGATAATGAAGAAAGTTTTTGTAAAACGGAAAAATTTTGTTTTCCATTTTACAAAAACCGAGTTGTTCCTATCGTTATTATAGAGTAACAGAATATGTATATCTACAATCTATTAAATCGCCATGATTGTGCTAGCTTACAATAAAATAAAAAAATGTTTAGCTAATAAAACCTCACCATCACTACGGGAATTACTGGTTCTACACTCGTGCTCCTTAGCCCTGTTTGATAATACGGCACAACTGTCTTCAGAGCTACAAACAGAGCCCCTTTATAATAAGGACCATCTTCCGTTGATCCTCCAATAGCAGAGGTTGAAGGGAAGCCGTACATATGCAGCATTGCCGGGCCATAAGTGGGGACAAATCCTGAAGGTCATAAGTTGACACTAAAACCCTTAAAACTTTTGGGAGCTATTAGAATCATGCCCGGGGTGTGCACCCGGTGGCATACGACCCTGGACATTTGATCTTGTATGTATTTTTGTGGCAGTACCTATAGCAAACAATGATTAAACTGTGTTCGCATAGAAACTACAGCGGCGTTATTCGTTGTTTCTGTGGGGTTTAATATTTAGCCCACAAATGTATTACGATTTACGACCGTGTATTTCGACTACCTCTGTGGCGCGGTGGCTGAAGCTCCGCCTGCGACGCAGGAGATTGCGGGTTCGATTCCCGCCTCGGGACAAATATTTGTACGATCTGCAAATATTTGTTCAGGCGTTCTGGTCGTTTTCTATGCGTATAATAAAAAAAAATATCTATGCATGTAATAATATTATCAGTCATCTAGTACCCATAAAAAAGCTCTGCTTAGCTTGGGGCTAGATGATGCTGTGTTGATTGTCCCGCATTATTTATTAATTTATTTATTACGATAATGACGCAGCTAAAGGTAGTCAAAAGTTTCATATTAGCATGCTATGTAGTAATAAATGCTCGTAAAAATTATGTAATGGAAACTCACCGTTTTCTCCATCGTGCGAAATCTTTTCCAATCTTATTTCGGCACTGCCCAACACTTTGTTGAAGGATTCTAATGCGCACAAATCCAACCGTATGATCTGACAAATATTAGGGAAGGCTTCTACCATGGAAATCTGCTCACAATAAGAGGGATTGTAGTTCCGAAACTGAACAGCAGTTTTTGCCTGTCAAGTAGATTTAATATGCTCATACATTGCAGGTATATTATACAAATATCAGCCTAAATGTTGATTTCTTTAAATTACAATATCCAGATCGTAAAACTTATGTTCTCGGCCCATTCATTTTATAAAAATGAGATCACAATGCGAAAATCATCATTATGGTGTTTTTGTACTGGGCTTAAATTCATAATAGAATTTCAATACAAAACACATGCCTTATACTTCCTCTACTGTAAAGTAGAGGAAGAATATATTTCTCTGCTTTTAACCGTCTGGAGAGTCCTCTTTTTTGTGTGGTGTTATAATAAAGTATGTAGTACCTCAACTATACCTACATCCTACGAAATACCACCATCTTTTTATGGAATTTGAAGACAATTTGCAAAAAAAGAAATAAAACAGGTACCGACAGTCCACAGAAAGAAACTTTGACGTAGGTGCTGGGTGGTTTTGCGATGCGTCGATCACCATGGTTTTGATACCCAGCGGACAGCCCGAACGCACCATAAATGGTTATCAGATAGTTCGCGGTTTGTTGTTCAGCGCCAAACAAAGCAGAACCTATGTTCCTAGACACAAAACAATATATTATAAACTTGACTTGAAACACCCAAACCCGAAACACATTTTCGCACTTAGATAATTATGATCCTTAGGAATAATGTCCAGTATGAATTTCGCTGTTTCACGCATGATAAGTATTGTTAAACACTGTAAATATTGGTCAGCTGATCACACCGAGTGTCTGCAGGCTGTTTCGTGCCATTTGGGTCGACAATGAAATATAATATAGGAAAGTATGTTGAATTACCCTGTGACTGTATTCTGACTTCCGAGCATAGGCATAACCATTGCGTCTTCACGACATATGATTGATATATCAACCTTTAGAAAGCCCACGGCACCTGCCTCTGGCTCCCGCGGTAGAATTAGTTGTGCCCATTTGTGAAATACTTGATGATCTGCAAACGTACCATACTGAATTCCTTGGTCTTGAAATACGCTATTTTAAAAACTGAACACAACAAAACTTTACTAAATAACTCTGTTTAAAGTGGGAGGATATATGTATCTCATGAGAAACAGGAAAACGTGTAAAAAACCCTAGTTTGGTAAAGATGTACAGGCAAGCTATCGCACTAATTTAGGAACTACACCACGCGCTTACTAGGTTGGGCCCATATTGTTGACAGTTCAATGGTCGCTTCACCCAATAAACGTGGTGTGCCACAACATTTGGGCTCCATGACAGCTAACCACAAACTAGTACATTGTACTTCTGGCACTGTCGCGTACCATTCGAATAGAAAGAACTGAAAATTCCAAAAACATTGTCTATACTCATGGTTAAAAATTATTAAAATTAATTATTCAGTCAACTCATCCCGTGGGATGAGATTAGAGTTTGATCAGTTGACTAAAGAGCCAAAATAAAACGTATTTGGTCGCGTGTGATTCTTTATGTCTTCTTTGCTTTCTACTAGAAAGAAATAATAAACATAGCAGATGAGTTTCGTAAATCGTTTTCTCTGGACCCATGCTGTGACAAAGTTGGGATTCAAATGTTTTGTTCACTGGAAAGACGGTAGTTCTGATTTCTTTAAACAATTTTAGTACACAAACGACTTTTTTACAAAGAACCAGCAGAGCACAACTTGATTGGAGACATCGATTACCTATTAAGTAGATCCGGAACGTTTACCACCAGAAAACAAGCGTTGTAATCAAACTAGGCTATTAATGTTATAACTACTATGTTGTAACTTTCATATTCATATCTAAGATTGAAGAATTAAGTCATTATTATTCTATGCTTGTAAAAACATCGATTATAACGTTATGGCTTATCCCTTCTGTAGTCTGTGTTAGTGTCTCAGAAAGGGCATTAAGTTAGATCCATAAATACAATTGAATCGAGGTTGATGCTTAGACATCGACAATTTTGTACGGTGTAGGTAGCTAGGCACCAACGCAAAACTACTTAATTTAACAAAGGAACTAATTGTAAAATGCAGAAAATAATAAAAACCTATTTTTAAAGTTTCGTTCCACTTTTGAAGCTTTTTAAGAATATTTTTGTTAACGAAATACTCCGTCAAATAGATATTGCAATGCAACGCCTGACAGAAAACTCATATCAATGTTATAAGACCGCTATGTGTTCACTTTTAGGCGCTCAACTTACTAGTGACTGCTAGAATAATATTAGATAAATATACATAATTATAATGCTGGACAATCCACAGTGCCTCATCTAGCCCTATTTACTTAATTAAGTAAATACGTTATGTATGAAATTATTACTTAATAATTGTATTACGTTAGGTATTACAATTATTAAGTAGATAAGAAATCTCACTAGTTCAGTCTGACCTGGACAACTGAACTAGTGGGAATTTACGACATGATATACACGATACAGATAGTATCATGTAAATTGGCAATGTAAATTTACATTATATACATATATTTTTACTAAACAGAAAATACCCAGAACAGATATGAATACCAACGGAACAAATATCTGGAGATTGTAAAAACATTTCTCCCAAGGCGGGAATCGAACCCGCAACCTCCTGTAGCACTTGGATATAACATGGGTCGTCAGTAAGATAAAGTGGTACCTCTTTGTAACAAGGCTCAGTCATATTTTTCCTGATACCAGTTCTATGTTTCTCTTTTCCCAACATAACAACAACATATGAGTTGGCGTATTGCGAGCTGGCCCATGTTAGTTTCCTTGCCTCCAATATATTCACGGAAATCTAAGAGAGTAAAAATTATTATTAATAAACAGCTTATTTTAATCAATTTGTTTTTTAAATCATCATCAGCCTATGTTAGTCCACTGTTGGACATAGGCCTCCCCCAATGAGCGCCATAGCGCCCTGTCTTCGGCTTGTCGCATCCAGCATCTGCCAGCAGTCTTTCGCAGATCGTCATCCCACCTGGCCGGAGGGCGTCCTACACTACGTTTACCGAGTCGCGGTCTCCACTCAAGAACACGTTTACCCCAGCGGTTATCGGTTCTTCGCGAAATATGGCCGGCCCACTGCCACTTCAGTTGGCTAATTCTCTGAGCTATGTCGATGACTTTAGTTCTCTGTCGGATGAATTCGTTACGAATCCTATCCTTCAGAGAAACTCCGAGCATAGCTCTTTCCATAGCGCGCTGAGCGACTTTGAACTGGTGGACCAACCCTATCGTGAGTGTCCACGTCTCAGCTCCGTAGGTCATGACTGGTAGGACGCACTGATTAAAAACTTTCGTTTTCAAACATTGCGGTATGGATGACGAGAAGACTCGACGTAGTTTTCCGAACGCTGCCCAGCCTAGCTGGATCCTCCTCTTGGCTTCCTTCTCGAAATTGTTTTTACCCAACTGCAAAATCTGCCCGAGGTAAGTGTACTCAGAAACAATTTCGAGAAGGTGGCCATGTACGATCACCGGTCTTGGATCCGCTCCGTAGCAACTGGACGAATTCGCAGCTGGACGGATTCTCAACTGGACGGATTCTCAGCTGGACGGCTTAGCAACTGGACAGAACGTGTACAGTCCGTGACATAATTAATAGCATGTAGTGTTAATTTATTTGCATCCTATTTAAACACAAAGGCAGACTGTTCGGGCTTCAGTCTTAACTTTTTTGTAGGAACTACTGATACAAAACCTACGCATACCACAAGTAAAGTCGGCTTTACCTGAAGGTAGATCGGGATGGTTTAAGTGACAGTGCGAGTCACTGCTAATGTCAAAACTGACAGCTACTGTCCAAAGTGACAGCAACGGTTAAAAAGAGCGCAAATGTCAAAATATACTTAAATGACAGAATTTATAAAAAAATACAGGAAATATCTAGATGTATAGTACATGTAGTATGTCTTTAAGTACCAAGTTTTCGTCAAGTAAATAAATTAGATGCGCTTTAGATAAATCTTGGGAGATATTCTTTCATGTAACTATAGCATCAACAAAGGGCATCAATGACACCACAAACACATCAATCCACGGTCCTATTTTATTCTTATAAAATTGTAAGGACTGTTCGCTTTATAGGGTACCTCTTAGACAATTTAACCCGGGTCCTTACACCTACATTGTGCTGTGAAAGGAAAAAAATGCAATCTGCAAAACAACTAAAGACCCAAAAAAAATCAGTGGAAATAGTGATAATTCCATTATTTTCAGATTGTTTGAAAACAGAACTAGTGATTAAATAAAAACGTCAGTAGGTACCTAGTTAAAGTTAGTTTTAAAAATATTGGCGACTGTACTCTGTCCGGCTGCTAATCTGTCCAGCCAAGAATCCGTCCAGCTGAGAAACCGTCCAGTTGCGAATCTGTCCAGTTGCTACGGAGCGCTTGGATCAATGTGCGCATTGATCATGACTTTGGTTTTATCCAAATTCATCCCAAGACCGATACATCTGGGAGGCTGAAGCTAGACTGTCCAGCATCCGGTTCAGCTCCTCTAGCGACTCCGCCATTAAGACTATGTCATCAGCGAATCGCAGGTGTGAGATGTAGTCGCCGTTTATGTTGATGCCCTTGTCTTTCCAGTCCAGCGTCTTAAACATATCTTCCAACGCGCTCGTGAACAGTTTCGGGGATATGACATCCCCCTGCCTCACTCCTCCTCGCTTTTTAAATAAAAATTAATGTTTTTTAAATAAAAACTGTAAAATGAATCCCAGTAAACAACAAAAATTGGAAGGAGGAATATACAATTTCGAAATTTACTACACAATTCCTTCGGTTTGAGTAGGTATCAGGTACTTTTAAAGAATGATACGACAAGGAGATAATACATATATTAAGATATTACTTATCCTGCCAAAACCTATCAGTTTCCATCACAAAATTGGTCTCGTTTCGTCTGAGTGTCTCGAAGTTTCGAACGCGTTGCAGCGTTTGAGAATTAGACATGGGATTTTTACGCGCTAAAAACGTCACGAAAGCTAGACAAATATGCAGCACGTCATTATCAAAGAGCCTAAATAAAAAAAATCAAAGATCAGAAGACCTTTGGACAAAGATAACCACCGAGTGGAGCCCCAACTGCTTAAGGCGCCGGCAGACCGAGGAAGCGATGCGATGGCGTGACGAACTGGACGCCTACGACATTGCCTGGATCCATCTGGCTCAAGACCGAGATGCGTGGAGGGAGGGTGAGGAGGAGGCTTTTGCCCAGCAGTGGTACACACCAGGTGAAGGATTAATAATTTAATAAAAGACAAAAAGTGTCATTTCGGACCCTTTGTCCAAATGAAGGTCTTAATTTATTCTGTCCGAAACGTCAGCAAGTCACTTTTTGGATTGGTCTTGTAAATTATTTATTTTGCACTATATTACATAATTGTGTTTCTATAGTGAGCTTCACTATCACTACTTAGTGAAAAACAAAGTCGTTCCCGCTGTCTGTCTGTCCCTATATATGTTTAGATCTTTAAAACTACGCTATTGATTATTTTGCTGCAGTTTTTAGATTCTATAAAAAAACTGCATTAAAATAGGTCCAAGAGGAACGTTTGTATGTAGAGGTACAACATGCATTAGTAACAGCATTGCACCCATGCGAAGCCGGGGCGGGTTACTTGTTATATCATAATTGAGCACACTGATTTATCTGTACACAAAACAAAAGCTTTTGAGCTTCGGATTCAGGCATGATTTCATAAAAACGAGCAGGAAATGGTCATAATATACCGACATTTTAAGAAACCGTTACCCAAACAAACCTGCTCCCCCTTTCAAGCTAGTACATGACAGCCGCGTATTGTATTGCAAAAAAGGTCGGTAGCCAACGGCGATTGCGACTGCTGCTGCCAATAAGGGCTACCTATAAATAATGCATGAGATATTGAATGCAACCTGAAAATATTCCAGCCATGTTTCCGGGTTCTGGATTCCACTCGGCTTCAGTTTTTGCCGGGACCTCTTGTCCGGCGATCTGGTGCGCATTATACAATGATTTTTAAAGAGAGACAGGATTGTAAGATATTTAGAACCATACAAAGTTAAAAGATACACTTGGAAAATAATCCTTGAAAATAAAGACAGGTTAGCAATAAATGCAGCTTGCAAAGAAAATTATGTACTGAAAGCAAAGAGAAAAGCAGAACTAATGACATACTTCAAACATGGTAAGGAACTGATATTGAAAGCAAAGAGGTTTTAATCATGTTAGTTTTATTAACCTGAAAGCATGCCGGGGGCCCGTGTTGCTCTGTGCCTGAAAGCTCAAAACCAGATATGAATCCGCTGGCTTTCTTCGTAAGTACTAGGTTCTTATTCCAGATTTTTATGCGTGCAAAGTTTCAATCAGATCAATTTAGCAGTTTTGACGTTGTCGTCAGACAACGGCACAACATAAACTGTCACCTTTTTAAATATAAACAGAATATTCTGCTATTTCTATCTGATTTAGTGCGTGATATTTATGTCTTCCTTAACTTAGAAAAACTACTTTTCGATAACTCTCACGGTTTCAAACTTCTCCTTAGTAGCCCAGAAAAAAAACTCTCTGTATACGCTGTTGACGTTCCATACTGGGTAAATAAATAAATAAACTACTCAAGAGAATAATGAGAACGAATTTTGAATTCGTTACAGATTGTAGGTGCGTAGGTAGGTACTTAACTGGATTGAGGTGCGACTTAGGTGGCAATTGTTAATGTTTCGTTGATTTTGAGAACTTTCGCTTTTATATCAAGGTATAAAAACCTTTTTGGTCATTCCTAGAAAATCTAACTATCGCGGATTTTTCTAGCTAATAATCATCTAATAATACTATTTTATCTGCGCTCGTATCAAAGGCGATGAACCGCAAACGTCTTGTTAAAATATCTTCTATAGATTTATAACGAAACATCTCACTTTTAATTGAATACCTTTGCTTTTAAATGTATTTCCTACTAACACATTATATTGACTTGGCTTTATTTATTTTATTATAAGTATAGGTATCGATGACGAGGAAATTGAAAGGAAGATAATCAAGTTACAATTTATTTCTACTAGTTTTGCCCGTGATTTTGCATGCGTTGTTTTCATGGAAATATTTAAATATTATATCTATCCCAAAGGAACTGATTAAAGGATAAAAAGCCTTTGTTTTATTCCAGGCCTAGACCTAGGTATGGAAGTTCAGCCTGATCCGTTCATTAGTTTTGGGGTAAGGTAGTTACAACGGTCTAGCTCTAAACTCGGTATACCTTGTGGAATAGCTGAAGACAGGGAGCTATACTCATTAGGGGAGGCATATGTCTACTAGGGACCAAAATAGGCTATTGATGATGATGATGTGATGCTATAAAAGTGCTTACTTTATTGTTAGTGATGATGGCAGAGGCTTTTTTCGTTAGCTACTTCCCTGGCAGGTTAAAAAGCCTTTGTTTTATTCCAGGCCTAGACCTAGGTATGGAAGTTCAGCCTGATCCGTTCATTAGTTTTGGGGTAAGGTAGTTACAACGGTCTAGCTCTAAACTCGGTATACCTTGTGGAATAGCTGAAGACAGGGAGCTATACTCATTAGGGGAGGCATATGTCTACTAGGGACCAAAATAGGCTATTGATGATGATGATGTGATGCTATAAAAGTGCTTACTTTATTGTTAGTGATGATGGCAGAGGCTTTTTTCGTTAGCTACTTCCCTGGCAGGTTCAAAGTATCGTAATTACACTAATTTTCGTTTTAATATTGTTTGTTTTATTATAAAAAATATTTAACTCTAAGATACCTACTACTAAAATAGTTCTGTATCCATAGAAAATTACTTGAAACGTAACAGGGGGTAAACTAACACAGGAAGCGTCTGTACAGGAAGCAGACCATAATAATAATGCCGGACAATCCACACAGCATCCTCTAGCCCCAAGCTAAGCATAGCTTGTGTTATGGGTACTAGATGACTGATATACATAATACAATATAATACAATATCTTTATTTATTATAAATAAATAAATAATGCCGGATAATCCACACAGCATCCTCTAACCCCAAGCTAAGCATAGTTTGTGTTATGGGTACTAGATGATTGATATACATAATACAATATAATACAATATCTTTATTTATTATAAATAATGCCGGACAATCCACACAGCATCCTCTAGCCCTAAGCATAGCTAAGCATAGCTTGTGTTATGGGTACTAGATGACTGATATACATAATACAATATAATACAATATCTTTATTTATTAAAAGGCAAAAGGATGAAAATTAGGAAGGGTAATTTAAAACGCAATCTTTCTAAAACCAATATATTACTGCTTTCATTTTGGTATAAGTATTAGTTAATTAACGATCAAAGTAACTAAGAGTTCATTCCATGAAATTAGTTCCTTGTGTATTGAGCCTCGAATATTAATAGTTTACAAGAAACTTACACGGTGATGTTATGTAATTTTGATTTAATTTTGTGGGGATTATGGGCAATAACCCCCAAATGATGAATAATGCCATCTATGGCACTCATTTGGGGAGGCCTAGAGGTCCAGCAGTGGACTTTTAATAGGCTGATGATGATGATGTTAATTTTTAAATACAATATTAATTTACCTTTAGCTTTATGAGGGACTTCTTTCATGAAACATACTGAACACTATATAAAATACGTATCTACTAGCGATATCTAAAGTAAACAAAAATATGGATATTCCTTTTATATTTTTTTAACATTAATTTACATAAGACTGAGTTCTAGTAAGTAAAAGGCCGTAATGTTTATAATGTTTAAGCAACAGATTTCAAAAATGTTATTTACGATTATAGGTTTTGGTAAATATAACAAAACTAATAAACAACGATGATTTAAATTGTACACTACCGTAAAACAAAGGCTCTCGTTGCATCCTCATGCTTTGATTTGTGTATTGCCTATAAATTAAAACTATATGTCAAAAAATTAAATCTGAAAAAATGCTTTTGCTTATCCACGTAATATTTTATTTAATTTCTTGAACTGTTTTATTATAATCAATCAAGGAGTTATACCCAACGTTTCAACTCTACGAACACAAATGAAATACATGTTATTATTACATTATGTATTTCATAAGTATTCTAATTTGTCTTCCTATCAAACATCATAGATTATTTTGTTACTGTTTGTCAATTAATATTATAACATGTTTAAAAGGTTACTTATTCTAGATCATCATTAATTTAAGATTTACAAAAAATATGTAGATAGTTCCAAAGCCAGAGATAGACATGTTTTGGGGGTAGGCTTTTGCCAAACTGTGAAACAACAAAGATCAAAAACTTTTATCGACCCTTAAACCATAAAAAATCTTTTTATTACAATAAAAATAATAAATACCTACTCTATCGGACCTACTAAATAAGTAGGTTAACTACCAACCTTATTTGTGTTTAAAGCATCCAAGCAAACAGGGTTCATTGTTAACCCATTAATGAATAACCCTTGGTTTTACTTGAAAATAACAGAGCTTTTAATTGAATTATGTTGGACTGTAAACATTTCACTTAAACCATTAATCAGGGTACTAGAGAGGCTTTTAAGAGTCTACTTATACATACATGCTACGGCCTAAATTAAATCACTGCTATGATATGCGAAATAAACGATTAAATCTATATACACCTATTTCAGACTGACTAGTAACTTTAACTAGGTTCTAGAAAATATACCTATTTTATGTAAAACTAGCGATTTGCTTCGCACAGTTGAATGTTGCACATATGTATAAAACTTCCTCTTGAATCATATCTATTAAAAACCGCATTAAAATCTGTGGTGCAATTTCAAAGATCTAAGCACACTAAGGACAGACAGAAAACAGGAAGCCACATTGTTTTATACTATTTAGATATCATGGATACTGTTAAAGATTGAATGAAAACATTTTATGAAAAGATACACTAAAAAGAAATTTCAAGAACGTTTAATTGCACAAGTGCAGCGAAAAAGGTTTAAATTCGAGTTGCAAAACGGACATATTTTTTACCAACGTTGTTTTTGTTTCGTAAGCCCCTTCTTTACATAAAATATTAAGATTCTAGAACCAAGTTTAATAATGCAGGAATTCATTCAGTTATGCTAAGACTTATTTATTATAATATAGCATATAACTTAGGTACTAGGTATAATAATCGAATGATATTAAGCGAATGTATATACAGAACCGGTAACCTAGACCTAAATGGGACATAAATAAATAAACAACGCTGGACAAAGCGTTACGTAGAGTGAATCCTTTTTTTATTTACCTTGGTACCTTCTCGTAGATTTGGAGGTTTCATCATTATCATCAGCCCTGTTAGTCCACCGCTGGAAATAGGCCTCCCCTTATAAGCCCCATAGTACTCCGAGAAGATGAAGACAGATTTGGAGGTATAACTAAAAAAAAGTATTTAAAATTTAGGTAAGTAGGTACTTATATTGATGTATATGATGCTGTGAGAGTTAGCCACTATGTCCAGCATTGTTTACAGCATACCTACATAATAATAATATACATTTACTTAAAATGATTGGAACAAACTAAGATTTATAAGTAATATAAATATCTATGATTAAACGAATTCATGTAAAGTAGTTACAAGAGATTAAGTAGTTACCAAAATACTAAACTCATCTGCAAAGATATGATAAGCAAAACATTTGTAAATTTAATACACATGAGACGATATCAATATACATTCATATATTTATTTATATTAACATTGCAATGTTTTTTTATAAACTGGGATTTCTCTACGCCGTTAGGGTTGACAAAAAAACAGAGCCATAATTATATTATTTAGTCAAGGAAGACTGGGTAAAAATTGTTAATGTTCAGCCCTATATCCAGTTTTGTATATTTTATATTGTTTACTTATATTTGAAGGTAATTCCTAAAATTGTCGTTTACTTGTTAGTAAACATGCACATATTACTTTATCATTGATATTTTATGATAGGTGATCATTTTTACCAAAAAAGTATACCAGTTTTTTTTATTGTATGGGCATTCATGTCACAACTGAAATAAAAAACAAAAATTCTGTGATGATTTTGTTGACAAGTACTGTTGATGATGGTGTGTCAGTACAGTTCACTAAACACCATGGTGTGCTGGTGAGAAGTGTGCCTGAGTTCCTCCATGGAGTGCAGGGCGTCGGTCAGCAGCAACGAAGCTGTGGTAGCTCCGGTCAGCAAGCTGCCGTTACTGAGGCTCGCACCCCCGTTTGTCTCCTGGCGCATTATGTTGCGTCGCCACTTGGCTCGCGCGTTTTGGAACCATACCTAAGACATATATGATGGTTAGTTATCGTACCTTGCGTTATTATTACCCTTAACGAAGGGGTGATAATCAAGTCAAGGTTCCCGATAATTTTTTTGTTAATAATTTTAACCAATTGCGATAGCGGTTTCTATTTTTCCCTTGTTAGTGTATCACGGTGACATAGATTAACGACACGAAACATCGCGACTCTACCGTGGAGGCGACTACTACAGTAAATTTTATTTATTAATATGAGGCCACAATTTTATTACCTACTTATCAGTCCTATTTGTTTTTTTAAACCACCCTGTAAAAAAAACAAAGTAAAAATAATGCAATTTCAAAATTTTCAATCGGATGGTGTAAATAAAACATGTTATAAGCTTTTTTGAATGCCTCTGTAATAGTTTTTAGATTGTAATTTAGGCAGATATGCAAATCTTTTAAAATGATTGCGTGGTCAAAATGAGCAACTTCGTAGCTCCAAAAATACTTTTAATATTTCCTTTTTTCAAAGTTTTTTGATAAAATAAGTACTGGTGTTATATTGACAGAGCAACTTCGTTGAAGAACTGTCATCTGAACAATTTAAATTTCTCCCACAAACTTCTTAACCCTCGGCATGCCTGGTTGGGTCTCTCAGACCCACCAACACAGAAAAACCTTTGTATTGTATTCGAATTTGAATTTACCTATAAAACCGGGTTCCATTGACCCATCAGGCATACCATGTAACTTTTTACCACCAGGCATGCCGAGGGTTAAACGGTGCTTCACATATAGGTACATACTTTAAGAAGAAATAAATCTTTGAAGAAATAATAAGAGATTATGAGGCGTAAACGTAGCATGATGACTATGATGAGTCCTATCTAACAATTAATGTTACCTGCAAGACTCTCTTCGACAGCCCCGTCTTCTGAGCGAGCTGCTTCAAGTCTTTCGCGTCGGGGTTCTGATTGATCGCGAAATATGACTTCATAGTTCTCAGTTGATGGTGTTTGAAGCTTGTGCGCATGCGCTTAGTGCGTGCTGTATGCCCGCTGACACTGCCAGGGGAGGCGACGGATGAGTCGTATGCCAGCGACTCCATAGACGACGAGAGATCACCCCGGTGAAGCAACTCTGCATGAAAAAAGCCTGTGCTTTAATGAAGAATCTGTCGCTCATAACAAACTAGAATGTATGAAAATAGACCTTGCTGGCGCAACGCAAAAACATATAATGATATTGCATTATATCATATTGCAATAAAAGTAATTTTTTTTTACTAACGAAGAAAATTACTAGTATTACAACTACTATGCTAGAACAAGTTATAATAATAATAATTTATAGTAAAAAGGACATTATTATGTTATACTTTTTTCATATTTCATGTTGTTGGTGCCAGTTATTTTGAAATATACATATTTCCCTTTAATTGTTCAAATGGCCATGCTATCGAAAGGTTAGATAGGTAATATTTGCATTTTTTTTCGCAAAACCTTATAAATGTAAAACCAACCATGCAAAATCACATAGCAAATTTACATCCAAATTTATGCTATAAAACATGACGGAGTATTTTGGCATAGAAACCATTCAATCATTCAACTGACAACGCAATAATACAATGCTCATAACATTTTATAACACCATCAATATTATCAGGCAGGTCTATTAATATTCAATAAATTATACAAAATAAGATAACACCTTTTCTAAACCACAAAAAACTAAATAGATTCTCACAAAAGTGCCCTAATTTAAATCATTCCAACCGTCTAATATATTTAATTATGAATTTGATAATTAGCTCGTTTTGCACCGCTGCGTTTGTGGTCCCCATTTACCGACCCTGCAACCACCCAGCTTTCGGTACCGGAATTTATTACACTCCATGCTATTTCGTAACAGGGTTCCGCATTCAAATGTGGTTGGTTGTATATTTCGTAAGTTTAATAAATAAATATAGAATAGAATAAACAAAATCCTACTCCTAATTATAAAGGCAAAATTTTGTGCCGTGTTGTGAATATGTTTGTACTAAAACAAATCCCAAATGACTGAATGTATCTACATTATGTATATCTGAAATTTAAAATAAGTACATAGACCTGTAATATTATATCCTCTATCTGGTGCTCCGTTCAAAATACGGAGACGGTCAAACTGTATGATATTTTGGTAAGGAGGCTAAGCGTAACGCAGAAGATTGAAGGTTCAAATAACTTTCATATTTCTGGACGATAAATGTATAAGCACGCCGAACTGTCCACAGGCTTTTTATTAAATAAAAACTCAAACTGCAAATATTTTTTGTAATCAAATCAAGGTTTTGATTTAAAAATAGGAAGTACAGATTTCGAATTTGTAAGGTCTTTTATTAACTCTGGAAAAAGTAATATATGACCCAAATGTGGGATCAGATATTTGTATAAGACTAGCCACTGTTCAAGGATTTACTCACGCGATAGGTACCCATATAACTAGCAGGATACGTCATTCAGGGTCCCTCTTCAAAATGTCACTCTGGAACTTACTCTAGACCGTGAATGAATGTAGGTATTACTATACTGAGGCCTACGTAAATTTAGACACTCAACTATAAATTCTGAGAGTTCTATAATAAATAAAACAATATTTTTTATAGAAGAACCCAATAGTTGGAGTCCGGAAACAGCCCTCGACTTCACGTTTCTCTATTACCCCAGATAGTCCATTACAGCTTATCGTCAAATCAAAAATGTGTACAATTATCGGAACATTTATCATTTCGTTTATTTGTTTTGACATTTTTGTATGTGGGTGTCCAGTATTGAATTTTTCGTTCCAAAATAGGTCCTACCTACCAAACCAAATTCTCATTATACTTGCTTTATTTTTACTACAAATAAAAATTCCTCGTAGTTTTTCTAATCTTTTCCACGTGCCATTTTCTGGTAATCTTATACCTACACGATTTTTTGTAAATGAAATAGACAGATATTTAATATTTAACAACATTTTATAAGTAAAAGTAGATACACCAAATATATATGTGTTATAGCCCTTATGACCAAACAGTGGGACCACGAGCCCATTAAATCAACACACTGTCCCACCAGAGTGGGTCAAATTAGTGGCGCCGCTTACATCCCTGCCAAATGTTATTAAGATACGTTTAGACTAGGTAACAAACAGACAGAATTTCTTTCGCTTGTACAAGATCCATACCGATGTGACGAAATAATTCTACATCTAATATCCAGAGTTGTCATTTTACTTTTACGCCGTTCTTCCCACGAGGACGTTATGCTAGATTGACCTTTTGATACGGACCGAAATCGGCAATAGTGGATGCCACCTATTGAATATATATATACTATTGAATATATAGGTAGATAACACGTAGTAGGTCTAAGATATAATAGTTACCTGCTCCAGTTAACGTAACAGCTCTCGATTTAACAATTGCGTGAACTTCATAGATGCACAGATAGCTCTGTCGGCTTTATTCTCAACATTTCGAGCATATCTCCAGCAATTTGAGTAAATACCGAGACCACATCCCAGTGTTTTTACAGACGTCCCTAGATCTCATTGTTGACAGGAAGTTTATCTGTTCCGTCTGATTGCCAGATCGGATGTGGTCTCCCGAGGTTTCAAATTGAACAATTTTGCTTCGCGAAGTTAAGTTTTATCGGTATCAGGGCTTTTTCATCGTTGAACGGTAATCTGAGCAGTCTGAGCACGATTCGTTAACGCATTCTCTGCGGAGCATTAACCGCCGCCATATGGTGCTGTAGTTCGGAAAATTCCTTTCAATTTCTCAACATTATTTATTATGGTTGTTCACCATAACTTTTCGAAAACCTACTAACACAGATATTTGTTCAGGGTGTTCTGATCGATTTCTATGTAAGTATAGTAAAAAATATATATCTATGTAGGTAATCTATTATATTAATGTATATTAGTCATCTTAGTACCCATAATACAGGCTCTGCTTAGCTTGAGGCTAGAGGATGCTACGAGGATTGTCCAATATTATTTATTAACTATCGTTACTAGGGAAAGGCATAGAAATGGCTATTTACATCACATATTAATTTGCAAGATTTTTTTTGTTGGTTTGTTAAACGTTGGTGTTCTTACAACATAAAATAGGTTCGTAGTTAACCCGCTTACATTCATAATGAATTTGCAAGATATTTGATTGAACATTGAATTTGAATAGACGACTTCAACATAGTATCCAACATCAACAAGTATCAACAATATATAGGTACATATAGATACTATTCAGCTGGCCTTGATATTGAAGTAGATGTATAGATCAGAATTGAACGTGTTCATAGTTAACCACACCCTTGCCGGCGCCCTTCAAGCTTCAAATCTATTCACCCGTATTAAATATCTATCTTTTTCATAATATTGTAGATGTATTATGTATATCAGTCATCTAGTACCCATAACACAAGCTCTGCTTAGCTTGATGCTGTGTGGATTATTTATTTATTTTCACGATGCATTCAGTTCTGCAGTACAACATATTGCAATTTATATCTACCTCTTCATCTGTTATTGCACTATCTAGAGGTAGATTCAAAATAAAAAAAACATCTTTCTGACCTCAGAAATCAGCTTCGCCGGAACATATATGTAGACTTGCCGAGACCTTTTAGGAAAAGCAGACTTAGGTACCTACTGGGTCCGATAAATTTCCAAAAAAAAAGACCACAAACAAAAACGTCACTTAGTAAATAAAACCAATCGTAAGTACATCCTTCTATAAAACAAACCTCAATCTACCGTAAGTAAATGTTTTATTTTTATAGTCAAAATTAACATGTTAGGGAGTCGAAAAATGTTTTTTCTTTTGAAAACTGTGTAATAAAGCATCTGGGTTGTAAAGGCTTCGATATTAACGATCGGTTATAAAAAAAATAAAGAAGCTATGCGGCTATACGTGTTTTTATTGCGCGTTCCTACAGGCGCCGCAGCCGCCGCTGGGTGCCACAAGCCACGAGCGCTAGCGTTTCATTCATACCTCGGGTAATAATGTTTTTATATTTAAAACAATTGTAGGAACAGAGGCTTCAGCGGGGCAATGCAGCAAAGTCTCGGGGTCGCTTACGACTGTGTTATTTACGAATCAGTTGAGCTACCTCTAGATTTTTTACAACAGTCTGCTGTTTTTATTTGTTTATGTTAAGTAAGTAAATAAGTGAATTTTATATTTGTCACAGAATTTTTTATAGTATTTCAATTGTAAATAGAAGTTCTGATTTGTTTCCTTTCTTGGATTTCTTCTAAAATAATGACTTTTACTTTATAGAATACCTATAATCATAAGAAATAGATTTTAAATTATATGGCTAATTCTAAAACGATAAGCAGTTCATGCATAATGAGCTCGATCTATGAAAAACCAAATACTGTAACATAATTAAAGTATTTTCTGACTTGTATATTTTAACGGAATTAATAGTAAGGTTGTTATACATCCAACAGTTCTATGTTTAGCTGTGGACTAACACGGATGATGATGATGATAAGGAATAGTAAAGTTGACCTTGTAGAAATCGCTCATAGCGATAAGGCCGCCCATTGTTACACATAATCTGTCTTTGTCATTTCCTTTCCTCTATCTCCGTTTTATTTGGTGTGCATTAAAGAATATTTGTAATAAAGAATATTGTATTGTGATAGTAAGTACCAAGTTAACAAAGAAATTACTTTGATATTAAAATGTATACATGGGTAATGTATAAGTTTCCCAGCTTTTTGATTATACTCTAAATGCTGGGTAATTATTATAATATTTTAATTAAAGAGCCTAGCTGTAGTAGCATTGATACAATTTCCATAACTTTTCTCTTTTTCCAATACGGTCTCTTTCATAGGTATGTGAATATGCCGTTGCTAAATTTTCAAGAAGTTTCCATTTGTTTTTAGAATTTTTTTAAGAATATAAAGTAAAGTTCTTTGCCTATTAATATTTGTCATCTACTACAAAATTAAGTTTAACCCGCTTGATCTTGTGACAAAGTGCCTATAACTCCAAAGAAATCTTGAACACAGTAAAGTAATACGTACAGAAAGGAAAGCTGCTTGATGAGTTGTTAAATTACTTTAAATGTCTTCTATAATAAAAAGCATTTTTTGGAAAAGGGTTTTCTGGAAAGGATACGATCAAAAGGTAAGCAAAAATAAGCAGAAGCAAGCTCCTTAACCGTACTTATACCTACTTTTATTTTGTTTTAAATAAATAATGCCGGGAATCCACACAGCATCATCTAGCCCCAAGCTGAGCAGATCTTGTGTTATGGGTACTAGATGACTGATATACATAATACAATATTTTTACATAGATAGATATTTTTTACAATACATAGAAAACGACCAGAACACCCTGAACAAATATCTGCAGATCGTACAAATATTTGTTCCGAGGCGGGAATCGAACCCGCAACCTTCTGCGTCGCAGGCAGACCTTCGCCCACCGCGCCACAGAGGTCGTCGTTTTATAAACTCGAAAGTCGTCTCTGTGTCTGTTTGCCTCTTACCATTTCAAAAACAGATCTCATTGATATTAGGAAGGGAGATCGATAATATATAATATTCTGGAGAAGGGTTAGCTACTCGTTACCGTTACTCGTAATAAACACTACATTGTTTGTATTAAAATTATTTCCAAACTATAAGTGGCAGTTGGTGCTGGATCACCGATTAATGATGATGATGATAAAAAATTGCAAATCTTTGAACCCACTAGTGAAAATTAAGTAAAGGAGTTCAATTGAAATAAAAAAAATATTACGACTGGTACAAAATAATAAAAAAACAACAGGAATCCCCAAAGAAATTAGATACAAACAATTTAAAATAATATAATCTATCTTGATTAGTCCTAATTAAAATCTATAACGAACCCCAACATTAAGTATGTGATTATATCAATAAACAATAGTTTAATATTAACAGTTTTAACCGCAATAAAAAGCCAACATCCGTTTAACATTAAACCGCAATCACCTGTCGATATTAGGACCAAAGAGGTGCAACACAGGGGTGAATGAGCCAAGGTTATCGCATTTCACTTTGTAATCTATTGTGGGCCTGTGAATTATCACTATCAGTCACTTTTTTGACTTTTTATTTTCAAGGGCAGTGACCAACTGCGAACTAAATATTTATGTTAATATATATATTTTGATATAAAGAATAATCAGTTTAAAAAGCGAAGAGAGAAAAGGCTACACTGTTAGTGTAGTGCCCTGAACCTATGAATCAATCACCTGCACTCATCGTCGAAGGATTAATGACAAACTAAGATCTGTATCGATTTGATTTTATACCTAAATACTATAAAAATAATACTGGCAATAAAGTGTGCAATCACTTCACAGAATATTGTCATTCAATAATCTCACACTGATAGAGCACGGAGATTCGAGGAGCTCCGTGTTCCTTTTAATCATGTCACGTGCAAAGCTCGAGTGGCACTGTGTTGCCAACACTGCTACTTCACTGTAACTAATATACTACTCCTATATTGTCCTAAGAACACTAACAGATAGGAATTACAGACAAAACATTAGTTAAAAAATGTTTGATTAAAAAAACATATTTACAGGCGAAGTTCAGCCGGTACTTATTGCACAGCTTAACGTTGGATATCTCTGGCTGAAGGAAATCTACTCTTCAAACTGACATAGGTAGATTTCAGTAAACAATTTAAGAGCTTTTGCGCTCCACTCAATCTAGCGCCGTGATTAATCGGATCGAGAAGTCACAACCTGCATCCACCTCAATGAGTGCTTCGCATTTCGACGCTTTATAGAATAATCCAGACCGCCAACCCCAGGCGGGCGGCCCAACGCTTTGAAACACAAGCCTCTCGCTCAGCCCTATGAAATTCGGCCACGACGGAGCGAGACGATTACAATTTTGACAGTACTGCGTCTATTCATTAGTCGTGGTTAGAGCACGGGATGAATTGACATTTGGGACATCGGCGTGAGGGTAGGCCCGCTTGGTTTCCCTTACCAGAATCGTAAGGTTGCTGCTAAATTTTAAGCCCGGGTTCAACGAAATATGTATAAGGTTGTCTACGGCAGCCTTTAGGGCGCGGGCACCATGGCAACGGGAGGCTTTTCTGGCTTGTATAATGAATAAGGGAAATAAATTGTTCAATGTAATTAAACTTTCGCTGGCATTCGCTGGGCTGTTATCTCCGTTTGTTAAAAAAGCTTACCTAACGCTGTGCTCGCCATCCTCATTGTTTGCACTTGTATATCTTCAGGGGACCCTTGAGCGAGCTTTCTCTTCCGAGGTCGCCCTTTCGTGTTAGATCCGGGGTAGTATTGCGATGGCGAGTCTCCTTCGCTGTGTAGATCTTGACATCTAAAGAAAAGTTTTAAAAACCTTTATAAAAAATGGGAAACCTAATATCCTTGAAGAAAGGGTTTTTTCTATGAGCATTTGATTTTACGATATCAACTTAGCGTGTTAAAGGTCGTGTTAAAGGACTCTCATTTATGAATAGTATAATTCCTGACTGTCATACCTGAACACCTACGATTCGAAGATTTAGGATTACTTGATGTCTAATTTTTAGGTTTTTTTCCAATTGTATCTTCTTCATCGGTAGGTATTAGTGATGCGATGAAAAAAATCAAGAGTTGTTAATTTTTACACACATCGGATTGAAGTTTTCATACGGAAACTTAGCTTAAGGTTAAGAAATTGTCAACTGGAAAATGTTTATAAGATCAACGATTTTCTCAATTATCTTAACTTTTTTAAGAAAATGTATTAAAATTTATTACTGTATTTACATCCCTAATTTTTTATATTACATCTAATAACTCAATTAATATTTTATTTACTGTCTCTGTTGTATGCCGTCTCTCACAATTTGTACACCGTAATCGGTAAAACATGTTGATACCTGTCTGTAAAATCTTCTATCTACACATGTTTATGCAAATAAATGATCTTTATCTTTGTTTAAAATAAATTTTATATAATAACGAGTGTTGGGGCGATTAGGCCTGCTAGGGATTAGGCCTATAGACCTAAACGCCGAACAGTGCATTTAGAATTGAGCATTTAGTCCTGCAGGACTAATCGCTCAATGCTTTTATTATTATGGGCCAATTAGTCCCGATACTAATACTTTAAAATATTTAAGTACAGTTGGATACAAAATTTTGTGAATTGAAATTTCATTATATTAAAACAAAAGTTTTATTTATAAATATTATGTATAAATCAACACAAAATATTGACATGTTACTGTTAAATGTTTTAAATAAAAAAAACACTACAGTTAAAATAATGCTATAGTGTTAAAGTAATCACAGTAAAAACAACAACCAACATAACAATAGAATATACCTACTCGTAAACTTAATCTAATAAAATTATTATATTAAAATTAACACTAAATAATAAGCTATGAATTTAAAATTAAAGTTTTTTTAAGTAAAAACAAACAGCTTTTGATTAAAAAAGTTTAAAAATAAAAAACAACACTCAAAATTATTACAAAATAATCACAGATCAATTGCAATTTAAAAAGTTTTATTACAACTAGGTTATTATATATATTATTTATCAGTCAGATGGCAACTATAACATAAAAAGTCACTCTTAATCAGTCTGTAAGTAAATATAAAAAATACACATTAGTATTTAAAAATATCAAAAAATTAAGGTTTCATTACACTATTTATAAAAACAATCGCCATATCAATCAAATATAAATTTTAACACATTTAAACTCTTAACTTTTGTAGGCAATGACCAACACTTGTTTGACCATGCAACAACTCTTGCAGTTTATCTTCAATTCGTCTGTTGTTTTCATCAGTTTCTGATTTTCTTTTCGAAATGCGGATATGAGTTTCTCTCAATTAGGTACCAAAGTATTTGGAATCTTTATCTATTCCTTGAAGAAATTGACCATTCCAAAGAATACAAGCCGGGTCTGTAGCATCTCGTATTTTATTTATTAATAATTATTATTATATGATCTATATAAGTAGTTTTAAAATTATTATAACATAGGTATGTTTAATGTTCCATAAAATAGAAATTAAAGAGAACAAAACTTTTGGATTCGACTGTACTTAAAGAGAAAAATCATTGGACCTAATTGCCCCATTCAAAAAGAACTCATCGGCGATTAGGTCTACATTCCATTTGTGGGCCTAACCGGCCAATGAATAAAATGCCTTTGAGCACTTAGGCCTACAGGCCTAATTCAGACCAGGCCTAATCGCCCCAACACCCATAATAACCTCTGTCAATCAGGGATAATGTAGGATTCTAATGGTGAAAGAATACTTCAAATAGGTCTCGTAATCTCAGAGCCTATCAATTTAAGCAAAGAAAAATACAATGAAATCTTTCTTCTATAAATTATATGTATATTAATGGTCTACGTGATATCTTTATTTTATAAAATTCTTAGGATCTCCTGCAAGCAATTTATGTAACATTATTGTTACACAATCGCGTTCCTGTATGAGTTAACGAACAACACAGTCATCGGCTCATCTGCTCCCAGTAGTCAACTAATTAATAATGTTATGATGTACTTATGAGCTCTTACATTGGCTACGCTATTATAGGAGGTCATTGATTGTTTTACTTACTTCATACAATTTTCCTGTTATTTCAATTGTGCAATGATCTACTGTGTATATTATAAGTAAATATTCGTTCAAATTATCGTCGTGTTTTATTTTATTATTGATGGGCATATTTTTGTTTTAAGAATACTTGCTAAAGTTTCGTTGAGGACTTCCGAAAACCCGGGACCGCTGAAGCATTTGTTACTTACAGACAAATCTCTAGGGATAATTACGACAATTTAGAAAATATATTCATAGGCTTTCATTCGGTCATTAGCAATAAGCAATTCAACGTGGTTATGCTGCCAGAATTCTGGATTGGCTGTTGCCTTCTGGTGACAGCTTACAATTTTAAGTAATTGATATTGTGTAAACACTAGTTGTTATTGTTCCAAACTGTTATTGCAATTATTTTTTAACAAAACAATTGCATGAACATAATAATCACAAAATTTATATTGACAGTAATCGACACGATTATAATGAGATAAATTATTTGATAACACTTCTTGACATTTTATCTCCGATTGACAAAAGCTATTTTTATAACGGCACTATGTTAGCGAGCATAAGTCTAAAATAAAAAACACAAATTCAACTAACCTATAAACGCTATTGGCGTCCTCTTCACAGAAGTCCTCCAGGCACGCGGCATCATAGTGCGGTCTGCAGTAGACCAGGCCATCGCGCATGCCGAAAACATCGCCCTTAGTGAGCTGGACCCTACAGGCTGAGCAGGAGAAGCAAGCCAGGTGGTACACCAGGTCTCGGGCGCGCATCACCAGCTCGTTTGCTGTGATGCCGTTGCCGCAGCGGCCGCAACGCTTCACGCAAAACAGCCTACGACAACATTCCAACTTTATCGTCGCAGCTCACGTCGACTCAATAACGAACAGAAACAAAACCACAATCAAAATGTGACGTAACCTTGTCAAATTACAATATTTTAAGTTAGCTGATTAAAAAAAAGCACACGTTTTCAAAATGGATTAAATATTGTTCAATTCACACAGCAGCATAAAGCCACAAGCTAAGCAGAGCTTGTTGTACTAGATGACTGATCTCGTATACTTACATAAAACAAATATACAAAATAGTCAGATATTTTTTACTATTCATAGAAAACGACAAAAACAAGGAATTGCTTCAATTTGTAAATACTAGTTCTACTTTGGTTATTTAATTGTAATTTCCATTGAAAACAACCAGGAATCGAAACAAAATAAATGTAATGTCCGAGGTCTCTTGTTGTAGTTTGAAATGTTTATACACCCATTTCTGGATTGTGTGCGGATAAGGCGTAGGTTTTTTTATTACCCTACATAAATAAAGTTGTATTTGCGTCTGTCTGTGGCATCGTACAAATTAGTATTTCGTGTTGATGGAAAAATTTTGTGACTCCATCAAGTGTTTTCTTAACTAAGAAAATGCACCTTAAACTTGGCTGGGATGATCTGCATATAAGATTTCTTTGTGTATCAATTATTTAAAAATAATATCAACAAAGAACTTTGCATGTGTGTTTGCACATACTATTCGATGGTAATAAACTTGAAGTAGCATTTGCGAAAAATAAAATTTCAAGCATATCTTTCTCTACCATAAGTATATACTTTATTAATGCCAGAGGACTTATTTGGTGCCTATTTAATCAGCTTACGATTTAAAATTTGCAACGACGCTGATTCTGTTGTATATGTATACTTACACAAATTTTCACTATGAACGTCATCCGTAAAAGGTGATGATAAGAGGTTGTTAGAAAGAAGAAAGAAAGAAGTTGATAATAAAGAGAATGGTATGTTACTTCATTTCCAATAATCATTATAAATTATTTATTAAAAATGATTATTAGTACCTACCTTTATCTAATCTAACACAAACAAAAAATCGTGACTTTTCAGTAACGTAGTTCCTACCCCAAATAGGGTTAACTATTCAAGCCAAAAATCGGCCCCTCGCCAAATCAATCATGTGTAATCATCGAAACCATCTTGTCGGGGTTTTTGTAATGTCATATTATGGCATACAAACAATTATTACGCCGTATGTTAACACTGTAGGGGATAATTGGTGATATTATCACGACAATTTGACCCGCTACGTACGCGGAATAGCAACAGGCTTGAATCTCGCGGGGATGAGCATTGAGCATCATGCACGATTATATCAATTATTATATTTCGAGCACTTCTACTACTGTTTACAAAATTCTTAGCTAATAATATATTATTTCCTTTCCATTCTATTATATAATAATTTGATACAGTAACTTTAATAAATACCTAATTTTAAATATTATGAATTGCGGGTATTTTTCCAGTTAAATTCAACGGCAAAACGTCCAATACTGAGTACTTACTGCGTTTTATTTTATTGACAGAAAATGAATCGTGTTAGCAGTAAGACAGGTGTGAGAAACAGCCAAGTGCGTGTGACTATGAGTGGCAGGCCCTCTAGTGCGAGCCCTTAATGACGCGAACTTGTTGACACTGCGCTCTATTCATAGCACTGGCTTGCTTCAATAGGTACGTCATGTCAGCATAATGCCGAAATATACAAAGTATCGTCAAAGTAGGTCGTTTTCGTTTTTGCATAAAAAATATATCTATATATGTAATATTATTGTATTATGTATATCAGTCACCTAGTACCCATAACACAAGCTCTGCTTAGCTTGGGACTAGATGATGCTGTGTGGATTGTCTGGCATTATTATTATTATATCTCCTCGTAGAGAGTATGCGCCTTAGGGGATTATAATTTATGTTCATGGTATAAACTACCAGCTGGCCGCATTCATGAAATTGAACACCGCAGTTCTCCCACAGGTGAGGAATCCAGCTGTGATTTCTGAAAAATTATCTACAACGTTTTCAGAAACTAAATCAAATACGCAGAACTATTTTACGAATAAATTGTTCACATTCGCATCCTATTAAATTTATCAAACTTTCGCAAACGCAAATTTACATTTTAATATGAGATACGATACAGAATAGTCCTATGTTGTTAAATAATTCCGATTGTTACACGATTCCTCATTTCAAACGAAACTCAACTTCAAATATACGGTGGATATGGATTTAAAGAAAATTTTGGATGTCGCGCCATTAATGTAACGTTTAATTAGTCTCCTTAAAAGTACCTACCTATGTAAAAATTTTGCTCATTAGCTTGATCTTTACTTTATTTATAAATCACATCAGATGGATTGACGATAATACTAACATCGTAAGGAGAACCTGGTTGAGATTGACGTAGGACCGAAATTTTTGAGTTTTCCCCAGCAGTGGCTAAACTATGGTTGCCGATGATGATGAAATCCTGTCCACCTCAGGATGACTATGGCACATTGTCACTAAAAAACCTATTACGTAGGTGTTGGAAAAATATTCCCTCCTCTTTTCGAAAAGTTTATCCAATTACAATGAGTTTGATTTTACAATACTGTAAAGTTTAAAACTGGGGTTCAATTGGCTAGCGCCTTCTACTGGTGAGAGTGGATTTAATTTAACTTCATTGAGTCTCGGGCAATGTTGAACAATGGTAGTAACAGGTAGCTATCTATGGTCGTTATTTGTTGTATTATAGCCATGAAAGCTACCTGTTAATTAGGTGGAATATTAGTGGTGGTGTGTTAGAATACTTATAAAATAGGATTTAGGGCGTGTCACGTGTCGCTTATCCATAACACATATGGCCCATAACATATATGACCGGCAGAATTTTCAGACACAAAGGATTTAGTCGGTCCTGTAAGCGCATTCTGTAAACGTTCAAACTCGAATTCACTCAAGTGACTACCAATAATAACTGTTCAAATTGAACGCTATTTGGTCAAATAAACAACGAATCTTCTTTAGTTGACAAGTGAGTTCGATTTTATATTTCGAAATGAGTTTTATTACCAGAATGCGCCTTCTGGTCGGATTTCGTGACAAGTGGCTTTAAGTGGATGTCACGAGGTACAAACCTGTAATAATCTTCCTTGCAGTAAATGTTTCCGTCTCTCGAAAAGCAGGTCAGCTCGGAGTCCAGCGGCAGGCGGCACTCGCAGCAACGGAGACAGGTCCCATGCCATTGGCGGTCAACCGCTAGCAAGTAGAACCTATACGAAAATGTGATTACGTTAGCAGGGTTATAGGAGTTAAAGTTATCAAGATATTAAGAATGGACGAAGGTAGGTATGTTTACAAAATTAACTGATTCAGCTTCGCGCCTATAACCAGGGGGAGAAATCTGCTTTCGAATGAAGATGATGAAGATATATTAAAAGATAAAAAAGTGGAACAATCAAGACGGCTTCATCTAGCCTCTAGCCCCAAAGTTTGCAGAGCTTGTGTCATGGGATACTATACTAGAAGACGGATATACGTAGTAGTAGACAAACTCTGAGGTGATTGGGTTTTTTTACAGAAGGCATGTTCTGGTTGTTTTCTACGTATAGCAAAAAATTATCTATCTATGTAAATATCTATGTATGTCAATTGTATTAAGTATATCAGACATAATACAAGCTCTGCTTAGCTTGTTGGTACATGATGCTATGTGGATTGTTCAGCATTATTTATTTATTATTATAAGTTAAGGTCGCACCATCAAATTTTGTGATTTGTTTCATTACTTATAAGGAGTTTTAGGGAAATCTTCAAAACGGTGAGGACCAGAAAGCAATTTTTCAAGGAATCTCTTAATCATTATTCAGTTATTGAAAGATTTAATTATTTGCAGTCAAACTGCACTATGGATTTCTATCAATAGCTTAATGTCATTCCACAAAATAACGACAATACTAAATAAAACATTACCGATCTTGAATTCTCTCCCCGCAGCCAGCGCACTCGTCAGGGGTAGCGGGGGACCCCTCGGAGCTCACCCGTTCCTTTAACATCGCTTCCTGGTCGCTCCGGCTACCGGAAGACGACTCTCTGTCTCAAATAACAAGGTCTAGTTCCCCGTTCGCCGCTGTGTCGCAGTTCACTCCGATCGCGGCAGACATCTCGCAAGGATCGGGTTTTTGCTCGACGGTAGCAATTTTGGAAGTTTCGACAATCTAGCAACAATATAAAAGTATATTTTATCACGAATTTATATGGCGTAAGAACAGTAGGCAGTGGATGAAGTCAGACTGTTTAAGATGATGATTCCTATTATTATTTATTGTAAGTTTACTATATAATGCAGGAAGAACCGATAAAGTGCCCACTTGGTATATTTAATGCACTTTTAAAGGTTCAAGATTTAAAATAAAAGAACCCTAGAATGAAGAGAACCCTCTTTAGGGTTAAGCTCGCCTTTTCCATTATACACATAGAGTATAAGATCCAGAATAAATAATTTACCTTGTTATGTGATCTCATGTTAGAAGTTGCATAAATACAATAATATTTGAATCAAAAGTCAAACAAAAGATATGAAAAAAATCAACGCGTCTTATATATAATGTACAATTTAAATAGGATGAGGTACATAAAACGCAAACAAGAAAATAAGACTGGTGACCTTACACAGTATCGTATTCCTTTAAACAAAGTTTATTCAAAGAAGCTGGCTTTTTAACATATCATTATTATTCCCAAGTCGACGTTCACAAATCTGCAGCAGTATACAATGGAAGTCTATACAAGTTATATCTATCTATGGGCTCATGCAGAAAGACAATGGTCGGGCTTTGATATTGTTTTTTTTATCTTTTTATATACGTTTTCTGTGGAAGGGGGTGTCTTTTATCTTTTTTACGTGGAATATTCAATAGGATTGGTCTGGTTCAGTTTTATACTCAAATATAAATTATATGTACGCGTGTTGAAGGTATTAAAAATTTTAACACTAGAAATGAAGTAGGTAAACTCTTCCAGTTCTTTGCATACACTGTAAAAAAGTCAAATTAACAACCAATACAAAACCAGTTGTATTTATCAAAGCATTGATAGGCAATCAACTAGGTTTATAGCTGGTCAATAAATGCCTTTCGATATAACAATCACTTTCTAGCTAGATATATATCGTTTTAACACGGTTACTGAGTTTTAGTTCAACAAAGAGAAATCATCACAGAATCAGTTTGAAACAAAGGTACTTATGCTAAATATTAATTTCTCTGATGAAAACGTTACTTATAACGTCTACCATCATGTTAAATAAACGCTCCCAGATAAATCCCTTTTGATTAGATTCGGTATCATAATCCTCAAGAGTAAAATAGATAAAAAAAGCAAATACACCCTCAATGATACTGCACCAATTAGAAGAGAAAGAGCTTAAGAATAAAAACACAACCCCATCAGCTTATAAAAGGTGTCAATAAAGCTTAACATTTCCTTCGGAAGAGGCTTGTATCGTATGCGGACGCGAAATGCTAACAAAAAGATTAATAATGTTAGAATAGATATTAAAAAAGATATGTAATAACAGCTATTTAATAGAACTTTTCTGTTACTAAGCTGTTATTTTCTTTGTGACTATCTTCTTAAATATAATACTGACAAATAAGAACTGGATGGATGCGACAAGCTGAAGACAGGGCGCTATGGCGCTCATTAGGGGAGGCCTATATCCAGCAGTGGACTGATGCGGGCTGATGATGATGATGATGAAATAAAAACTTGTTGAAACAGTTGAGCGAACGAACTTTACCCGAGTCCGTATCATGCTCACCTCACAGCGGAGCAATGAAGCCAGCGCCTTGGTTCATATCTTGGTATGCTTCCGTCTGGTATTGAACAATAGATTATTGAATAAATCAATAAGGAATTATCTGAGCGTCTGGTCGAAGCGACGTGTGACCCGAGAGCTGGACAATATCTGGCGCAGCGCATCAGCATTGCCATACAACGTGGCAATGCAGCCAGCATCTTGGGTACACTTCCAACTGGTATTGTTAGGATCAGTTGAGCTACCTGTAGTTTGTTCGCAACAGTCTGCAGTTAGCTCAATTGTTTCAATTGTAAATACTAGTTTTTATTTATAAGATCATTGTAATTTTATTTGTTACTAAGTATAAGGAATTATTGTAAAACATTTTACTACAAACGAGATGAGGAAATTAGGAAAATTTAAAAATGCCTTAATAGATATTGATGACGATGCTGTCTTAAATCTTGCCAAATTTCGACCACGTCTTTGGACTTTTTATAGTGCTCATGTGTGCGCAACCCATGTGCACTCTTGGGATTCTGAGAGTGATGAAATATAAAATAAGGTTGGTAAACCTAATCAAGCTGTTATCCGATTTTATGGTTATTTCAATTATTTTGTAGCAACAATTCAGGTTCCACATAAATGAGGTCAGAGACTCGTCAGAACCTTGTCAGTAATTGGTTAGGTGAACAAAAATGTGTTTTTTTCAGATTGATAATAATACTATGAGCAACGTTGTCAGCAACCCGCTCTGCGTAACGAACACGGACAATCCTACTATAACATCATCAGTATTACCTGATGTACCTGATGTACTACCGATGAAAGTTATTACATTTAAATTTAAATGATATCTACTAGCAACTTTAAATATCCACAAGTATTTCTCGCATTCATTTACGTTTTATATTACGTGAATTTCAGCACACCGCTCATTTCAAAATTATCAGCGCGGTATGGCTACGGTTTACTTAATTAAATAATTTTACGACTGTATCAGTGTAATGCAATTAAATAAAATCGTATTTTACACAGTCTAGATTATTTATTTAACTTTTTTTAGTCTATGTTATTTATTTAACTAAGGAACAACGATCTCATTTTAAATAAAAAAATTAAAATGAGTTCGTTGTTCCTTATTATCATTTATCAAAAACAAAACTTTTGTTATCAAATACCTATGCGTTTAACAACAACACTATATTATTTTATGAGGGCCGTTATTTTTGATAAGAGACTCAAAAAGCTGAGGTTTTATTGTAGTATATAGTGCAATAAAACCCAACTCGTTGGTTCGTTAGTAAAAGGCGTAATACACAAGTCGTAAACTGAGTTGGTAGATCGCAGTCGTTTCTATTTAAAGGTAAATCGAAGGATATTAGAGACGAATGCACCTATTGAAGCCGAATCGGCAATGTGTCTACAATACACAATACTCCATACAAAGTTCTCGTAAGCTGCACTTGTTTGAAAACTTGAATGGCGAGGCGGAGTATTTATCGAAGAGGGGATAAAAGTTGCTTATTTATTAATTTTGATATTTAAGGATATTCTTTAAAGCAAAATTGTTTAAGAAATAAAGCACTAAGTAGAATTATCTATAACTATTACGTTCTACTAAAAATATGAGTAAAGAAATATAGTATCTATTTATTCATTTCTCTTAAATTAAGTCTTTTTTAAATTGAGGACATGTAGATGTAAAATTGTAGTAGTAAAGATTTGGTTCGAATTTGGCTTGCAAGATTAAAATTTGACCAATATACGCATATAACCGACTGCATGTACTTATATATTATGTTCGGTAAGTCTAATGAAGCTTCTAAATTTTATCTGAGCAGGTCTTAGGTGATTCATCGGTATAGTATAGTAGTAGATATAGTATAAGTATAATAGTATAAGTTATCACCGCCAGTAAATCTCGTTGAAATCTTTTCAACTCTATTTAAAATCACACGACGACGATTTGATTTCATAATAAACGCAAATTTTAAGGACTGCGGTAAGTATTTTGAAAAACTTAGACTGAGAAATATTGCTTCGTATTATTTTTTGCAAAAACCGTCCTGAGTCATCTAATCATCATCATACAGCATCACCTAGCCCCAAGCTAAGCAGAGCTTGTGTTATGGGTACTAGATGATGTTAATGATGTTAATTATTTATGACGTTTTGAATAAAACCTCTACCGTAGCTTTGCTGACTTGGCACTCCTGTTAATCCTAGGATGTCACTAAGGAATACAGTACCTATTAATGTTAAAAAAAGAAGGGATTTTTAAAAATCAGTGTAGGCCTATTGAGATTACATATACAAGGTGTAACAAAATATGTGTACTAAGCCAAAGGGGGAGGTTTCAGACCCCAATGGTGATCAGTTGTGGGGGGGAGATAATTAAAAATTCCTAATTTTTTTCCCCATACAAAAAGTTTTAATTAACTAGTGCCTTTAAAAAGTAACAACCCTATCCGGGTAACCTATACCTATACCTATAGGTAGGTATTTATCTTCGTAGAGTTCAGCAATGGCGGGGCGGGAGACTACCTAATCTATCTATCACTCTACATCTGTGACCATACTGACGTTATTGTCACAGGTACAAGAAATCGCTGCCTTTAGGGTTGTCACTTCGTAAAAAATCAGCTGTCCACGTTGAAACTTTGATGCAGTTTTTTCCGAGATACCGATCGAAATTTGAAAAGTCGTTGAACAAAAGTTGGTCCCCGGGGGGTTGGAAATTCACCCCCTTTCGCTTAGTACACATATTTTTTTACACGGTGTATAAAGCAAGTTACAAATTAACAAATATTTTTTGTAATTAGTAAAAAGCACCTAACTCAAAATAAACTTTGTAAACAGTGTTCATAGCAAAGTGTAATGCTATTATTTAGCTTCTTTGGCATAGAGCTCGGTAGCATAGGTGTGTTATTAAATTTAGTTACGCCCGTAGGTATGTCATGAACTTTTTATACCTTCTTAAAAGCTGATGGTCGACTATAACTCTGTAAAACCATTTTACTTTCTCAAAACAAGTGTAAAACAGTTCTAGCTTCCCATGCAATTTTTATTCGTGAAAACACTGCCACTTATATAAAATATTACTTGCAAGGTATAGAGAAAATATAAATGAATCGCCCTCACTGTACTGTTTAGGAGCAAAACTAAAATCAAAAATAAAAGCCGCATCTAAAATAGTATTTTTTGTCGTTTTAACCACAATTAATAAACGTGAGTTCTTACTTAATATAATTACAAAATACTTCCTTTATCTTAGAACTCTCTAACTGAAAAAAGTAACAATTCCCAAGATATAACTACTATTAATTGTAAAAAAAAAACAATTATTGCACGATGACGATACAGTTTTCTAATCACAGATACACACAGACTAGAAGCCCACTTCTAGATATTTCAATATCTGAGATCACTTAAGTACTCTCTCCATTGAAGCCTTTTCTCTTTGTATTTTTTATTAATATCACTACTTACAGCCTTAAGAATAAACTTTGAGAGGGTTGCTGTTCTGAAAATTTACTTTTAATTTCTTTGATAAACATGTAAAGTGTTGCTAATTATTGAATAACTTAATAAATGGCAAATAAACCTAAGTATTGATGTCATGCTATTTATTCAATAATACCTTATTGAGTGCAGGATCATGCCTGAGAACTAGTAAAATCTATTGTTCCATATGCGTGCGTCGTGCGAGTTTTTTATCTTCGCATACAAAAGTCCGAGGACCTTCTTGCCTTGCCGAGATATTGCTGATTCCATACAGACTCTAGACTAAAATTCTAGTGAAAAAAAAACTCGCACAGACACTCAAAACAAAAAAAAAACATCCACAAAATCTACGAGCAACTATTTCAAAGGTTATTTATAATTTTACCTCCTATTCGTAGCGAGTAATACCACCGGCGCGGCGCGCGGTAGGATACGCTATCAAACAGCTCTAGCTACGCATTCAACTGTCTCAAATCTAAACACGGCACTGTGCAAGCTCGGCGGACATCTGAGGGGTACCCGATGTGTCCGCCACGCTGCCACGCCTACGCTTACCGCTCGCGAATAAGAACCAGCCGCTTACTGGCACGCGGTGGCGGTACGATCACGCTGGACGACTATCTCTTTCTATCATCAAAATTTAAGTCGCAGGGAAAGAGACGACGAACTTGTGTAAAATGACAGCTCTACGTTCAAAATTGATCGCTTGTCACACTAATCGCACTGTACTAAAAGTTTTAGTGTTTGGATGTTTGTGCATCGTCATTTAAACTACTGTTTGGATCTAGCTGAAATTTTGCTAATAGGTTTGTTCTAAGTCCGGCTTAAAACATTTATTTTTTACTTTATAAAAAACAGTATAACATCATTGCAGGTTTCTTTTAACCCCAAGGCGATAGTATATATAAGTAGGCATAGTAACATGATAACGAGTCCTTCGGTCCCACAATCAAGTCCCGTGGGATATCGATACATTTACAGGACTAACCTGTAAATGTATAGTCCTGTAAATGTATCTATTGAAACAACGTGTAGCCATGGGCAGAAGCTAGTTACAAATATGAAGGTAGTATCATTGGTTAGGAACTTTTATATTGAGGTGAAACATTTAAAAAATTCGTAAATTGACTAAAAAGACCGAGATGCGAGTAGTGGGGAGGCCAGGTGGGAGGTTTTTGCCCATCAGTGGGATAATGTAACGTAATTTAATAACTTGAATTGAAATGATTTTTCTAGGATCTTGGTAACGTTTCCGACTGGTTTTGATATGGACCAGTTGAGCTACCTATAGATTGTTTGCAACAGTCTACAGATATCTCAATTGTTTCAATTGTAAATCCTAGTTCTAATTAGGTTAATCAAACAACTATATTTATTATGTTTATAATGATCGATGTAATAAATATATTATTTTAATATACTTATTGTACCTAATTATATCAGGGAAGGCTAATGCTCAAGAGCCTATGTTCAGCTGTGGACTATTATAGGCTGGTGATGATGATGATGATGTTGATGATCAGCGCCGATATCCTGATGCAGCTTAGGCGAGGATTCCCGAATTTTGGGATTTTTAATTGGCCGTACCCTAATAACAATAAGTCCTATAGTTTTGAAATTCATATATGTATATTATAGTTGAGGATATTTTCTAGTGCATCATAGACAAAAACACGATTGGTGATATTTCACCCGATAGAAAAAAATTACAGAGTTACGTCTAAATGAAATTTTGAATGATCAGTGTGAATAGAAAAATGAATAAAATGACACAAAATGTATACCAAAACATTGCAAATGTTATTACGCAGTGCATTACTAGAAAATATTTTTATATGCTATACAAATATTTTTTAAAACATGTAGATATGTCCAAAATCGTGGTCGGCTGCCTGCGCGCCGTCTCGCTCACACTCGCCGAGGCGCCATAGAGAGAGCTCATGTCGGGAATCCTCGCCTTAAGCTAAGCAGACTAGGGCATATAGTCCGCTTAGCTTATAAGCTGCTTTCGGGTTAAAGGGCAGCCTGAAATTTTGGGTGAGGCAGGCTATCCTGATTAATAAAGAAGATTTAAATATTATTAAATCAATCTATATCTATACTAATATCTTAAAGAGGAAAGATTTGATTGTTTCTTTGTTTGTTTGAAATGAATAGGCTCCGAAACTACTGGACCGATGAGAAAAAATATTTCACCATTAGAATCCTAATGAACATAAATTTTACGTACTAATTTTACCTAGTGAACATAGGCTATAGAATATTTTCAACAATATTAGGGATCCGCATGAAAAATTAAATATTTGTTAAATACCCGTGCAAAGCGGGGCGGACCGCTAGTAATTTATAATAAGCATCTACAAAAAAGGCCCGTAGCTTCCAACAGTGCTTTTTTATCTCGACTGTGTTTATGTTAAGTACTATTATGTTAAACAAAGAAATTTACGAAAATCCATTGATCATTTGTGATACCAATCATAAGTATTCTTTTCAAGAACCTTTATTAGTTTTAATTTGTATAGTTATGGTAGAGATGCTCTTTTTTGCCACCAAACTCTAATTTCGCAAGAATGAGATAGAATAAGTGGCGAGTCGGGGTGGCGCCTTAATAAACTGATATGGAATTTACCAATCTGGGATCTATTTGCTTAATTCGGTCCCCCCCATATTATTGCGCTGAATTTATTTAACTTAACAAGTAGGTAGAAAAATCTGAGGTAGAAAATATAACCATAAAGACACATCAGATGGATTTGATGCAGCAATAACGCTTATGAAGGCCCCGTTGAGAATTTCCCATACAAACTAATACCAAAATGATTAATGTAATTTGAGCATATTTTCACCATGCTCTGCTTATTTGTATTGTAATAGTATTCCTGGGTTGCTGCCACAAGCTTTTTTGAAAATACTTACCTCAAATAATAAGAATAAGTATTTTATTTGAAAAAATTGTTTGTGGTTTAATTTCATTTCAATAGAGTACTTTGAAAAATCTGTGGTAGGAACCTAGATAAATACAATTCTAGTACAAATAATAAGATATGCTCAAATTACAAATCAATTTGGTTTACTTTTGTACATATTTGGGAAATTTATCCTAATAGCCGAAGCCTTAATACACAAGCGCAATAAAGGATAGTTACAATTTAATATACACTTTCAAAGCAGTTGATTATAAAAGACGAACTAAAAAGTACATTTAATAAAACTTATGCAGAAAAAACATGTAAAGAGCCGCAATTCGCCTTCTACACATTTAAGTAAACAAGTGTCGATGTACAGATAAAACTAATTAATGTATTGTAAATATGAAATGAACATAATGTTTGGGTTGAGTTTATTAAAAAACTATATCTTATAGAGCAGGTGCTACCGCCCACAACGAGCTGTAAACAAAAATTTGAAAAACCTTTACTTTGCATAAAATTAAGTGATTAATACCAAAGTCCCGGGATTTGACGACATCTATCATCATTAATTTGTTTTCAAATCATCAATAGCTTCTATCTTTTAGGTTACTTGCGAAGATTACAATCTCTATCGGTATCAGTAGTGTCTAGAAAGTCAAGATGAGCAAAAGAAATTTAATACAATTGGTACAAAAGCGAATTACCTGATCAGATCAGGTTAGTTCGCCCTTTTGGCACTGCGAATAGAGCTGGACGCCTTCGTCTGTGCACATAGTCCGCCGGCACATTCAGCCGCAGTTCTTCTCAATTAAAGCGGGTTCAAACTGCTACAAATGCTGGAAGCGTTTATGTGTTTTTGCTATAGATAACGCGCAGCATCCCCACGCTGAATCTGATCGCAGAGAGAATAGATCTATTTTCTTGTTCCCTGGGCGAGTTCCAAAAAGCTTCGACATTTATTTTATGTAACCATTAGTAGAGTTAATCCTCATTATCACAGTTAGTCTGAAACTTGAATTTTTAATTTAGATTTAAATAATTTTTTTAGTTTATCATTATGTAATGTAGTTTTATTGTATATTGAAGAGGATATGATTTGTTATCTATGATTTTATGTGTGAGTTCTAATTTATGATTATGTAATGTAAATGTAATTAAGGTTGACTCTAAGATTTTGTGTTATTTTTCTGTAATATTATATAATGTTCTATAAGTTTAATACTGTACTCTGTTGCATTGGGTGTTCCCGTCAAAATAGATGTACTTACGTTTGTAAATAAATAAATAAAAAAATTCCTTTTTTACTCTACTTTAAGTATTGTTTATTGTTAAATAGACTACTAAAGTAATAAACTATCTGTATAATAAATAACTCACTGATGACTGATATACGGTCTTTTGGATGAAATGACATCCGATTCTTTGCAATAGCACAGTTCTATTATGTATACTGTGGCAATAGGGTCCCGTAGACACGTGTAGGGATCCTTAGTCTTTAGTAACGCGAAATATAATTTAAAACTTTTGTAACTGATTGTACAAAATAGGTTCAATGTTTTGATGGTGTCCGAAACGGCAGTTAAATAATTATTTAAAATGGAAAATGACATTTCGGACAAAGAGTCCAAAATTATTGTGTCCTAAATGTTAGCAAGTCAATCCTAAAAAGGGTTGCCCATCGGCCCAGAAGAATAATACCTGGTTATTTCTATTTTGATAAACGTAATTTAACGTCGATGTAGTTAGACAGATAGTATCAATTAAAGATTTAACGCTCGCAACACAGTTTAAAAGTTAAATCATGTTTGTATAGATTAAACCTACTTATTTTTTTAATAATTTAGTAAAAATCAACAGATATTACAACATAAGAGAGTTAAGGGGTATTAACTGCTCTATATTGAAAACATTTACAAAACAAGCGATAGGTTCGGTATTTCAACTATAGTAATAAATATTTTAACGGGAAACAAATAAAAAACAGTTTTTTAAACATCAAAGTACTGCGATTGTTGAGATAACTTATCGAACCGCTTCCGTTGATAAATAATTAATAAAAGTTATAGATTATTTTAATTGTATTTTGCTTATAATCACAAAGAACGTGTTTATAAAAATTCCTCAGTCTAAAGATAGAATTAACGAGTGTTTTTTGTTCCTGGAATTATTATTGAACCAAAATCCTCCGAAGAAACTTTCTGTAGTAGTAGATAATTTTGTATACAAATATCAGATAATATATATTTACTTCCGGCAATAGTTTATTCCCAAAGATTACCCAATAACATAAATAACTAGTATTTCTAAATAAATTAGGCTTATATTAATGTAGCCTTTTTAACTCAATTATCTATACTAATATTATAAAGAACCTGATTGGTTGCTTGAATCTTTATGAACGATTTGAAAAATTCTTTCACAATTCGATCTTACGTGAACTGCATATAGGTATGCGTGTAAAGTTACAATTAATTAACAGAACCAAATTATAACTAGTATTTACAATTTAAACAATAGAGCTAACTGCAGACTGTTGCAAACAATCTACAGGTAGCTCAACACCAGTCGGAAGCGTCCCCAAGATGCATTGCCTAGCTGTATGGGAAAGCTGATGCGCATTGCTAGATAGGTACTGCTCTCGGGTCACACGTCGCTTCGACCACAACTTCAGATATTTTTCTGGAGACCCGAGATCAGTACCCCACGGATTTAAGGTCTCAACTGCAAATAAGAGTTTCGACACTTTCGAGACGGAGCAATAACGCTTATGAAGGCTCCGTATATCCGTGCATATTTGGGGCTCTTAAATTTACCACTATTCAGTAACATAAACATTACTAGCATCTCCCCGCGGATTCGGATCACCCCAAGCAGCCTATGCTTTTAAGCAGCAGCCGATCCCTTTTGGCATCCTGCCAAATTTTAATACGGTTATTAATAAGGCAACACACAGAATATCATTAAAATATTACAAGTACGTTTTTATTAGAACGTTTAAATGTCACAGGTTAGATTAATTTACAATTTATATTCTAATGTGCAAATCGTGGCAAATCCTGGATGATATTCACTTCAATCAGCCGTAAAATTTGTAACTTTTATCAGACAATCGGCGATACAACGTACCTAATACACTAATGATATCCCATATCCCATTGCGGAGGGACACAGAGACACGCCTCTGTACGAATGACAGGAGACCAGTGATCCGTGCAACCCCGCAACCAGCAACCAGACATGAAAGTCACCCCCGAATGAAAATCAGCGCACATTTAGCCGAGTACAGAATACATAAATGATATTTAGATGGGAATATAATTTAGTAGCAGTTTGTTATGGAATTGAAAATTGAATCAGGATGCTACCCACAATTTAGATAAAAACAAAGATGTATGATGTATATATTAATCTGGTACACCTCCTGCCTTTTTTAGATCCAAATAATTCTTTACGTCCAAAGGTTGCCTGGAAGAGATCGCTTCTAAGCGATAAGGCCGCCCATTGTACTTATCTTGTGTAACCAATGTCTTTTTTATTGTTCTATTGCTGGTGTACAATAAAGCATATTTGTATGTGTGATTTTTTTATCATTATCATTAATTAATCATTAACATTTATCAATAATAAAAAAAAAATAGGTGAAATTAGAAAAAAATATTAGATGATCCGTCTTGATTCAAAAACGAATCATTTAATTAACAGCCGTAGCACTTGTTCGTGTGAATTGTGATTTAAAAAAAGGTGCACACTGTCGTCTCGCATTGTCGACGACAGATTTATAATAATTAAGACATACATACGAGCAATCATGTCAGCGCGCAAGTTTTTCGATTTACAAATATTTTAGGCGTTGAATTTGGTTTAATTAAATTCGTTCTTTTTTCTACTCAAGTTTATATTTCGACAGTAGCAAAAATTCAACCCAAAGGTGGATTTCATCGTAAATCTTTTAATAATAAGAGTGAGACAACAATTATATATTAATTATATTAATTATTAATTAAAAATCATAAAGAAAGAATACGTTTATAACGAACAGAAGCATTGACTAATAGAATATGTTCATAACCTGCTTTGACGAACTAACCCAGAAATTAAATTTGGTTTACGCACTGTAATAACAATAATAACCCAGAAATAACATCAAATACGAAAAAGTTACATAAAAAAAACGTACTTGAAATAGTAGTGCGAAAATTATAGTGTCTGTGTAACTTTGCAACTTTCTGTTGCCTCAACGTCTAAACCGATCGAGGTGAAATTTAACAATGTAAAAAATACTTACGTATCTCTGGGTAAGTATTTTTTACAGTAGATATGAAGCCACGTACGGAAGCTATCAGTAGCTATTATAGTATAATGGACTTACATGTTGGCGTAACTTTAAAGTCGTGAGTACACAAGATTGAAAATAGATGCCGCTGTTAGCTTTCATCTCGTTATAAGCGAGACAATTACAATATCGTTGATTGACGACGTCACTTATATATAACTTCTAACACCAAGCCGCTAAGATCGTTTTTCCTTTAACAGTTTGTATCATGAGATACATAACATTTTGTGAAAAAATTAAATTAAAGTTATTAATTTTAATTTTATTAAATTAAATCTATTCATTTTAATTTTATTAAATTAAATCTATTTTTTTAGGTATTATTTTATTTTTTGGTGCGCGCACTATGATAATAAAAATCTTAAATGAAATTAAGTTGATGTTTCTCTAAAATTATAGTAGTTATTATTATACCTTACATTTCTTTTAGTAAATTCGGTGATGTAGTGTTTAATAATACCACTTAAGTAAAAAACATACATAATTATAGTAGGTACTTATTTAAGTATTTTATTCCGTATACTTTAATTTATTTATCCTTGGACAAATAAATTAAAGTAGTAGACAGACAAAGTGCTCTAAAATAGTTCAAGCTTTAGCAGTTTCCATTCCAAGTAATCGCGCATTCATTTTTGTTATAATTTACTCAAATACAAAATGGTTTTCAGATCAGGTAAAAAAAAAGTAAATTAGCGTGCGATGGCTTCTAAATATTACGTAAACTGACTATTAACAGAACAAAGTTACAGGTGTTATTCGTAGCTTTGATTCGAAAAACCTTATAATTAAATGGACGAGAACGAACCAACGAATCCATCATTTGAATTTTGTATTTATTTACTTTGTATTGTACTAGGCCGTTCAGCTAAGGTTACTTTGTTTTGATATTAGTTGCATTTGCTACTAGGCCATGTTGCTTATAAATACTAACATGCTGTTTTGCTTTTAGGACGTTTGTTTACAGGGCACACTGCTAAAATGTCTTTTCGATACGAAACGTGATCAAAATACTTTTAATTGCAGACGTTAACTCACTTATCACTATCCCAAAAATGCCAATAACCGCGCACGTTCCCCAAAATGCAGGAAGAATCAAAATACGTAGTAATTACGTAAAAATGGCCTCTCCAGTAACAGGGGCTGTCGCCACGTGCCGAGTTCAGGTGTCATGGTGAACGGTCGCAGGCCTGGATCCCATTACAAAGAGGCCGATGCTCGATCGCGGCTCAAGTTACGAGTACGAAGCCCCGCGTGCGGAGTCCCATTTTAGCGACGACTAAATCACTTTAAATCGTTATTTGGGATTTTCGTTTTGTTTATGCGTAAAGTACGCTGTTTGTTAAACTTCTTAACGACTGGCGAGGTTGAGGGTTATTCTGAATTCATGTCAATGGAAGAAACTGTTACGAGTTGAAAAATCTATGTAGGTATATACGATAGATAAACCTAATTCTAATCAAGAGAACTAGCATTCAAAAATAAAAAATCAAGCAAAATATCAACTAGCAATCTTTGAAAATATAAAACGGCATTGCCATTTTTGTGAAGTATTCAGATTCATTTACATTAAGAGAGAAAAGAAAGAAAGAAAATCGTTTACACAAAACATAAGTAGGTACAAAAAAAAACATTACACAGATACATTGTTGCTGGATGATTCATTTGTTTATCTTTACACTAATTCTGTTGATGCGAATGTCAAGATGACGACTCATATAGAAACAAATCGTGTGAAGTGTCATAGCTTCTACAAACGGGCTAATTCTTAGATCTGCCGTGACAGCCAATGAAAAAAACGAGATGCATAATTCTCGTTGTTTTTCATTGGCTATAGAACCCTAAAAATAGGATCGAAGGCGCGAAGGTTCCGCAAGGCGGTAAGTTCCTTTTAAACAATTTTTAGGTGTGAATGCTCAAATTTGTTTTCTAAAAGCCACAGATGTTCATAGACAATGGGGGTCATTGTTCACTATGGTGTTTTAGTTTACTGGCGTTAACTAATTTAGTAACTGTTAACACAGTCATATCCTTGAAGTAAAAATTGGCTTAACCGGCTAAACCTGATGATATTATTTGTGTTATATTTTTTTTCAATACTCTATAAAAACTTACGCAAAATAGAATTATAACAAAGATTTTATTTTGAATTAGTAAATAATTTATTTAACTTAACCATAAAAGACCGCAACTACATACGTTAAAAAAAATAGTTGATTGTGGGATGTCATTTATTCCTGTGTTGACCAGACCATTACTATACCAACATAACATTAAACTTCGATTAAAAAAGAAAGGAATGTTTTATATGAGAGGGAGGATCAGCTATAAAGAGCTTTATATTATGATGTTGAAGATTGCCAGCTGCAATGAAAACGGCGCAAAAACTAACGCTGCTGTATGAATCTTAAAGAACTGCGTTAAATATTGTTTGTAGCATTGCCACTGGCAGGTCAGCTTTCTCGGCGTGTTTGGTAATAAAAAAAATCAAAGTGATTTCCTTTAGACCTTACAGGACTCTTGGACACGTCAGAAAACACAAATTAATAAAAGTAATACTGGGAAATAAAGTGATCACTTTGATTAATAGTTTACTTGAGTCTTTTAAAGGTAAATTATAGAATCGAACAAGAAACCTTTATCTAGTTAGATTGTTAGTTTTGGAGTTGGAGAAAAACTCGTCCCAAACTTTCTGTTATTTTATAGTGAGCCTTTTTGCTAAGAACATTTTTGACAATCCGATATCGATAATAATAGTGTTATAGTAATAGTTTACAGTATGACATTACCAAATAATTATTGTTTGTTTTGTTAATTATGTTGTGATTAATTTTAATAGTGTTTTCTGTAAAATAATGTGAATTTTTGGTTAGTGTCTACTCATTTTATGTAACTTAATGGGCCTATGAAGTCTGCAATAAACAAACTTATAATAAATAGATAGAGGCTTTAACTTGTCGTTTATTAACAGATTTTTTTTTTTATTTAGCCTGTTTTGTCCCACTGCTGGGCAAAGGCCTCCCCCAAATCTTTCCACTTTATTAACAGCTTACAATTAAATAACTACACCAAAATAGGACAAGTATTTACTAGTGATACCATTGATGCGCCGACCCAGACATAGCCTCCAGTCACTCAGGTATTTTATAAGAACCTGAAAATCTTTGGGTTCTCCACGGACCTAGGTTCTCGACTAGACGGTAGCAAATGAGGCTAAAAAGGCTCTGTCGAGACCTGCTTTCTTGACTAAATATTTTGTTATAATGAGTCCCGTAGGGTTGATAAAATAAATTTTGTTGGCACAACACCACGTTCAAAATCACACAAACGTATACACATTTATGACACTCATAAAACATATTATATACATTTACAATGTTACGGCAGTAATCAACAATTTATTAGATGCATAGTAATTCTATCGAGAGTCGAGCATTCGTATCGTGAGAAACCGACCGCATCATTCCGAGAAACCTACAGTTTTAATTTCAGAAAATAAAGACGAAATCCCACTTTTATTGGACTATTGATGTTGTATTTTTCCTTTTTTTGCTACTTGGAATAATAGAGGCCGCTCGAGTGCCCAATAAAATTGTTATTTTTTTCGATTCTCAAGTGTTATGTTATGACGCACCGCACCGGCCTGTTTGTGGCCATCTCCAAATTCACAGTAGCGTCAGCAGAAAAAAACAAAGCGAGTTCTTATAGAATAAAGAACAGTTCACATGGGTTCAGTACCTACAAGGACAATCTATAGAGGATTAATGTTTTGAAACTTACGCGATCTGAACAGTCATAATGATTAGTAATTAACGGGTATTTATCGCGCGCGCAGCTCCAATACTCCAGTCATCTCGTGACCACGACAGAGTGCAAACCTGTTGAAACGTCGAGAAAAGAAAAAGAAGAAAGGAGGAAGAAGAAACGCGATAAATACCCGTTAATTACTAATCATTATATAATCTATAGAGGATATGTTTAGCAGGCATACATAATTTAGTAGAACCTTGTTAGGTCACAGGGATAAAAAAATATATTTTAATAAATCTGTAATACTCATACTTGACAATTCACAAAGCTACTTTTGGCCAGAAAGTAAACACAGCTTGTACCTAAGTACGAAGACTGATACATAATAATTTTACACCCTGATACGAAAAAAATTGCAAATCAGTTGCCTCAAACAACAGAAACAGAATTCCAAAGTTTGGATATGTGGGAAAAACTAATATGAGTAAACTCTTTCAACTGTAAATAATAGTTCTAACTTGGTTGTGTAATTTAAAATATTAATTATTATTATTTTGATTATTAAAATATTACTTATAATATTCGGTGAAACGCATGTCATTCGACAATGAGTTCGCTTATTATGTTAGGATGAGGCAATGATGAGTTAAACTATGCCATTTTTTTTATAAGCTGCCATGTTAGCTTTGTTTAAATTCACCGTCATGACCATTTCATGAAAAAAATGCGTGGTAAAAATAATATACAGGGTGTCCAATCAATACCTACCAGTAAAAATACCTACATCAGAAAATATACAAAAAATTATATCTCGGAAATCACAAAAAATCGGAACATATGGGAGTCCAATCGATAGGTATCGGTATCCCCAGACCACATCGGACACACTGTTAATGTTCTGCCAAATGCAAAATACAAAAAACTTCGTAGTTTGACTCATTATGAATGTAAGCAGGTAAGCTGAGAGCCTAGTTGATGATGGAGGAACATCAACGTTTATTTACAACGAGAATATTAATAAAATAATAATTAAACATTAATGATAATAATAATAAGTGTGGTTCGAGTCGAGTCGCTCACATCCCGTGTGTGTTAGAATTCTACGTTATCCCTGAGTAATATAGGTTATATAATATTTCCAAAAAAGTTAGGGATCCATGAAAACTCTTATAATGTAACGCCATGTGTACGGGTCCGTAAAAAGACTTTTTTTTATTAATTACCCATCGAAGCCGGGGCGGGCTGCTAGTGTTTAATACAATTATTAATGCCTTAATGCTGAATAATTAGTGATGCTTCAACGGATTAGGAACCTACTTCTTTATTTATTTATTGAGGTAAACCACAGCGTTACAGTAAATATTAGAATAATAAATTTAGTTAACGATATGGCCAAAAAGGATGTTATGTGTTATTATTAAACAATGTTATGTTAATCTTATGAGCATTAAATCATTGAAGTTGAAGAATGATACAATACAGAACAGAAAGGATCGCGATTATACATTTTCTCAATCGCAGTGATTCCAGATATGCAAATATTCTCTGCCAAAATATTTGAAATGTCAAATTACACAAATGATGGTAAATATACCGTAATGAATGACTTAAGGAACCATAATACTAATCTAAATCCCAAATTTTGAAATCAATCGTCCCTCAGACAGTTTATCACACCATAAAACACAGTAAAGTAGCAAAAAGACAAAAGCAAATTAATTTTGCGCACAGGCCCATATATCAGACAAAACATACAGTCTGGAGCAAGCATTCGATTCCAATAGTTATGCAAATATCCGATTGGAAATGTAATGAGCGCTGGGCAGTTATTTAAAACCGAGCCGTAAGTCAAACGATGCTTTGGGAATGGGCCTTGGAACTGAGGCGAACGTGGAGCAGCCTTCATCCGATTCCTTTATAAAACATGTTGACTTCTGAACGGACGTTACATTTTAACTCATTTATTTGAAAAAATATTACTGAAATCTATGCAAGTACGTAAATAATTTATAATCTTTATTGTAAACGGGCATTAAGCCCGTGGCTTCGGATGCGTTGGTTTTATGAAACCTTTTAAATATTAAATTTTATATAATATTACATTCTATTTTATTTCTAGCTCATAGAAGCTGATTGGTGGGATTTTTATTACATACTTTGATTAATGTAAAGATTCTTCCGAATTCCTGTAGTTGGTTAGTACCTGCAAAGTTGTGCAAGCTAGGTGAAGCTAAATTTCATGAAAAAGTCTAAAAATTCCAAACGATTCAATTTAACTCAAGTGAAAAAATAAAACAGGTACTAAAAAAGTTTATAATGTAATAAACTCTACATCTTTGTTCGTCAGTTCATCTCACACCTCAACCGGCCACGAAATTAATAACACGTGGTTATTCTTTTTAGTTTTTGTTCTTGCACTTATTATTATTTAAACTGAATTTTGAGCCTTTATTTATGACTATTTATATAACATATGTTGACCATTTTTCAATGCTTCCAACTTATTAACACTTCATTTCACCATTTATCTCCTTTTAAATGTTAATGTTTTTGTTTTTAATGTGTTTATGCCCTTAAGATCTTCGTGGTTGTTTAACAAATTATTCTTATGCATGTTAACAATGCCGTAATGGGGTTAAAAGAAAATACACGACGAAATCTGTATGCCAGAGCTACGACCTCTCTAGCTTCCAAGAATCCTTGTTTTCCACGTGTACTACAAGTACAAACAAATATAAGACAACAAGTAAAAAAAATAACAAGTAAAAAAAATAGTAACGAGTACTACCTTTCAAGGCTTGCCCTAGTTAGGTTTTCTCTCTCCTTAAAGCTCCTTAAGCTTTAAATGTTGAGAAGAAATCGCTCTTAACCACTATTTTTATAATAAGAAGTCGTGGGTTTTCTATTACCTTTCATTAACCTAGCATTCTTACTTTCCGAGATTTTTTGGATTCTTTGAGTGACCCGGATTCATTGCTCTCGAGTGTATTTAAGAGATCAATTGAAACAATTGAGCTAATTGCACACTGTTGCTAACAATCTACAGTTCAGTAATTTGTACCAATCCCTGGTCTGCGATGTTTTACTCCCGATGGTAAGTCTTATACTGTTACAGAGATTAAAAACACTATACAAGTACATGCAATGACCTATTACAACAGGCTAAGCTATACCGACCTACAGAATCTCGTCCTGTTTTTACGACTGCACAAATTATAGTGGACTTTTTATAGTGAGGGATTTTACAGTCGACCGGCGTGCAACCATTCGATCGGGATTTTGTTATGCAGTAAAACTTGATTGTTTGATGGTTAATTACTTTAGTGCGGTGCCTGAACTGCCAGATACTTTAGTTATCAATCGGCTGCTATTCTTTTATTTTTGTTGAAATAGGCTTTTTTATTTACGTTTTTAGAACATAAACGATCAAGGATAGAATGTTGTTAATATTCCATATTTTATTGTTTAATATCACACAATGCCTTTATTACATATTTGCTAGTAATTTTCCGTAAAAAAGTTTATCATAAACAATCCAACAAAAAAATCTCATAAAACTCGTCGCAGTCGTCCATCGCGAGCACCACTTTAAATGTTATTAGTCAAAGTTATTCCCTTTCTAGTCCCAAGATATAAATTTTGATTTACGAGACAAGTTTAGTGTATACTGTTGTTTGTTTAATTATACGTCTGTGACTAAAGCAGGCTCAGATCAAAATCGATTTGAAGTGCAAATAAGGAAATGCAGATTTCATTATCTCCAGCGGTTTTACGACGCACGCAGGCGGATGAGATCGAGCCTAAAGACTTGCTTCGGTGCCTTCGGGATTTTTGAAAGTAGGGTATAATAGGTATATTAGGTATATTGAAACTGGGCGTTAAAGTTCAAATCAGAGTGCAATACAACTGAAATCAGCACCCTCTAAGGGTACCGATTTCAACTGTATTGCATTGCAATCGTTAAAATCCATGTACTTATGGATCAATCTCCGATGACAAATATTAATATTTATTTATCTCTAAAATAATTCTATGATTTTCATTGAACTAGTTTTTTCTTAATGTTTATTTTATAGCCTCAATTAGTGTGGCTATTTTTGAAAGTTTAACTGTGTGTTTTTTTTGTTGTAAGTATATGATACGAAAATTTGTTTTTAATAGTTATGATCAGTTTTACGTCAGTTTGCAAAAATACACAGCTAGAAAGTAGCTCACAAACGTCTGGACTTTGGACCATCCATCGCAATTAGATCGTCCATAAGATAAAACAAAAATTTCATTTAACTGCTATAATTAATTCATTGTGTTTGCTACTGAATAATCAAAACTCAGCCGGTAATTATAATGGTCAAGATTATGACCGCTCTGTTTTACGATAACAGCGTCTTGAAACACGTAAATCTTTACCAAATATTGGCTTTTGGCAATATACATAACCACCGAATTAAATGCGGGCTTTCAAGGCAATTTATATGCAGCCATTTAACTCTCAGCTTGTTTTTCTAATTCATCATCATATTTTCAGTTATTATAGTTTATGTCGTACCTACCCATTATCAAGTCCATGCCTTCATAAAGAGTTATTATGATTATAGAAGTTAGTACTTAGTAAAAAAATGTAATTTAAATGAACTGTTATTAGGCTCTTGTCCTAAATAGAAATTGAGAACCGCAAGATGAATGGAGTTCATTTCATCCACCCTGCCCGAGGCTAGCATTTGTTCCATAGTCAACGGACAAGAATTTACCGTCTTCAATTATATGTATCACATTATTAGGTATGTGATAGATAAATAATTGAAGAGTCATTCTAGCTTTAGAAAATCTAAAGATATTTCTTTAGGGTTTGATTTGGTGGGGCCAGTTACAGTAATTGAAAAATAAATAATTTAAATAATTAATGGTGGACATTACATACAGCATCACCTAAAATAATATAAAATTAAAAATATTAATAAAAAATATTATTAATATATTAAATAGATTTAATGTTATCTATAAATGAACTAGGTTAGATGATAACGACCAGAACACCCGGAACACGTATCTGCAGATAAAATAAAAAAAATTTGGTATAACGTACATATATTATCAGCCAAAAGCTTTTACACAAGAACTTAAAATTGTTTGTCATTCTGGCTATCTGTTCTCAAATAATGGTATGATAAAACATGACGTCACCTCTAATGCTGTTCTGCTCAGATCAAATTTAATCTAAGCGGGACAGCATGACGTACGCCTTTCTCCATACGATTTTTATGTGCAGAGTTAAATACATAAAGTAATTACCTACATTATGGAAGAAGAAATCTTAATCTATTTATTAGTCACAAAAATTTTGGTCGTATAATTCTATCATGAGATTTACAAATTATATATTACACACGTTGGTACTGTCAAATAATCGTAAATAAGCTATAACAGCTAGTAATACTACAATATTTTAATTTACGCTACCCTTAACAAATTACCTCAGTAACAGATCAAGATTAGTTTATAACAAGGCTGGTAAAGAGCGAGTACGACATGAATGACGATGGTTTTTTCAGTGTTAAAATCTTATGGTATAAATGACAAACAAGGTTAAATAAGTATAGGAAAAGGCAAGGCAAAACCTATGGTTGAATAGCACTCGTATACCGAAGTAGAAGAAGTTTTGGGCATTTAGCAGGAACAACACGGGAAAACTAAGTTAAAACTGCGGGTAAAACTATGAATCCGGTTCCGTTCAAATGTGTACTGGGAGGTACTATAAAACTCTTTAACCAAATTTACAATCATTATAACTGAAGCACAGAAAGCCAGAGTTATGGGAAAAAATATAAAAATAGTAAACAAAACGGTTAGTCCAGTTTCACGTTTTTCATTCTCCACCCGGCACGGCTCGTTTAACTTGTGAAATTCGCACATTTCTGAAAAATCACTGGTCTAACTATTTACGAGCAGAAACTTTAACAGTAGAGCCGGCATTCTGATGCGAAAACTTTAATACAAAATTTATTATCTCGCATCTATTATCAATTGTTACTGCGACTCTTATAATTTAATGCGACTTATGGGATATCTTGTGCAAATCAACTAACGGTTATATTATGAGCGAATTCAGCATTAGAATCTTAAATTTTCCCTGATGATGACTTGAATGACAATGAAAATTTAAATTTTGGATAAATACCCGACCGAAGCTGGGGCGAACCGTAAATAATAAAATAGGTATTATTCACCTGCACCTAGTTTACCAGATCAACAATTAAATGTTAATGTCATTTCTAAACGTCTTATGATCTCTAAGTTGAAGACGTAGCTAAAAAGTAAATGCATACCTATCCAGCATGACTAGGTAGACAATGATATTCCCCTCCCCATGACTGGGTGAATAAGAATTCATAGCAGTTCCAATTAACGTACCTTTTACAAAAGCGAATAAATTACATAAAATATTTGAAAGGAATGAAACGTTCGCCTGTAATTTATTAAAGAAGGCTATGCGTACAAATCACGAATTCAATGTGCATTTTCACTGTTTTTTTACGTATTACCCTAATATAAAACAAAAAATTGTGAAGTTATCTAACGCGGTCAGCCCCGGCTGCGCACAGGTATTTAAAAAAAAATTATTACATGCGTCTGTCTCCATAATTCATTTTTAATATTCTAAAGCTTATGTGCATCAGGGAAAATATAGGATTCTAATTGTGAAAGAATTTTTCAAATCTCTAGTTTCTGAGCCTATTCAATCCAAACAACAAACAAACAATCAAATATTTTCTCTTTATAAATTAGTATAGAAGAACCGCGTTCATATCGGAATAATGATACAAACATGGCAATTTATTTCGTTACCTTCTGAACCAAGGAAGCATAGTCGAGATCAAACGAAGGGGAATAAGGGGCTCCACTTCGGATCGATTGTGCCTTGTTGTTCCGCGAGTTATTTAGCTCAGTTTTTCATGAATGTAAAAAAAAACTTTTTTAAGATAGACCTATTTTACAGTGTAAAATGTGTAGTAATCGGGTTCGAAGCTGTAAGACTTGATTTGCAACATTTACTGCTTAAGACCTATACAATCGATATCTAAATAGTGTTACTTTTAATTTAAAAGTCCGGGGCTGAGTACAAGTTTACTTTAAAATGTTTGAATGCAATGCTTCGGGTTACATTCGATGACATGGTTCCTAAGAAGAAATCTTCGTATGTCTTATGTTTCAGACTTTCCCATATTGACCGATCTAAATATCACCCTGTATAAATAATATAAATTCGTCGATATCTAGCAACCCTCGAGTCGAGACTATTTTGAGAAGTGTTTTTGTCGTATTGCGGTTGAGTGAATGCCGACGGCAGCGGCGCCAACGCGCGTGGAGTCACATTTCAAAGCCGAAGCACCGCATCACAGAAATAACGAGAATGATTTGCAAGTTAACATAATATCGTTAAAGTTATAAAGTATTTGCTTTTTATTGTATACAGGAAGGGTAGAATAGAACAAAATTGGTACTGAAATAAAACCTACAAGTGTGAAGAACTAGTTCGGACCTTATTCAATTCAAACGAACAAACAATCAAAACTTTTCTATTTATAATTTACAATCAAACAAAAAAAAATCTAATCTTTCCTATTTATAATATTATAGACTTTAAAGTAATAAATAAATATTGCAAATTATATGCTTGTTTGTTTATTAATTTGTACTAAATTATCGTTATTAAATGTAACCTTCTAGAATAAAAGTTACAAAATCGGATCCCCAAGATTAAATACTGTCCTTTAGACTGTTAATATTTACAATATTAGTCACCGAGACACATATTTACCATAACTTAGCATTCAACATAAGTTATTTTGTTGCCGCGTGACTTCTTGCGAGCAGAAGCTAAATTCATTTATAAAAATGTAGGCATCTATTCAATTATAATTATCAAATTTAGAAGGTAAAAAATAAAAAATTTGGCCTAATTTGAGAAAGATTTCGCTAGGAGATACTGTAGATATGTACCTACCTTACTTTATTAAGCGATTCTCAATGCCGTAGATTCCCATTATAGAGGGTGTTACGTGTCATAATTTATGATATATTCGCTGTGGAAACAAAAAAAGAAACCATTAAGAGACTAAACGGTAAACTGAAGATTTAGTTACCTTCACGAGAACTTTGAATGCAAAGCAAAACTGCGACAGACATTCTATACTCTTTTGAAATATGATTCGTATACATATACAAATAAGGGTGAATCTTGTGGTTTACGTGCACTATTAAGTTTGCCCGTCTGTAATTCATTAGACCGTGGAAGACCCTTTTCTATTTTTTTAAGAATCATAATTTGATGGATTGCAATAGGAAGTTGGCGAGCTTGGAACCGATTTTATCTTGTTTGACATTACATGTGATATTTATACCTAACTAGCGGTCCGCCCCGGCTTCGCACGGGTATTTAACAAAGATTACAAAAATTATACACACTAAGACTTTGGGTTACATTATTGAAGGTTTCATACGGATTGCGAACTTTTATAGCAGCATAGGGCTTTTTGATATTGACTCGCACTTTATTTTTTGACATTGACTTGCCTCCCGTACCCTAGTGAGAAATAGTGAATTAGTCTCAGGAATTAGTGAAGTTTATAAATGAAAGAAGAAGAGGAAGAAATTTACGACACTCCATAACTGACAATGGCAGATTCGTAGTGAAAACCAAGCGACGGCGGCGGCGGTGGGACCATAATAAAATAAGAATTTGAATACATAACGCACTGTTTAAATATAGAACTTTTCATGCTGAACCCAAATTTTTGTAAAATATTCTATAACCTATATTCACCAGGGAAAATGTAGAATTCAAATGGTGAAATAATTTTTCAGTTGTCCAGTTGATTCGGAGCTTATTCAAACAAACAAACAATCAAATCTTTCCACTTCATATTATATATACAAACAAAAAATCAAGTCTTTCCTCTTTACAATATTATAGAAGTATAGATATGACTTGTTAAAGATACTGACGACTTAACCATAAATTGGTATGTTTCATTGAAAAGATTCACATTTCAGCGCATCTGGATATAAGGCCTCCCCAAATGAGCGCCATAGCGCCTTGTCATTAGTTTAACATAGTAAAATATACTCGTAGATGTTACACCGGGTGTCATTTTGTGAATATCAAAGCAATAAATAGCGATGAAGAGTTGTAGGTACTATTAGTTATTAGTAGTTATTAGTAGTTATTAGTTTTTAGTACTTAATTCTGATGGCGAATCTTCATTTAAGGGTTCAATGCACATGTTTTTCAGCTGCCAGAGAATATTTAAGTATTTCACACACTAGAAAGTGTTTTCTAGGTTACTAAGTAGGTAATAAAACCTATCTAATAAAATAAAAGCTATTTAATCAACTGATCTATACAGACACTCGCGTTCACAATTATACTAGGCACATAATCTTTTATTTTATTGAATAGTCAAGATTGATGAATAGCTATTGTTTGTTTTACAAAGTTACATTACTGCTCGAGGTAGCTATGTATCAATTTTATAATTTTTCATTCTTATTTATTCTATTCTATCACGTCTTTATAATTTGTTGCATCATCTCGGCTACCTTTACTGATTTGGTTGTGTCAAGAAGATGAATCGCTTAGTCAGATCAGAACGTTAGCTCTTCAATGTAGAGCTAAGGAATGACTGCCGGCACGCAATGACTCGGCAAATTTAATTTGAAAGACGTATTTTATATGCGTTGAATGAATTACTTAATATTTTTTGACGCCTATGATTATGATGGTTTCATTAAATTTCAAAGATTATTTAATCAATTATACGGCATTCAAAATTTTGAATGATTTACCTGAAATATAAAATAACATAGTAATTCTCATACACATATATCTGTCTTAGGTTTATGTATATTACTTAGTCTCTGTAGATTATTTGCACTTAACGCAATTCTGTCAATTGTAATTATTTATAATTTTCTTGGTTAGTAAACGTTTATTATATTGACGATGCCAAAAACCTGTTTGATCAACAGTAGATTTCGGTTTATCTGAAGCATTTCTATTGATGTTAGGTACTAGAATAAAATTTTCTTTCAAGTAAGTTGTTTTGATCACTTTATTTTTCATACATTTATTTTTGCATCTCCAGGCTAACAATAGTTTCTTCGTAGATATATTTCATTTGATTACTTTACTTATTGGATATCTTACTTCTCCTAAAGAATCCAGAGGTGAAAGGAATACTAGCATCTATTTCGGTCACTGTCGCCGCCATTCAACGTGGCAACACTGCCAGCATTATGGGCACTCTGCCTTCTGTTATTGTGGAAATCAATATGATATCATTATACAATTATGACGTTTAATTATTTACTAAACCACGTTTTAGATGCACAACGCAATAAAATTATTCATTAATTTAACTCAATCAAATCGCACGACTCCTTGGCATGCTTTTGCTCGGCGGTCGTATCTTGAGAAATTACTTCTTCAAGTTCGATTTATAGGTAGCAAAAACGGCTTTACTATATGTTGACCAGAATTAATGATCGAAATTGTTACATAATGCATAGTGAAATCCAGTCAAGAGCCGTAACAAGTGGTACGCCACAGTAACGTTTCAATCGATGCCTTACTATTGCTGAATCACGACCGGTCGGTTCGGGCTAGGCTTGCTGGATGTGGTAATGTAATATGTATATCGGCAAAAGATATGCCTGTCCAGTTTGAAAATATTTTGCTTTGCGTTGGTTTTGAGTAACAGGTCACGCCTGTTTTTTTTGTTGTCTTGTTTGAACAATACCTCCGTATTGGTCTCTGCACAGTCAGCATCTGCTCGATTAACAGCCAATATAATTGCGGGACATTTATTAATAACTTTACTAAGAGGAACGGGAACAAATTTACCTTCATATTTAATTATATTTTTAGTTATCGTCCAAACGTACAGAACAGATGCGTTTCATAGAACGCCCCCGAGTAACAAGTCTCGTAATTTCTAATTAAATTAGTTCATCTTTTAGTATAAGAACTTGATTGCTTCATTTACATTCAGTTTTAAATACATAGATGACATTTTTCATCAAATTCTTCATCATTTAAATAGACAAATTAGAACAATTAATGAAAGAATTTAAGGAAGGAAAAGTATTGTAATTTTCTTTGTTAAAAATGATTTGAAAATAATGTTATAAAACAAACAATACTAATAAAATAATTATTATCTATACATCGATAGTTTTATTCTACGATATTCACACTCAGACCAAAACCACTGGTAGTATTGCATTGATAATTGCGAATCCTTTGTTCATCAAGGATAATTTAGAATTCTAATAGAGAAAGAATTTTTCAAATTAGTCCAGTACTTTCGTAACCTATTCCATACATATATCTTTCCTCTTTATAATATTATATTACCTATGGTCCTATTCCAAACAGTCAAATCTTTCCTCTTTATAGTATTACAATAAGTAGTATAGATAAACATAGATATTCGAAGCACATCTAGCACATTTAGATGCTGGGTTCTCTCTTATTCGGCTGGTAAAGGGAGAGATCGGTCTCTGTACAGCGTGTCTTCATTTGAGTTATTCAACAGATTATGTTTGGGGCAAGCATCAGAAAATCAAATTGGATATTGGATTTTCTGATGCTTTACACTGTGATAATAATAATTACAATGTGAGAATAATTATCAAAGTTCCCAATTTTAATGGGAACTTTGATGACAGACAAATCAGATGAATGGTCGAATCAGATGAATCCAGAATGTATGGATAGTCTTAATCTCAGTAAGTGTGTAAAGTTTATTGTTTTAAGAGGGAAACCGTGGTGGAGTCTTAATGATAAAAAGAAACAAAGTATATTAATTATTAACCTACCTTATTTCTTTTTATTATTTTCTTCTATATTATAGAGAAGAGTGAAAGAAAGAGAGAGCTTTAGAGCGGGAGCCCAAAGCTTTTGATAATAATGCTGAAGCTAAGCACATTCAGTTGTAAGGAAGGATGGAAGGAAGACATTTACTTTACGACGACTGTCTTCTTTTTCCCATATTCCGCTAGTTGACAAATATTGAAGTGAAGAGAAAATTAAAAACACTCAATTTTATATTTTATAATAACTTATGTATGTCTTAGTAAGCACTTATACGGAAATAGTCTAAATTAGCTACGGTTATTTTGTAAAAAAATAAAGTAATAGAAATCTGGAATCAATTCACCCAACAGTGGGATATAGTAAGTAGATAACGAAGACTATTTTTATCCACTTCACCTATAATTTAGACCAAACAACATAATCTAATGGTGCCTTTCATAAACAAAAAGCAATCACGGGGTGTTTCATTCTAAATACTTTGTTCAAGTAACACTAGTAGTGTGAACCTTCAGTATCGACATTGTGCGCATTTAGGCTGCCTCAATATGAGATGTTATCGGTGTAACAATGAGGAGAACTGACTTATTGAATTCCCGCTTGGTCTTTTTCGATGAACGCTGGGATAAAGGGATGGCTTTCAGAAGATTTCAAAGCTCGACTTTTGATGCACACGGAAAAATCTAAATCAGGGTAAGTATTTAACCGTAAAATTAAATGAGACCGTAGCAACGTGAGAATCTACTCCTCCAACTCAGTTTTCTGCTCGGTCCGATCGCCGTTGTTTCCTGATTCTTATCATAACTTGTATTCGCCATTATCTTCTGCTGCGTCTACGTTAGCAGCCTATAGTTGCAAGAGTATCTTGACGCCCTGCGTCACAACATTTTCAGCTGATGTTGTTGGACCTGCCTCGCTACTACTAGGGGGTGGAGATGTTTACGAATAACTTCACTGATGTGAAGTCTTTCATTAGCAGAGTGAAAGGTGCAACAACATCCCAAAAGCCATATCCGACATATATATATATATATATATATATTGCTGTGTGGTGCCGGCATAGAATTTCACAACCCTTACTCTTCCCGTGGGTGTCGTAAGATGCGACTAAGGGACACACACCGGGGGGCTGGCAGCAGAGCCCTCTGCAGAACAACTCCACCGAACTGCGCTCTATAACCTGCATGCCCAGGCGTGGGGATTATGGGCAATAACCCCCAAATGATAAATAATGCCATCTATGGCGCTCATTAGACGAGGCCTATGTCCAGCAGTGGACTGATGATGATGATGTGTATATCCATAGGGTAAAGCTATTTTTCGCTTTACGTTCTTTGTTGTAATTGTTTACATATTTTTAGAGACGTATGTTGTAGGTACAGAAAAATAATTTATTTGATTTAGCCTTCTTTTTGTTGTTTATGTTGCTAACCCTACCAGCCCACGTCGCAACTGCAGTTCGGTATAAAATACAAAATTAAAAAGAAACCAGCACGTTTATAAGTAAATACGAGACCATTGTATTCTTTTGATAAATTTTTAACTTTTTGCCAGTTCGGATAGCTCCTATTGAACTAGTCATTTCACACTCACAGAAAACACACATAATTACGTTATTCGACAGTCTTGAGTTTTTTGTAACCGACAAATTATGAACAAATGAAATTATTTTGAGGAGGCCATGATTGTAGGCTGACGGGTGACGATGCAGTTTTACGTTGAATAGGGTGTTGGTCTGAACTTTGATGCCTGTCCGAGGATTACCCGGTGCAGCTTTTTACGATTTGTTCCTAAAAAATCATCTGCAGTACGTTATTATTTTAATATACTCAGCAGTTAGTGAAATCACGCCGTGAATGGATTATTTAAAATGATTATTATCGGAGATGTAAATTATATTTATATGAATATAAGACATTTATAAATGAGAATCGGATTATGTTCTCCATCATCATTTGTCTGAAAATAACTTACAGTAAAATGATCACCACACAGAGGAAGCAGATATTGGCGAGGTCACATTGGGCTCACGAAATAATAACAATGTTACAGAATAAACAGAATAAAAAATATGTAATAATCGGTAGCTTTTGAAGTTCATTGAATAGACGGCATGCGATGGCGGCAGGTGCAAGACGGGTCGGTGCGCTCTTGAGAACGCGACTCAGTTGCTGAAAGCTGGCGCGATCGTCTTTTATTTTATCATGCAAATGACTGCACTCATTAGCTTAAGTTTTACTTCATACCTAAACTCCAAGCTTTTGCTGTAGTTACTTCGCTTAACAGGCTGCTTGGTGCTCGCTGTAAGGTAGTGTTAAAATTCACAGAGATGCTGTCCTATTACATACTCCTCTCTTATTACATAATTTATTGAAATCACATAAGACTTGGATTTAGATAGGCATAACAAACATTGTATTAGACACATAAGCTTTTTTTGAATGTACTAGTGTTTTAATGTAGTTTTCTTTATCACAACTAGAGGACAAAAAATTTAAATGAAGAGAAATCAATAATTACTTATTTCTTTTTTTATAATATTTTATTTAACCGTATGAAATTTGTCTAAGTATTTATTTTGTAAGAAATATTTTTATAATAATTAACTGTATGAAATTCGTAAGTGCCTATTTTTTAAGCCTTTATTAAAAAGTTATTGAAATCTGGTAGTAATCTCAAATCTGAAATCTTAGATTTTTTAAGAGATCTTGTACAAACACCGACGTACAGTCCCTTACGACATTCACAGGCGGAAAAGCACGGATAGATTAGTCGGCTTTATGCCGCGATCATGGTCAGTTTAACTACGTACGTACTGTGCTCACACTAGAAATAAAATAAAATAAGGCGAATGCGCCAGCTCTATAACTGATCTGAAAATTTAAGCATCAAATAATTTGTACCCGATCGCTTCGTTACCTCAGTTTCTTTATAAAATATATATTATAATATAAAATAAGAAAAATATTCTTACAGTTTGGATAACACGCGATTTTATTATATCCTTAAAATAATCATAAAACATAAACTATTTTAATAAGATATTATATGAGCTGCCTTTTTGCAATTCAATATTTTAGGTTGGCGTACACATTTTGTTAAAATTATGTTGAAAAAAACCTTTATGCGACCATCAGAAAAGCTTTAGTAATAAAATGAAACAAATTGTATAAATCGTTTTACAATATTAGGTATGTCACTCCTTCCTACCGCTAGATTGTGTAATGGCCAAGATAATAAAAAAAAATACAGGAACAATGTTCTACTTATGAATGCTATGCTATGCCTCAATATTTCCTTAGAAAAAGGCATTGTTTCCTCCGCAATGTTGTCAAATTAGTGTATAAGAGAAATATTGAAGGCGTATACGACCAGAAAAGAAATTAAATCTAAATTATGATGCTATGCACAATTATGAACCAAATTACGACACAAAAATACCCATATCAATCGACAATTAATTACATATCATAAATAAGCTTTGGAATTTCGCAGTGAGGCCAATCATGGGATTAAAGTGTTCAATCGAAGCTACCATATTTACAAATAGTCTATTGAAAAGCATCCCCTAATCATTCGGTCGTTTTACGGGTGACAACTTAGAGGACTGTAAGGGCGGCGGCGGCGCGCGGCAGGGCACGTCAATTCCGGGGTAAACCTCTTTATTTCCTGAAAATTATTTCCCAGTGTAAATTCTGTTTCCGGAAATTCTCTTAGCTTAAATAAACCTCCACAGTCATGTTTAAATGCAGCCCTAAGCAAACAATTTGACCGTAATATTGGATGTTCCAACAATCTGTAGAATACAATGGACGCTGGCAGCATTGTGACGTGTTCTGCCTGCCAAACATAAACAGGCTTGTTTTCAGGAACAAAGGACAGGTTGACCTGCCGCCTGGGATACGGGAATTGTCTAGGGTAGAATAGAGAAAATCACTTCGTCATCGATTTCATAAATTATTGGAAAATAGTTCTTTCACTTCAATTATGTTCGGAGTTGACTACACGATGTCATTATTGTCTATTACCCTAGATGCAATCCCCGTGCTTGAGGGAAAGTAGTCGCCTTTTTCACGTAAAACACTTATTCAAGGAGTGACCCGCGGCTCTATTGTCTAACTCAAATGGTAATCGTAATCGGCTTCAGTTTGGGCATTTCAAACCTAGCCTGGACTTCGATTGTCACTTTCTTATTGTGTAAATAGCTGAAACCGAAGACCAGTTGAATACCTTAGACAATACCGACTACATTCTGACTGGGTCTACAACTGGTAATCGGTTTGAATTTCACTGGTAATAGATTTGAAGTTAGACAATAAGGCTGCCGTACCTAAATGAAGATTAACGTCAAATGTATTCGAAGACCCACCTACGACTATCGATTCGCCTTGGAACAAAAGTTTGTAAGATATCCAAGTATTTGTCTCAAGTGTCTTTGGTATTTGTATGTACCTATAATAAAAAATACCAATTTATTTTACTTTTCAGCTAGCTAAATTGTTTCAATTGTAATAACTAGTTCTAATTTAATTATTTTATTGTTATTATCTTTGTAAATAAAAGTTTTTCCCTTTAATTAACATAATTGTATTAGGTATATCAATAATCTAGTACTCATAACACAACCTTTGCTTATCCAGCTACATGATAATGTGTGATAAAGATGTAGTACCAGATATAAATATAATTTTGCACGGATTTGTTATAGATAGGGGCACATCTGGTCCCTCTGCTTATATCGTCGAGTAGCGACCGACGGCGGTGAACGGCTAATCCGTGAAATCTGCTTCGAGAGACGCCGCTCGACTGTTACTGAAGGGTGGCAACAAAAGATCCACCCCACACTATTGACCGTATGATAGCTGACCCACCTGTGCCCTTTGATTTATTATCAGGCAAGGGCTGGTACAGCCGAATGTTACAATTTATGACAGTAGAAGATGCAACATAAGGTAGAATCTATTGAATGAATCTTTAATCAGAAAAGTCATACAACTGTCTAAATATTATTTATCTTATAATTGGTTTCGCGGTATTTACATATGTTGAACTTTACTGAGGATATACTATTTTGTTTACATATAAATAATGTTTAGTAGTTAATTTTAACTTATTCTTGATATACCCCCTACCTTAAATGCAAATAATACTTTCCATCCAAAGGTTGTCTGCAATTGATCTTTTCTAAGCGATGTGGAGGCCGCCTATGGTTGTATCTTTTTTGTGTTATTTTCTAGTGTAAAATAAAGCATTTTTTATTGTATTTGAATCTACGGGAGGAATAAAACCTTCACTAATGTAAGTTTAAGTTTAGAAGAAAAAATATTTTATGCAAGTATTGCAAACAGATCTTCGCTTTGTTCATCAAAAATATCAACAACCGAAAAGCTGAACTTTTCTACAAAACTACAATTTAAATTTTAAGTACCCATTACAAACACCAGACGAAATACTCCGTCAAGTGGCATAAAGTTGCGTTACACAATTCGCCACTAATGAAGTCATTGTCATCATTGTGTGGGCAATTTTTCCGTTCACTGGCTCCAACCCCATCGTTAATTTTATGGTTTTTGTCGCGCGATATTATAATCATCGGGTTCAAATTATTACTGTCAACACGGATGCTTGACTTGTGGATAGTTAGGTTTATTACACGCATCCGCTAGCTGGCCTGGCAATAAACATTAGCTATTGTAGATGTGGGTTCTCAAACAGAAATTGTTCGCGTAGTGTGACGAGGCGTTATTGAATCAGGTATTTCCTGCGATCGTGTGTAATTATAATAACACTTTTGATTCAATTTCTTTAGCTTATTTATTTTTAGCATTACATTAGGGGTGTGCTTCGGATTGCGTTGAAAGGCCTTTGGCCGCGTCGAAACCGGAGGCTTTTTAAAGTTTAAATAATTAATATTGATATTTTAAATAATTGACAAATCACAATAAACTTAGCTTTAGATAGGCAAAATAAACATTGTATTTGACACATAAGTTATGTATGAATGTACTAGTAGTTCCTTTAAAAAACAAATAATTTACGTGAAGAGAAAATAATTAACAACTTATTTCTTATTATAAAATAATTAATAAAAAAATAAAGTTATTGAAATCTGAAATCTGCTCGTAACCAGTTGCGGTAGAAGAAAAAATCTTTTTTTTATGATAATAAATAAATATATATAATAATAAGTTAAGCTATACAGAATGTCCCTCAAATTACTAAACTGTTAAGGTCAAAACTGGTTAAAATAGATCCAAAAATGTTGAAAAAGTATAAAGTATGTTTGAAAAAGAGACCAGAACCACTTCCTCACTGATTGACAGCCATTTAAAATTATGTATTTAATTCATTGATAATTTTTGATTACATTTCAACAATTTTATGTCTCGCAATTATTCGATGGCACCCTGTATATCGATGAATCGCTCGGAATTAATTCAATAAATAACATTCTCTGAAACTGAAAGCCAATTGAATATATTTAAGCCTTTAGGTAAGCCCTCACGTGCAGAGTTGATTCCAACTCCAAATAGGTAAGTTGATTTAAAAAAATAATTGGCAGTTAGTGGGCGTCGGAAACCACTTTTTATAATAAATACTAGCGGACCCGACAGATGTTGCCATGTCAAATTTACGATACAATACTTTCAGCTAAGCTTTTCTCCATTAGGGTTTATCTCGCAGTGTATTTCTTCTTGAGCAATCAGAATTCAGAATAACCTAGTCCTAGTCCTAGTCCTATCGTATAATAACAACAAAATCATAAAAAATACGCCACTCCTCACACTACTAGTCCTCAGGGAGCCGTGCTAAGCTCACAAAAAATAAAAAGCGTAGAAAAATATATTTGACAGGCGCATTCCGTTTGATTGCAGATAATGACGTTCCGAGGGAGGGACATATGCTACGATGCACAATCAGCCACCCCTTGCCAATTATACAATACCGAAAACCAATATTTTGATGATATAAAATGAAAATTGTTTTATGGTATAAAATTTTAAATAGAATAAGCTGATTTTACGCGCGAAACGCCAGTACTTACATTTTATTTAATCTAGATCATATTTTCGGTTCAAACCGATATTCCGCGTAGTGTGCCCAAAAATAGAAACTAGATGAAATAACTATCCTATCGAGACGCCTGGATATAGCTGATGATTACCAATTTTCGGAAATTGAACTTTAGGCTACGCGCTTAATTAAACAAAGCGCTTAGACGCCCTTTCATATTGCAGTACCCTTTGTGGACAGCGGGTTTATGGAAGTGCTCAATTTGCTTCTTTACTTTACTTTAAAAAGATTGAAGTGAACAATGAGTCAAAGTGATCACTTTATTTCCCAGTAATACTAATGTAATTTGTATTTTGTGACGTGTCCAAGAGTCCTGTAAGGTCTAAGGGAAATAAAGCACTTTGAAATTGATTATCAATGAAAGATTTGCTTGCTTGAAAGTTAACACAAATGCTCTCCGTTGTCCACCGAACCTATAGCCTAAGGCCATGTACGAAAATATGTATTTATCTAAGCTAGCCATATTTACATATTTTCTTGTACTAAATAACGAACGTATAAATTCCAATAGACGAAGCTTTATGATACCAATACGTAGGAAGGTACATTAAAGACAAATGCGAATATTTCAACGGATATTATCTCATGAAATCAAACTTCCTTGTTTTGAGAAACACTAAAATAAACAAATAAGGGCAAATTATTTATGAGATACTCGTATATTAATGAGCCACAACCCTAACCGACATTTATACTTCACCGTCTAGTTTGAGAGCGTTTTAAATTTACAAGAGATAGCGGTTTTTATTGTATTTATTAATTTCAAGCTAAATAGTTATATGAAGTCGTCTTTGGCTATTGAAACTTTAAACTAAAAATAATCCAGAAAAATATTTTATTTTTTAATTATTGTTAACTGTACGCCAAAATAACTGGACAGAGAATCTAGGCCAGAATTAAAGGTCATATCGGGTGCGCTCGTGAAGTAAAATTAAAAATACACATTTTTTTTAATTTATATGTAGGTATTACTTTAAAAGAAGTATTAATTTTCCTACAATTATAAATGTAAATTCTCATGGCCTTCCTTTTATTTATGATGCTATAGTATTTGGAAAAAAATAATCCTTACGATTCAGCCTTTTGATCGGTATCGTAAAATTAGGTGTTGCGGATTTGATTCTTGGTTCATGCAGACAATTATTGTAAAATCTTTGAATTCAGTATAATTTTCTGTCTACAATATTAAAGGTACCTTCCATTCACACGGCAAGGATGTGAGACGCCCTGTATGTATTATAAATATTCACCGCAGTAGGTATACAATTAATAACATAAGGACATTACTATACACGAATTGTGCAGATCTGGCTTGCCATGGAATTAGAACACTGCTTGCTTGCTACGTACCTATATAAACATAAATATGTATTTTCGAAAGTAATACATAATGTTAAGTCGCTCGCGTTTATCATTTGCACCTTATAACAAGGAGCGGAATAGAAAAAGTATTCACTGTTATATTTGCCAGTAGTGGTAGTGGGGTAGTGGCCACATGAAATAAAATATGATCAATTTCATGGTGTTACTGGTGCTTCATTCATAATTGCATGCATTCAACTCCATGACGTGTACTTTATGTTTTCGATGTTTAAAACACAAAGGAGTTTATAAACGTAAGTAGCATTGTACTCAACTAGGGTTACAAAAAGTTTGCATATTGTTTATGTGCGCGAGATCAATAAACAATAACAAATAAAAAAATGTTTAACTTCAGACAATATCATAGTCCATACATGTTCGAGTAGCTTAAATTATATAAATTAAAACAAAAATAAACAACTTGGCAATCTAAGATGACGTACAATAAAAATCAAGGAAATGGCTTCCTTCATTGATCACCCTACGCACCAGGCACTTCCAGGGTTCTGCTACTGTTATAGAAGACATAAAGCCTTGAACGAATTCAGTCAAAGGTAAATAAACAATTAAATATCTTAAATATAAAATTTATAATACAAATGAAACTGTTACAGTTAAAATTGATTTATTTGAAAGCCGACCACGATTAGAGATCAAATGTTATTGTTAAAAATCAAAAGGGACTTGATGACTCACCATATTTATTAAATCAATTTAGATAATATTATTTGTTAACAAAGAAAATGACATTGGTACTTAACAGTATATAAAAATTACAGTTAGTATTATTATATTACATGTAAATATTACATGTGTGTCCCTAAAAATATTTTTAACTTATTGGTAATAAATGTTTTTGTATAAAAAAAAATGCACGTAATACAAATAACCTTTTCATGTTACATAATGCAATCAATTCTTTAATTTCAGTAAGTAGGTTACACAACGATAAATTTTCTAAATGCGACATAGTATTTCATCTCTCTAAGATTAAAACAAAAAACTTCTCTCTTAGTTGGTTTTTATGTTGTAATTCATGCTACTCTTTGTTTTTTTAGTATTATTTTCCAAATAAGCGTCTGTAACGTTGTTGTGTTTTATAAAGTAAATAAAATTAATAAAATATAGTATAAAATAAGCCCATGAAGGTGGTCCCAGATCAAATAAATTTCATCACATAGATACGGCAAGGGTTACATTATAACAACTATTCATGTTTTATTATTGTAATTCTGTCCTTATTCCAGTAGAAATAAATAATAAATTAATAAAAGTGGACCATTTACACAGCACCATCTAGCCCAGTGAGTCCCATGTGGGTGAAACAATATATAAAAGGGTACATTTTATTGAATATATTATATTAAATGGAAACATATTTTTATTCAGTAAAATATGTACCTATTTATATATTAACAAATAAAATTACAATAATCTAACTAAATAAAAAACTAGTATTTACAAATGAAACAATTGAGCTAACTGCCGATTGTTGCGAACAAACTACAGGTAGCTCAACTGATCTATATCAATACCAGTTGGAAGTGTACCCAAGATGCTGGCTGCATTGCCACGTTGTATGGCAATGCTGATGCGCTGCATTGCTATTTTTATTTATATATTGTTTCACTCACAAAACAAGTTCAGTCACACGGTCGTATAACAGATTTTTTTACAAATAACCACTATAAAAAGTAATAGGACAACAATATTTCAGCGCCTTCTTTCTGCAAACAACTTTTAAAAACTTCATTAATTACTTCTGTAGCGCCGATTTTGTTTTGTTTCGTTTTAACTCGATATAACTTTAAGCAAAAACGAGAAGTTAGCAGGCACACATTACAAAAACTTAAGTTTAAAAGAAACTTTGAAAAAGATACTTCCATTTTATTTTAATTCTGTTTCTAAACTTACCTAGACTATTTCTAAATATTGAATGAATTAAAAAACTGTACAGGTGTTTCAAACAATCTACAGATTGTGTTTCAAACAATCTACAGATTGTTTGAAACCGTTTGCAGTTAACTCAATTGTTTGAATTGTTAATACTAGTTCTAATTTGGTTCTGTTATTTACTTGAAATTTTTATTGGGTCTAGTTTAGAATAATTTTACAAATAATTTCATTTAAGCCTAAGTCGAGGCCATATTTCTAGATTTGAATCATATTTCCAACTACCCTAATTATTACGGTCTTATGTATTGCGGTTGGTCACAAACTAATTTGCATTGCCTAATAGTGAAGCTTTATGATAAAGGCAATAATACTATTGTCAGTAGTTGAATAAGAGTAGATAGTAGAAGTTGGTGTTTGTTTTACATATTGGTGAAAAAAAGCCTAAGATGGATCTATGATTTTTAATGATTTCAAACTCTTACCTTTATTTACGTACATCTCTACTAGTGAATTTGTTTGATAGTAAATATTTTTTGATATATAAGTTAATTATTAACAATACGAAATAGCCCAAGCGAGTCCAAATTGGTGAGATCGGAGCGCGAATCAAGCGGAAACTGCTTATCAAAACGCACCGTTATCCGACATCTCTATCTCACGTGTGAATGAATTTCAATGGGTCTTTCGTTGGACGGAACCCTTCCGAGATGTCCCTGCGCTGATAAGCCCAGTGCTGACTAACAAAATGTCCTTTTGTATCTGAATAAAAAGCTCAAACACCTTTTGGTTTGGGCTATGGAGTCGGTGGACAACATTCAATAAGTAAGGTATCAAAAGATCAATACGGTATCGAGATATTTACGATCCCATTATTCAAAAGCTTTTTCAGTAGCGTCACAACTTCGTTAGCGTTTCTGAATACTTTACGTGCTTTTTATTTTCTAGTTACTGGAAAATTAAAGTCAAAAAGTAATATATAATCTTTATCTATAGGTATATATTAAAAAAACGATTTTTAAAGGCTGCTTTCATTACAGAATGAAAACTATGAATTTGCAAATGTACCTACGTAGGAGAGTTACGCGGGTAGAGTACTTACGGAGGATAAATACCCAACATACGTAGGATAAATGTCAGTTTTTTTTGCTTATATGTTTATGTACGCTTATAGGTTCTTCAAATATTTCCCTATTTGGACAATCCCGTATTACAGCGGGTAATTCATATAGATAGGAACAAATTGGTAGGTATATATCTATATATCGGGGGATCGGAGTTCAGCGTAAATGATCCATCTTGAAATAATGCAAAAATATTATTAGTAAAAAATATTAGATGCGCGCGGATCAACAATTAGTAAGTTATTCTTTTTACCACCATAAAAATTTTCTATTTGCACCTTGCACAAAAAAAAAGAATGCAATATAAATGTTACGGGCAAAGTAGAGTTAGAATATCTACAAAATGAAAGTTCTTATTTGGCCAATTAGGTTTCTTCTTCTGCCAATCTTGATGCTAAAAAAAATAAAAGCAATGATATAAACTTATTCACGTGGAGCTTTTACTTCAAACCTTACTAGATTTATTTGGTGGAATGCATTTATACAAAATCTCACTAGGGTTACCCATTTCAAAAATCCAATGGGTTATTCATACCTGTAGTTTGTTTGCAACAGTCTGCATTAGCTTAATTTTTTCAATTAGAATTACTTGTTCTAATTTACAGGCCAATTAAGAGACAAAATGATCGAACAAGACTTACTGTATTTCTTGCAATAAATTATTTGATTTGATTTGATTTGTGAATAACTCTACCAATAAATTCAACGCTAGGTTCATAGCCCAACACAACCCTTTCAATAAGTTACCGTTGATAATCGATCATCGCCTCTAAAGCGTTGTTTTTAAAGTTTTGACACGCAACATGAAACAAAAATAAAACTAAGCAGGTGACCACATTTTGATTAATCGACTGAATAAATCGATATGATGCTTTCTTCGCTCATCTTTGACACATGGTTTAGTGAGAGAATTTCTAACGAAAGTTAGCCAAGTCCCGAATGATATCGGGTTTCGATAAAAGTCAGGTAAGTCTCAGTTATATCAAAATAGTTTCTCACATCTTCAAATAAGGGAATTAAGATAAATATAAAAAGATGCGCAAAAACAAGGTCTATGCCTCGCAAGCATAGTCGATGTAACAACAACGCTTTATTAAATAAAAATTTATAGTTAGCTATATTTTCGCGCTCTTGGAAAATATATCGTCTTTTATTTTTAACAAGAAACGAACTATAAAAAAATAGTGATCGCTAACGCGCGTGCTAAGGAGCGACCATTGAAGTGGATGATGTCGAACAAAGTATGCGTTCAGTTGGAGTCTGGGGTGAGAGGCGGGAGCGCGGCGTGATGGCGCGGCGTGATGGCGCGATGGTGCACGTCGTATGCGGTCGCTCCCGCGTACTCTCATTACAACAACACGCCGCCGTTGCCGCCGCCGTCGCCGCCGTCGCCACGTGCCGCGCTTCATTATCCAACTTTATTATTTTCCGACACGTGCCTATTGCTAGCGGTTTTTATTATTATTTATAGAATAAAAAAATACAAGCCGTAATCGGATCGCGGATTACTGTGATAGGTTATTCATAAACAAGCCATTTAGAGAGGTTAATAGTGGTATTAGTCCAATTGGGGTCACTTTACCTACTCGATATTATTGTACTAGCAATAAATTGTTTACGTTGGGTTGGTTTGTTGTTTGTATGTTAAAATGGATGGTGATAATGTTTCAAGATATTTCTGTAATGTTAATACTAGATTTTTTTCAATCTAGAGCGATACTGGTTCTATTGTCTGTAGATAAACTAAAAAAATATATTGACAATAGTTTGACACAACATCCACAGTCGCAAAAGTCGAAAATGAGCAGGAAAAATATGCGATAGAAGTACCTACTTGTTAACCGATAGGTTCAAACGCGGTTCGACGTCTGTCTACACGCAGGAGGTTGCGGGTTCTCGAATACTATAATAATGTTTGTACGACCTTCAAGTATTGGTACGGGATGTTCTGGTTTTTTTATGTAAAATAAAATAATTAAATAAATAATGTTGGACAATCCATACAGCATCAGCCAACTTTGTAACCTTACTCATTTGACAAAAACTCCCTAAACATAAATGTCATCGGTACTTCAAAACATACGTAGATTTACAGAAAAAAAAAATTTGGTAAAAAAGTAGTTTATATTTCATAAAACAAATTTACTATAAATAACAATACCAAAATGGAACCAGTGACAAATGAAACAATTGAGCGAACTAAAACTATTGCAAACGCTCTAAAGGTAGCTCACCTGATGCAAATCAATACCAGTAGTAAGCGTCCCCAAGACGCCAACTGCATTCTGTACAGCCTCGCTGTACGGCGATTCTGGTGCTGATATACTTACGATACTTCGATAAATATAGTTAAAGATTTTACTTATGAACCTTTTGACAGATTCCATTGAAAAGCGTCTTAATTGCGATTAAAGTTTAAAAAGGTAACGAAATTGAATCTTGTAAAAATGGGTGTTCTAAAATTATTCATCAAACAAGCGCAAACTGCTAAATACAAAAGTAAAATAATACTTTTTTAATGCGGACGTACTTAGACATAGGAGCCCTCGAGCTCAGTGTGACGTCCTCCAAATTCCATGGTTTCGAATAGACACACGCTCATTACTAGTGTAGTGTGGACGTGGGCCTTCGCCCCGGCCTGCGCCCGAGCGGCGGCGCGACGCGTGTCGCTTTACCCTCGACAACAGCATATTTGTTTTTACGTGATTTAACGTGTTTATTCGCCATGATATTCGGTATTTTTTATATTTGCTTTGTTGTTTAGCTAATGCCGCAATGAAAAGGTTTTGTTGGTCTTAATAATTAGGAAGGTTATCTAACATGTTATGTTTGCAATCATTGTGGGAAATAAATTTACTTAATAGTCGCTAACCTTTAAGGTGATTACACCCTTTTTTGACTTAACTTGTGTTCGAGAATCATGGTTTTCTTCGAAAATGTCAGTAGTGCTGCGGCCGAAGGTCCATCTGCAACACATGAAGTTGCAAGTTCAGTTTTTTTTTTACAATAACTCTTACTCGTACCATAGCGTGTGAATGTCGGGAAAAAATAGCTGCGGATTGTACGAACTTTTGTGCCGCGGCGGGAATCGATCCCGTAGCCTCGTAGAATGCAGACTTCTGCGCGCTGTAGGTACCATTAGAGTCGCCGAAAGAGCTAAGTTTTTCCCAAGCATGACTGGCGAGTCTGAAAAATATCTTAAAAGTTTTATCACCAGAACCTTTTTGAACTTTTTTAAGTTTCTGTTTCTGATTTTTATATTGAATGCTCGTTACTTTTTTAAAGTGAATTGTATCTAGTAATAACTTATTTAGAATATATAATTAAAATCACATATAAGAGAAAACCACAAGCTATTTCGCATCATTACAACTTTTTTACAAACAGAAAGGATATGTCGATTTAAACAAGAGATTTATGGTGCTTTTCAAAAAACTTATTATTTCAGTAAAGCTAAATTTCTCACTTAAAATTATATTGACACTTAAGATATGACATTTTACCTGAGAAATGCAGTCCAAGCACAGCCCCATCAACACCCCAAAATAAAATGTTGTCGGTCGCAATACCAAACACCCTTTAATTTGCAACGGGCTCCAAACCGCATGAATTGGCGAAAAATCAATGACAAATACAACTCGTCGACCACAACGTTCATGCGAAATTATTAACAAATACAGACAATATGCCAAAGTTATTACTACCTTTATAAAAACTTAATTTTGTTGTTAATTAACATTACTGGAACAAAACAAACTTCATTCACGATTATGGCTAGACCTTTTAGACCTTGGAAGGAATGCAGAAGCGACACAATTCTAACCACCTCGTGTAGTAACTAATTAACCGCTAAAGCCATAACTATAAGCCAACAAATATGTAGCTCATATTTTATATCAAGAAAGTAAAAGAGAATATTTTATTTTGATATCAAGATAATAAAAGAGAATATAAAAGAGACGGAACCCTTCGTATGCTTTATACGGCTTGTTGACCCGTTTTTTTATTTTTGTGAGTTGAAACTGTTGCTTTCGGGTTGAGTGACAACGAGCAAAGAAACACCTGCGTACACGCCAACCATTGAGTTATAGGTGCAATAATAATTGGATCATTCCATCGACTGGACAATCACGCGTCGCAGGTGGCCACACCACATTATTCAATTTCAAACTCACGCACCTCCAGTCGTAGACTGACCCAATTCAAAATTTGGGTGAATTAAGTTAAGTATACAGAACGACTCAAAAAAGCGCGCTCTATCGCTTAGTAAATCAAAAACTGCCCTATTAAGGCTAGAAAAGGAGATACGCAATCTTGTGTCTCTTTCTTAATGACGAGTTTGGCGCATGTCGTCATTACGAGGATGACGTATTTAGTGATACGTGAGAAGTGGTTGGAGTTAGACGCTGCGCAACTAATGAGAAAGTGACCTAAACCTCAGTGCGTTACTCTTGTAGAAAACTTGGGGTAAGTTTAATACGTTAATTTCAATCGTAAAGCGACCGAAGTTGGTTTTAAGTCACTTTGAAACTGTAAACTGAGAGATTTTTGTGACTTAAACAAAGTTTGGTCAGTTTTGTACTGAATATTTGATTGGAACTACGGGCTTTTTAAAGTTTAGGTCTGTATTTAATTAATTTATTTTTAATTTTTGTGGACTTATGGTGGGTTAGGTCTGTTTCTGAATAAATATATCGAAATATCTGATTGCACGTAGTTATGAGTCAGAATATTTCTAATTTTTAGCAATAAAAAAGTGACCTCATTTGTTTTAGATTTAAAAATGAAACAATGAACAGAAGAGCCGATCATTCTGGAAATGTTAGTGACCACGCGAGAAGAAGAGGTAGGTACCGAAACTACTATGTAACGATTTAATAATAGGCACCTTGTGATGTCATTGCAACAGTATCCTAATAAACTTCTTTATTTACATTGGTGCCCCACAACTCCCAAGTCTTTCCTGTTTAGTTTACACACTAAAATAATATTTACTAAATCACAGAATTACGCAAGAGATAGAAGTCCACTAATCACCAAAGCTACATCAGAAACAGAAATGCAGGTTGAGGTGTGTGTTCAAAACAACTTATTTTAATTACATAAGAGTAGGTATTATTATTAACACAAAACTTATTTGTGCAGATTATTGAAAGAGGTGACAGTCCGTCTATTATTGAAAATACGCCAGAGAGAGACATGCCTAATAAGGTGAGATTGAGAACGTTTTCCGTACCTACCTAGATAATAATCAAAATTATAACACTGCTAAAAAACTTTTTATTTTGAATAATGACTTTTTGTATGCAAATTTGTTTATTATTTCCAGATTGTAAAGAATTTTGCAGAACAGTTTACAGTTGAAAAGGCTTTTGACAGTCCACCACCTATAATTGAAAATACTACACCAGACCAGATGCAGTTGACGCAGACGCCTAAGATACGAGACGATACTAGTCGAGCTTCCATCAGATGAAGCTCGACTAGTTCGTTATCATCCAGTATCATCGAGTTCGTCAAGTTCAGACCAGTCAAGGTACACTAATTCAGCTACACGTTCATTAGTTCGTCCAAACTATCAGGTGTCACCAATACACACTGATGTAAGTGACGTGGACTTGAGTGACTCGGATCCAACATACCGAAATAATACACAAAGAGGTGTTCGAAACATCCCACCATCAAGCTCCTCGTCATCCCCGTCCTCACCTCCTAGGAATGATTTAAGATCTGACGACACTCTCCGACAGTCTAGATAACGTAAAAGGGACCCTGACAATTGGAAACAAAACAGGATTAAAATACTGAAAAACAGCGGAAAATCCTATGTATCCTCATCAAACGTACAGGTACCTGCTCGCAGCATTAAGGCAGCGTGTAAATGCAGGCTGAAATGCCCGGATAACATACAAAACGCCGACAGGGTCGAATTATTCAATCATTACTGATCAGTTATTTACGCAAGAAATGGACCTAAAAGAAAATAAAAAAAAAGATTTAAAGGAATTGTTGAGAAAGAATTTAATTCCTAGTTATTACGAAAGTTTTTACAACAATCTGTAGTAAGTACTATATTTAGTATTATTAGTAGGTACTACGTACCTACCCTACTAGGTAGTGTAGTAAATGACTAATTTAAAATGGCAATGGTTGTGATAGTGAAGGCATTAAGAAAAGTTAAAATTTTGTTAACAGATTAAGTAGGTATAACTATTGTCACTATTTTATTTTCAGCTTTGTAAGTAAATGACTAAATAACTTTAAAATATTCTACCTCAATGACTGATTAGCTTGGTTAACCTTATGTATTTGATTGAAGCTTGTTTTCCTTCATTTCTTTATTTTTGTGTGACTGTTTAGGTATTTTTATAACGAATAGTGTATTCTATGTTATTCATAAATAAAAGTTTTTCCATTCAATTTTTAAGTTCCTAAATTTGTTTTTGTAGTTGATTAATATTAGGTAATTAATTGTGATACCTATAAATAAAAATTAATATTTTTATTGCTTAGGTATAGATAGTACTTGTGTTACTATTATTTAAAATATTTTATTTTTGTTGTTTAGAATAAGCATAGCAAGTGATATTGATAACTGAAACTGACTGATTCATTTGGTACAATACATAGCAAAGATTTAAAATGGTTACCGTAGTACAATGTGCGTAATGTTAACAAATAATACTACGTAAGTTGATTAATTAAGAAATTTAATTACAAGTTGTTATGAACAGATATTAAAAGATCGTGATAACAATTTATGTTTTATTTCGCATACCATAGGATTATTTTAGTACATTACTGCATCATTTAATATTAGACTGCAAAAATATCTTGAAGTTAAGAATTAAAGGGAACTGTTTGTAAATAAGTCATCTAATCAAACGTATTGCTAGGAATTAAAGAGACCTATTTGTATAAAAGTCAAAAGTTCAAAAGTTTTTTTAGTATTAAAGTGACTCTTTATTCGAACTTTTTTTTCGGCGTTGATTTACTCCCACTGTTTTAAATATTTTGAAAAATATTTTTATCCATATAAGTAGTCCTTAGACCAAATAACCTGTAAGACTTTGAATTTTGTAAATAGCTCTCTGTTTCATAAAGTTATAGTGTGATTTATCAAAAACTGTCAAGGACCGAAACACGTTTTCTTCATTTCCCAAAAAACATGAATTTTGGATTGAGTCAGTCTACGACTGGAGGTGCTTAATTAAATATTACCTTTGATAAAATTCCTGAACTTTCGATATTAACTAACAAAGAATATCGCCGCCCCCACCGAATAAAATCGTAATCGAAAAAACAAAATTTTACAGGAAAAATAAAAAACCGTTTTTTTTAAATAACTCCTAAAATACTTAACTTATCGGGTTCATTTTAATACCAAAAGATAACAATATTTTTTTTGTATATGCAATATAATTTAAATTATAACTGTGTTTACGAATGCAGAGTAATAAATAAAAATATGTTTTACCAGAATCAAGAGCATAATTTTACACCGTAAAGTAACAATACAATTTTATTCGCGGAAATTGTCGATAATAGCCTGTACAGTAATAAGTCTTTGCGATCTTATTGAACTCAAAATAGTGATGTTGGTTGTATCGGTAATGCAAAGTTACCATTTTTTTCGGTACTCAATTAAGCTTAAATGAATAACGTAAATTTGCAATACGATTATATTCCTTGGAGAAGATAATAAGTTTAGTGAATGTGAAAATAGGTTACTGTAAAATTATTTGCATTTTGGGAATCGGTATTAAAAGAAAATCGAAGGAAATACAAAAGTTATCCTATTATTACAGATATTTTAAAGATTTTCGTGATAACCACCGATACCGAGTGCTCCCAGGGAAGTTCTAGAGCTCGTCTCCGCTCTCGGAGACGTAAATCTGGACGTGAACCTTAAGCTGTGGTATTCTAAAAGAACCAGACCCACACTTATTCGTTGCGCTTCATTGGCCGTTCAGAGTGGAATCGCAAGAGATGCATCTTAAGGTAGACTCGGCGGTGAAGGTTCCTAATGGCGTTATAACGAGAAAAACCCTCGTTATAACGCCGAAGACGTTTGCGCAGGAATTGTTTATATCCGGCATTTAAGCCTATATTTTGAGTAATCCATCCGGCATTCGACAAGCCACAGTCTGCCACTTTTAACAGTTTTCAATTATGTCAGGCGTCCGCACTGTCTCCTAGACCCAAAAATTCTTTTTTCATTTTATTTCCTTATGCTTATAGTCTCTACACCTGAAGGATATCATGGATATCATTTTCGAGTATATCATATTGTGCAAACGAGGATTATACACGTTCTATGTAGCCCAGCCTTTAAAATTATCTCTCATAAAGGGCCTCTGTCCTGTTGGCTACGGGCCCACGCATGCCTCCCAAAGGACCGAGACGAGACTCTATATGGCCCGTGATCGTGGAAATGAGATAAAATAATGAAAAACCATTATGCAGATAACGTACAATGATTTCTTAAGTCTGACATACTAGGACATGTTATCTGTTTGCCCTAGTTTACACAAAATCCTCTTTTAGCTTCTTCCATTCGTTTCTACCCTTGGAAATTTTTGTCTTTCCGTTGATGGACTTTATTTATGTCTTATTCCCACCTTTTGAAAGGTCGTCCAAATTTTCTATTTTGATTCCTGGGTCCTTAATTTAGTCGTAAATGTAATAGTTTTATTCGAATTTTCAGTTCCTCTTAAAGTTTGACCGGTCTACAGTTTTTTTCTATAAAAATAACATAGTATATTTTCATTGCTTCCCTGATATCTGTGTACTCTGTACTCTGCCTGATTGTATTCATAGCAAACTTCTCTTCAAAGACCTATCACCGACCAATCTGATAAACATCCGACTTTCTATGTATTATGCGCTTTCCTCAGGTCCTATGTTTGGTTTATTAAATAAAAAAATTGGAAAATATATTTATTTTAAAGTTATTTTAAATTTTCAGACAAAGCTCTTTGTTTTTTATGATTTATTAAATGACCAGTATCTCTTTCAAGCATTCTCTATTCTTGTTTCTATTTATTTTGTTGTTAGATGATTTGGTGAGATAAAGTTATAGCAGATAAGGAGTTTTCCGAGATAAGGATATTCCTTAACTTACCGACTCTATTGTGCTGAGTGTTATTGAGTGTTATTGGTTAAACTTAATTTTCACAGATGCCCTTCTTTTCCACTTTCTTTGTATCATATTAGCAAGTTCTTCAGGTTTATTGGACCGAATTATCAGATCATCGGCAAACCTTAAATATGTTAGTACATCTACATTTATTTTTAGGCCATAATTCTACCAATTGAGGTTTTGAAATATTTCCTCAAAATCTGCTTTCGTTCTTTTCCAGTTTGACGGTTGTAGAGCTTAATGTGTAAATTTTTATAATGATCCTTGTATTTTCAATGCTTTAGTTGCCTTAGCAACCACTTTGCCATACTTTTTTTTGTGCTCTAGGGTTTTAAAGGCATTGGACAACCTTTTGGCTGGTTTTCGTTGAGAAGTTTTGTGATTCGGCCATCAATTGTTTTGGAAAATATTAGATAATGTATATGCTTGTCATCAAGCTGATTGGCCAATAATTACTTGTGGAATTGTAATCCTCTTTGTATGGATACGATAATGGTTCAGTTTTTTTTTTTCAGATTTATTACTTCATTGAATATAATTGTGAGAACTGTGATGATGCTTCTCTGGTAGCTATTAAGAATTAATTTGTGTTGAAGGGTCCAAGTGCTTTGTTTAATAAAACTTCGCTCCTACCTAACTCCTACCTCTCTTGGAAATATTGTTGATACCTTCTCTTCATCAGCTTTCAGCAGCTTTATCTCTGGCACATTATTTTGGCTCGTGTACAGATCTCGGTAGGATTTTGTAGCCCTAGCGAGTGTCTTTGGTCGTTTTGTTATGCAGTATCCGTTTTTGTTTTTGATCTGCGGTTTCCCTTCTCTGTGGCGGTTGGGATTTTAATATCAAGCACTCGAAATCATGGTAAAGAGTAGAAAACAATAGGGGCGCAGAAAGAAGACAGATCTCAATGCACGTCACTGCACACTGCATTCAAATAGACTTCTAAATTAGAGCACAATATTATATCATCGTTGAACGTTACCTCAGGCTGGGTAATGGTCATGTGCTATCACTTTCTTTTACCTAAGACGAAATGAGAGCGATGTTAAAAGACGTTGCTTTGGCTACTATAAGCTTGACAAAGCCACATTCCGGGATTTCATAATCTATCATTAATTGAGTAAATCATCGCAACCTACTATCCCTACATAGATTACGATGGCTTTTTTATATTAAAAATTCATTAATAGATGTAACTATTGCAGATATTTTGAATTATATATAGTAATAAACTATACTGTAATAAAGAACTTCAAAGAAAACCTGAATAAGAGGGTTTTCTACTTTACGAAAACTAAGTTTTTTACTTCTTTCCCGAATAAAATCGCAATCGCATCTTACAACAAAAAGCGAGAAATCGAGGAGTGAGTATTAACCTGTTGCGATGTTGTTCGGATCAAAATGTTGTTTTTATTTTTCGTTTAATAATAAAGTAAAATCCATTACAAAAAGCCTATCTCAAGAACTACTCGTACGATTTGCCTGAAAAAAATTCACAAGGTGTAATCGCACCTCAGGAACAATTATTTCAAATAAAAACACTTCTATCGTAATAGTCGGTAACCATATTATTCGGTGGGGGCGGCGATATTATAGTAGGTACTTAACAGAATTAAACATTTACGACTAGTATATACACGTATGTATTTCTTAAAAATCTAAGACGTCGTCAGGTCAGTGCACAGAATACTGTCAGCATTGCCACGTTGGATAGCGATGCTAATTCGTTGATCGAAATAAAACCCTAAAATTAAAATTGACCTACAATTTTTCCCCCTAATTTTTATTTAACCACCCTATAAGAGCAAACAAAAAAAATATGTTCTAATCCGTCAGGCCGTTTTTAAGTTTTAGCGAGACGAATAGCAAGCCTTGCTGTCTAATATTGTAAATAAATAAATACATATTCTTTTGTTTTAGTTTAGCGGCCATATCAATTTCTCACAATGAAGTTCATACTACCCAGGCACGGGGGAAAAGTGTTTAGCTAAGATTCACAAACAATAGGTGCTGCAGCAGCTGACGAATCCATTGCGCTATTTCCCAAGAACTTCGCAGTAGTCCATTGTTCATAAAAGGGCGATACGTGAGTTTTAGCTTGTTTTTTGACCCTTGCAGCGTGGCAGGAGAGGCCGTTGGGGCTTGCCACGTGGCCTATTACAATGGTTATCAATCAACCGTGTTTCGATTTTTTCGAGAATATACTAAAATATTACTCTATCTGAGAGAGTTATATCTGTGCTACATCTCTAAAAATGTACAATGTTTGTATTGTCCAATGTTCACAAACACCACACCTTTCTATAGTATCAGGGGATTAAGGCTGGTTACATTTCTAGAAATAAGTTTATTCAAGTACATTCATTAACATAATTAAGTATAGTATGATTAATAACCCTAAGAAAGAAAATAAAGATACATTAGATTGTTCTCGTCTAACCGATAATTCACGACTGAGTAGGTAAATATCAAAAATATACCAAAAATAGTGTAGGAATTAAGTACAGTTTCCTTCGTGGATCAAAAATTACTTGACTTTTTGACCTTTTGCCTGAGTTCGTTCATATAGTACGTACAGCTAAGCTGAGAATCGCCTTTGCAGTTTTAAATACATAAAAGTTATATAGAAAAAGATAGATAGATAAAGATTTTTAATATGTAATAGGTTGTATGAGTTTGACAAAACAATAAAATAGCGCTCATAAATCTATATTAATTTGTACCTACAAAAATCACCTACTCTACTCCTTGATGGCGGGTAGCGAAGCGGGGTACAAATATAGCATATCTCTGCATAACTCCCAATAAATTTGATATAGAAATTCCGTATGAAAACTTCAATACTAACCCTATGTGTGCGTGTGTGTAAATATTTTAGATTTTTGCAATTGTTGTTACCCCGTGCGTGATATTCCCTTAAATAATATTCGAAGAACCAGTAACCAGCGCAATTTTTAGTTTCTTATATTAATTACCCGACTGCCAACGGCTCGATAGTCACGTTATGAGTGTAGAGTTAGCATCCTACGCATGTGGGAACAAATAAATATATCGTCTACATATATATAATGTAGACGATATATTTGTTCCCATTTAGCGTTAAAACGATTCTTCCGATAGTAAGATCGCGGCTCGCTTCGCTAGCCGCAATGCTACACCATCGCACTGCGTGGCGAGCGAAATACTTAAAAACAAAACGACATAAAAAACAAAACTTTTTATTATGCAGATATTTACCTGTAATCAAAATACCAAAACGAGAAGAAAATAAAATAAAATAATAAAGAATTCACACAGAACTATGTATGGAAGGTTTGGTCAACAAATCTACTTTTACTTAACCCCTTATTCTTAATGATTTAATCACTTAAAACAGTTGCTAAACATTATTTACTCACTCTGACTTTATGTCAATGAAACAAGACACAGTGAGAAACATGTGAGAAATAACTTAAAGCAATTCGCTTTAAGTTGCCAGATAGACAGACTATTAATAAATAGGAAAAAATAGGAAATAAATAGGATAGTGTAATAAGCTCGTATAAAGAATAATTAAATGTCGGCAAAAACAAAAGGACCCCGATCCTTGGCAAAACGCGGTAGGTTTTTGTCCCGTTTTGACCCATTTGCTCCCGGAAGCGATGTCGCTAAGGGCACAACCTATTTCTGAAGTAGTTTTTGCGGGCGGCGCCTTAGGCTTACTATTGCACATCTCGTGTTGATTTATGGACTTACTAGACTTGATTTTTACAATTTATGATGCCGAAGTTCAAGACAGCATTGTCGTAACACAGTAAGTTCCTTCGTCATGGATTGTAGACACTTTTTGACGTGGTATAAAAAGACATTAATTCAAATCCTAATAATAATAACATTTTCTATATTTATACTCAAGCATCTTGCACCTTTTTAATATGAGAAAATGGCCATAGAAATATATGGCAACTTCTTAGGCAACTTTCCTAATAATCCTATCACGAATTATTTTAAACAGGAACACCACATCAAAAACTGTATTTAACTTTATTTTCAGTTAATTTTGTTTCATTGCCCCCACGTTTTCTTCCGTCTGAAAGATTGTTTCACACGATATCCGACATGTGACACCAACACCCGAAAGCTTAAAACTGCACGCAACATTTAATATGAACATGATTTATACACGCTCACGCGTACAAAAACTAAATAAACGAACGTACAGCTCCCATTTCTTCGAGCATATTATGACACTACTGTTGTTCGAATCTTACCTTTGTTGGCAAGGCAATAAGGATCTTTAGAAGATCCAATATGGAAACGTGCGCGTATCGAATAGTAGGTACCTGAACCTCCCAACAATCTTGAAAATAGATAATCACAAGATATGTGGGTAAGTACAAAGACTAATTGCTCAGAAAAAGTATCGCAAACGAAAGTGTGCCGAAGAGTATAATGCTAACACAATCAAACAGGTGTTTTTTTAATAATAACAATATCATTGCCTTTTAATTAAACAAGGTTCATTAGCACCTCGATAAGGATGATATAACCCGTTTCGCGTGTTCTCGAATTTCTGTTTTCGAAGTCTTGAGTAAATTATGGACTTAAAATTAAATAATTATATCAACTTGGACTCCTTTGAGTACACTTTAATTATACAATAATTTGATGGTTAGATGACAATATTTGAGACAAAGTAGAACACAGAATAGTACTTAGTCAGTTGTTCCGTGATGTAAACTTATCAAATTATGTAAATGTTTTAGTTTTTTTCTGAATTACATTGAAGAGGATCCCAAGAGCCGCAAATATGCAGGTCTCGACAGAGCCTACAAATTTGCTTCCCTTGGAGAAGAGACCTTGGGTCCGTGGGCTTCCAAGGCTCTCTGGGTTTTCAAAAAAAATTCTGAGCGTCTGGTCGAAGTGACGTGTGACCCGAGAGCTGTTCAGTATCTAGTGCAGAGCATATAGTATGATAAGCTATTTGTAATTTTCATCTATAAAATGTTATTTTCACGCAATATGTTCAACGATAACTTTTCTCTCTTGTTGACATAAAAATTCTTATAGTTTCCGTATAAACTATCATAACCATATCACAAGCCGTCGATTAACACATAAGTAAAATTATTTACCGCACTACATATTATATGAACTGATCTTTATAATTCCGATGCGGCGACCAGCGAACGAGTACCACGAATTATTTATAGCAAAAACAACATCACCAAACAGGACCCGAAAACCTATCCCGTTATATGCCATGGCTATACCGCCTATACCCCTCCTTCTCTCCTCCTTTGTAATGAGCGAATTTCATCTCTTTCCCCCTTGAATGGGTATCCGGATTGCAGATTCTTCAGGGCTGCGAGACCACTTTTTGTGACAGCGACAAAAGCTCCCACCAAGACTTAAATTCATGATGGAGTCCAAACCAGAATACAGTATACATATATAGTTTTTATAAAATGTACAGAATCAAAGGCGAAGCTTTTTAGCTATGCTGACTGCAGTAAAAACGCAAAAAAGCTGTTTATTAATAAAAACTCGACGCCCAGCATTTCACCATCTGTGATTGAATCAAGCACAATAATTGAAAACAAATCAGACCTCGATTTCCAAAATTTGTACAATATTGTAATGTTCTAACAAGTACAAATAGAAAAGTCCTTTGATATTTCTTTAGGGATCGATTTTGAAAATTATATCGCTATTGGTTCTATTGGATTAGTGTTTATCCGCCAACTTTATCATATTTCGAATTATGAGATTTGACGTCAAAAACCGACTTCTGTCAAGGCTGTGACGGAATTTTAGGAGACTTTTACTAGCAGAGGCCTTAATTTGAGTTTTATGTCAACTTTCTTCTTGTTTCTCAACTGTATACTAACTATAACTAAACAAACATATTGTACGATGAAGAACAATAAACCGTAAAGCGCATAACACAAGCAGATATTTTTTGCGAGATTTTTATCTTGCTTTCGATTTATTCGTCGTTTTATAAAAAGCCATAAATATAATCAGTTTATCCCCTTATAACGACCAGATTACCTTAATCTATTGATTTGGTCCCCACTCACAGATTAAAGAGTTAATTCCAACATCAAACACAGTAAACAAACACTGCTGAGCCACTCATCAAACACTGGTGAAACACCACTGTGCATTATGCACCCTCAAAACAAATATTAGCTACAAATATGAATATTTTGAGCCTTGTCCTCAAATAATATCAGTGTTCAGTGATTTTGATGATGGCACGACACGGTTGAGGTGATAATACAGCGTCAAACTCATGTGGCACCCTAATCTCATCGAGCAGGTTGAATAGGTAAAAAAACTCAACTGTAAAACAAAAAAAAGTTCAATTTATAAAAGTCTTATCAGTGGTACAACTGTTTAGTACCACCAGTTGTGTCATAGGATTTTTTTCTCCCGTGACACCTGAACAATATTTTCTCCCGCAAATTACATTCTTGCGTAAGACTTTTGGACTATTGAAAAAATATTTTCGGTTAGTTATCTAAATAATAGTTCTAATTGGTTTGTATTATTTGACTATTAATTTCTTAGGTAAAATAAACTAACGATCATTGTTAACTTAAAATAGAAAGATTTTTGTAAAGAAATATTGTGGAAATACACTCGAGAGCAATGAATCCGGGTCACTCAAAGAATCCAAAAAATCTCGGAAAGTAAGAATGCTAGGTTAATGCAATAAATTGTATTTAATAGACAATTTAATACTCCTTAAATGAAAGTTAAAAAAATATGAGTCACCATACATTTTATTTACACAAAATTACATAAAGAAAAAAAACTGCTGATCTCTCCTTAAAACAAAAATAGGAAACATGAAATTTTTGAACTTTATGACGATTTTCTTGAATTTCAATACTTCGTATTACCTCCTCGTGCTTCCATTACTGCGTTTACGCGGTTTGGCATGCTGTACACCAAGTTCCTTATACGATTTTGGGGAATATTCTCCCATTCCTCTGTGAGAGCAATTTTGAGCTCAGGAAGCGTGATTGGGGGAGGGTTTCGTTGTTTTACGCATCTCCCTAGCTCGTCCCAAGCATGCTCGATCGGGTTGATATCCGGGCTGCGCGCTGGCCACTCCATACAAGTAATGTTCATCTCTTGAAGGTAGTCATTCACAATCCTACCTGTATGAGGTCGGGCATTGTCATGCATAAATATAGCATCCTCACCCAAATTGACCATAAATGGACCAACGTGTTCGTTGAGGATTTCTTCCACATATCTTACGCTAGTTAAAGAGCCGTTTTCTATGATCACCAGCTCTGTGCGACTTTCAGAGGAAATTCCGGCCCACACAAGTACAGACCCACCACCGTAGGCTACTTTTTCTTCGATGCATGCTTGCTTGAATCTTTCCCCTGGTCTTCTATACACTCTGTGTCTTCCATCGTGCTTGTAGAGCATAAATTTTGATTCGTCGGAGAACAATTTATTGCATTAACCTAGCATTCTTACTTTCCGAGATTTTTTGGATTCTTTGAGTGACCCGGATTCATTGCTCTCGAGTGTAGCACACAATATAGAGTGAGGTCTTTATTACTAAAACAGTATGGGGAGTCAAAGAAGCCAAAGAAGATGCAGGAAAACTTTTTTTACCTAACCGTTAAGTTGTATGCATATATAAAATAGCCATCAAAAAGGAGCTCTAGGTACGTTGTTTATTTAGGCTTATTCTAATTTCCCCCTAAAAAGTCTCTGGAAAAAATTCGTACGAGTTTACTTACACGACTAATTATAAAATTTTACAAATTCACAGTGAAATTACTTTCAATACTTATTAATAATTATATATTTATCAATATTTGGATGATTGTTACCTTTTCAAGGCAAAGCTATGAAAGGATCTGAAAGTATGCATTCAGGTAGTTCTAAGCTAGAAATAAAACCTACCATAGAAAATAGAAATAACCTTTGAACGTTTCCATAGAAAAAACGCATGAGATTCTGAGGGAAAAAAATAGTACTTAGCTGTAATAAATATTATTGGTTGGTTGCCTGGAAGAGATCGTTGATAGCGATAAGGCCGCCCTTTATACCTCTTTTTTTTAATTTAAGCATGTCTATTTGTAATGTTTTCTTTCTTTGGGTGGTAATATAATAAAGTATTTTCTATTTATCTATGTTTAATTAAATATATTTCCATATTACAGCGATCAATGGGCTTCAATCGAAAACCTTCACGTGCAATAATATTACAACTAATAAATAATAGAGTACACATACGATTCTTGAAGTGATGAAAAGGCTGGGGCAAATCGAGGCAATAATATAAAAGTAGATATTTGAAATCTATTAAAGGACGCGAAAATCCTATTTTTAATCTTCTCTGCTCCCTGAAGTCGTTATTCCTCTTTGGTGCCTTGCTGATAACTGGCCACTGGTTTTCATCAAGTGAAACTCGTCAAGTTCTTAAAGATCGAGTAAAAAAGAATAAGATCCAAAGAGAATAAAACCACTACGTTCTTCGAATTACGTATACATACGAAGTACGAATTTATTGATTTGGTTTTATAAATTAGGTGCCGGATTTACAGGTATATAACGTTCTAGCTATAAAAAGTAAAGTGTATAAATTGATTGGCCTTCCTGCCTCACAAACGTTGGTTCTATTTTCGAAGACCCTTTCGTTATGTTTCTAACATGGACGGATGAGTTCCTACAAGCTATGATCTGGTGTTAAGTTCATTGCACTCCTGTCAAGAACTTCTTGAAGGTGAAAATGCCTATGAGATGTCAATTCAATAAGTATAAGTAACAAATCAGCTTCAAATATAGGATACGTACTAAGAATGAGAAGATCTTTTTCGTAAATATTTGTATGTTTCGAAACGGAGGTGTCGTGTAAGGATAAAACCGTATTCCCTAGTAACTAGTTACGAACGAAAAAGATTTTTTTTTATCGTAACCAGTTACGAACTTGCGGTTTTGTATGCGGCCAAAGGGAGACTTTCGTCCAGTGCAAAGGCTGTGTGGCCCGCGCTAGGATTGTACGATAAGATCATTACCTTTTTGGACGAGGATTTTAATTCCCCGGAGAAGTTCACTGCTCTAGAAGCTCTCGGCAATATTTACTTCAAGCCATTTATAACGGGATATTTACCTACTATGATTTGATTTTTGAGTTTTCCAATATTTCGGCACAGTTTCATGCGCCATCACGGACTGAAGGTTACTGCGAGTTTGATTTTACTGGCAGATATACCGATCTAACACAGTATACACATGGATATAAGTACTTTGGATCTACCCTCTTTCTTTGTCTTTTGCTACGAACGTTGCCACTACCATCGGTTTCACTATAGAACGCAACTCGATCACGACACACAACACTGACGGTATCTGAACGCGGCCCGGCTGGTACATCACTTCTTCGATTTTTACACATTTTCACCACAGGGTTCCATGTTCCGGATAATTGGAAACCTTCTTCTCGGTTGAAGTTCCTGTGTTTGGTAATCTCAATGGCCTCCTGTACCATTCTAGGTATGTAATGTCGCTCTGTTGAGATTACCTAAAAATCGAAGAAGTGATGTACCAACCGGGCCGCGTTCAGATACCGTCAGTGTTGTGTGCCGTGATCGAGTCCCGGCTTCGCACGGGTATTTAACAAAAAAATAATTTTTGATGAGGATCCCTAACTTTTTTTAAATATTCTATAGCCTATGTTCATCAAGGAAAATTTAAGATTCTAATGATGAAATAATTTTTCAAATCGGTTCAGTAGTTTTGGAGCCCATTCAGTACAAACAAACAATCAATCTTTCCTCTCTAATTAGTATGATATTTAATTAGTTAGAAGGTGAAAATACCATAAAAAATGTATTATATATTGAAAACATAGACACGAGACAAAAAATCTGTATAATCTAACTGCAAAAGACTGTAATGTAAATATATTTTGTATCGTAAGACAACTAAAACCAATAATTTCTAAACTATTTAGGGTCAGTCACTACCGGTTAGATTGTTTACTTGAAAAACTGATAAAAGCGAAGCATTATTCGAAAAACGCATCCGCCTTCGGACCACCCAATCGAACAGCTGCTACCGCTTTATTTATTGTTTTAATTAAAAGAACATAACAACCTTTTCCTACCTACTATGTGACAGATCGTAACTCTCATACCTACTCCAAAAAAAAATCAAAATCAAAGACCCAGACCAACGAATTCGATAAATATTAACAAAGACTGTTTGATGAATTTTAAGTTTTATTTTGCGTTGACTAACCAGACATCCCACTGATCAGTGTACTGTACCTACTTAGTCACGACATTTCCAAAGTCGAAAGTAAACCTTTCGACCGGACGGAATAATAGCCATGAGACAACAGTTTTAAGTATAAAAGCTCCTGCCGTCGGCTTCGCATGATTTTCCGGAATAAAAAAAAGTCAGTCATTTTCTGGTAACCCGTTTTCTGGTAAAGTCCATATCTGAAATACTAATTTTTCTGCAGTATGTGAGTAGGAAGGTATTTTTATCAGTTTCCAAATATTATTCGGCACCATCATAAATAATCAAAGGAAAGATACAGCTGGCTGCCTCTCTCTTGACCCAATTTTCGATTTTATTCAAGCAGTTAATATTCTACCGAAATTGTATAACACATTTTTTTATCATTGACTTAAAAGGCGAGCTTATATTAGCTTATTAGGGGTGCGGGGTGTGCCATTCAGGGTCCACAAGGGAAAGGGTGGTAGGGTGAAAACATTTCAGCACCTGGAAGATTTTTACGTAGAAGTTACCTATACGAAGAAATATTTACCTAACTACGAGTAAATCACTCAACAAAAAAGTTCAAACTCAAATCTATGCATAGATTTCCTGCGCTCATCAGACGATAATCAGGTACACTGCAGGAGAATTATTACCACTTCATTTAATTGATTCATTTAGCTACCATGATAGTTTCAAATTTGGGGAAAAGACAAATTTAATATCTTAGCTTAGCAAGCTATAAAATACCTAGGTACTAGAGGCGGCAAGAACATTTTATACAAACAAAACTTATGTTTACCTAAAATATCATGTCATAATGTTCCAAATTTTTGGCTTCTAAGTACTATGATAGCAATTGAGTTAAAAATACGGCAATTTCATACATAAAAACCATTGTGATTGAAACTTGGATTTGAATTTCAAATCTCTATCCGAATTCTGTTGTTCTATATTCGTATTTATAAAATGAATGTATTCTATTTTCGTTTTTAAAAATGAAGCTAATGTTAATTATTATAAATAATGAGGAATGCCATTCTTTGGACTTAAAATTAATTATTTGTAATTAACGGGTATTTATCGCGTTTCTTCTTCCTCCTTTCTTCTTCTTCTTTTCTCGACGTTTCAACAGGTTTGCACTCTGTCGTGGTCACGAGATGACTGGAAGAAAAGAAGAAGAAGAAAGGAGGAAGAAGAAACGCGATAAATACCCGTTAATTACTAATCATTATGTGTTCAGATCGCGTAAGTTTCAAAACATTAATTAAAATTAATTTTAGGCATAATATATTAAAGCAAACTTCCACACGTTATAATTACCAAATAACTTATATTTATCTAAGGTGGGTTAAAATAAAATTGCTGGTATATACGGTTCAAATATTTTTAATAACGGATTGTTATAGGTATGTATTTTAGGTCGCAGATATTTTAGAGGACAAATCATGCCATCATTGTCATAGACAGTTAGAATGGTTTGTACTTTATCTACATTATTATACTGCGATTAATAAAATCGCAGTTTCTTTTGTCCGAATCATCATAAACCTAATAGGTCGGTACCTAATACGTCATCAGAATTAAAAATGGTAGATCCCGATGAAAAAGTAAATAAATAATAATGAATGAATGATTCATGTTGCTGGCTTTCATGAGAATTCCTACTTACATACAAATTTGAGATGTGTAAACTACCGTAAATCTACATAAAGGAACTAACAGTGCGTGCATTTCGCCGGAATAACAGCTATAGAATAATAAAACTATTACAAATAACAATATTTTGAAAATTCTGAGATAGTTCTATTAATTTAACTGCGAGTTTTAATTATTTTGTAACTATTTTTTGTTTAATGCCGGCTAAACACTAGAACTACTCTACGATAGAATATTCTACAAACTAATTAATATACTATGGAAATTTTCACATTAATCAACTACCTATCACTTTCGTACTCTAAACTTATTAAATAACTTAAAAATAAACTAAGTAGTCAATAAATAATAGTATATATTAATAAAACAATCTTTATTGTTTGGGTTCATTGAACCAATAATCTAGTAAATGACGCCTGAATTATACCTAATTAGAACCGAACTCATAATGACGTATAAGAAATCCGTAAGGACCTCTTTTATCTGTTCAGTAGATGTTATCTCGTAAGTTATACACCAAGGTATCTGCTACAAATCAGTCGTTTACAAAATGTACAATCATTTATCTTAAATATTATGGTTGATAAAAATAAATATAAGCACTGAAGACACTTTACTCGTAGATACAACGTCGATTCAATTATGATTCCAACGAATTGAAAATTAGAGCAAATTGAAAAGACGAACCTCCGATAGTACTAGATAGTTCATTATACCAGACAATTCCAATAAAGCACATTGTTGAATCTGTGAAGCAGCCGCTGAATTTACAGAGCTCTACAATAAGATAATGATATTGATAAGCTAGCGCGATTCGCTTTTGTTTTCTCATTCAATTCTACAGTGATGTCATAATCCCGAGAAAAAAGAAATCCCTCTTTTGCGACCCTTCAAAATTTAGCAAATGGTGTTTCTGAACAGTGAACACGTCGCTTATCGTATGACTTCTTTCCTTTATTATGCTGGATATCTTTAAATTCATATAAAGCATGTGAATTCATAGATATGGTAAATTCCAATTTCTGAAAACGTCCGTCGTAAAATTCTTGAAAAACTTTTTGTTTTACAGAGCTTTTAATGCGGTGTTCTATGAGTGAAATTGGACTGTAGGTTTCGAAACATGAAAGTTGATTTAAATACTTATTCACGATAGTGAGGGTCTCAGTCAGCTAAACTAATAGTTTCTATGATAATGGTATTGCCGCAGAATCGCCACCACACAAGCAATTTCGTATCTTAATAGCGTAACTTATATGAAATGAATTATACTACAGATGGAGACAATATAAATCACGTCAAAAGTGAAACTTTTGAAAAATTTGCAAATAGCACCTCTCTTTTATCGAAGGATTTACATGGCGATTCTGCGATGATACCATCGGCAAAGGCAAGCGATTGCCTAGCAGAATTGGGGTCCTGGATCGTTTTTGTAGCTTTTGCTGCCATAATACAATAATGTGACGATTCATACTTTCACTGTGTTGAACCTTTATCAAAACTAATTTGCATGGAATAATTAGTAAGTTTTCAGCAAATGAGGAAACAGGGTTTTGATATTCCGTCTATTGAAGCAAATACCTTCTCAAGTATAACCGTAAATTCGGATATGCTGGTCGTCACTACTTCATCAAATCGATTCTGGATCCGAGTCCTAATACCAAAATCAATGACACTTCCACACCCATCAAAGTTCTTACACTTTTTCACTTGTCAAATTCAGGTTCAATTAATTAGGACCAGATGTCTTATCTCACATTGGAAGGCGCAATGCCATGTCCTGCTTCTCGTGAGCTAGAAGGTGGGCCACGTGCCCCACAGGTGGTTCTGCGCTCATAAGGCGCAGAGCTGCTGCTATGGACAGTCCATTGAGTTGGGGCTGGGCGGGCCGCCCATGACGCTGTAGGGCGGGCTGTGCGCCGGCAGCGACTGGATGGAGCCCATGGGCCCGTGGTACATGTCCATCTCCAGCGACGCGTCCGGCGAACACTTGTCCGACATTTTGTTCTCCTGTTTCGTCACCATTCGCCGCCATTTCGCCCGAGCGTTTTGAAACCACACCTGTGAACAAAAACGTAACTATAGTGTCGGAAAAAATAATCGTTGGAACGTCGCGCCGCCAGCGAAATGTAAACTTAATTCGGCGAAAACGGTCGCACCGGTTGCAGAGCCAACGGAATAAAACAACTCACAGCCTCCAATTTTCCCCGACGATATAGTACCTGCCTGCGAGCTGCGAGGCGGCGGCGCGGCGCTTCCGCCCGCCGCCGCCGCAAACCTCTCTTTGCGGAAGCTCGCTTCTTTTCTTGTGCACATTTCTGTCGACATTTTATGGGGCACGTGAGAGCGTTCCACGGATTTGCAGTTGTGGGCTACGTTCCGAGTGCAGATTTAATCTGTAATTATTACTGTGATTACGATTACCTAGCTAGCGAGCTAACTAGCGAGTCTGCGGGCTCGGCCCAGCCGCCCGCCGCCGCCCCGTGCGTGACGCGCTGTCTCATTGCTTGCGCAGAGCGCGTATCGAGCGTCACATTCCGCAAGCCGTTGTTATCGAGCCAATGTTCATTCAAACCACAAAACTACAATAGGTGCGGAAGTAGATAATACGTAACGTTATAACTATGGTCTCGAACTTATTTTGCATTGAGGACAAATCGATAGTTACAGACAAAATCAGAAACCGCGCAATAATCGAATATTTGAACTCGTAAGAGCGACGCGCGAATCTTGCGGCCAATAGCGCGTGGCCGAGCCTCTAGCCCCGCCCCCCGCGTCATGGCCGCGGCATGCTGATGTTGCCTTATGCCAAATTTAGATAAACGATTGCCTGGTTTTTGCTACTAAGCACGTGCCTTCGTCTTCTCTACTTTTGAGCTCCTCTAGAGTGCCCACCAACACAATTAATGCCTGTTGCTTACAATAACTTCGACAGATAACTAATAACCACGCACCACCCCCCCCGCAGCTGTCATCGTAACTAGACGGGCCGGTATATTATACCGCATGTTTGAAGAATGGCTGGAAAGTTGCGCTGGCGCACGATTGATGGCTCTCTACGACAGCACGACGCGCTGACGGCTCAGATAAGACATGGTGGTCCCGAAACTGTGTTCTGTTATGAATGAGAACATTTCATTTGGATGATTTATATTTTTAGGGTTCCGTTTAAGAAATATTTTGGGGAAAATATCAGCGTTAGGTAATCTAGTCTTTGGCTCAAGTTCTAAGCCAAAACCAAAAGCTATTCTTACACGAGACTCGTGTAAATTTGCCGCGACAAATCATTTATTATAAAGTGTCGCGTCCAGCAGTGTTTCTTCAAAAATAACATTTCACGATCATAATTTACGTCTCAATTTGCTTTGGAACCATCAGTGACTTATAAATTGAAGATAAAACATAATGGAGAGAAATTTTTCAGTAGAGTTTCAGTTTATTTTATGAAGTCGTTCAGATTGAAATACATTTGTGTCTATTTTTATGCGAACAAAGAAAATATGAAAGTCAATGTGTTACACCGACGGAAAAAGTGATTTTATATGGTTTATATTTTATATTTTATATGGATTGATTTTAATTGTTCAGCCTTACGTTGAGAGCAGAAAAAAAAGTGTTCATTTATTGGTCTGGTTATTCTTTTCAATCTTCTTGCTAGACTAGACGAATTATTCGATTTACAAAGCCGCCTCTAATAGATACGCAATTAATTAGATCGTTTAGTGTTTATGTTCCAAATACTCCCATATCTTATTAAGATGGTATATATTTATTTTTTCTCACAACCGACATTATACGATTTCAATTACTCATACTGATATCGATCTGTCCCCGGTAGCTGTTTGAGAACATTGACTAAACGCTTAGAAATGTTTATTTATACCTCACTAGCTTCTTCCTGTGGCTTCACACGCGTCTTACCATGATGAAAAGTAACATTTCTAATATTTCTCTGAACTGGCGTTATCTACAGCCAAATATATCAAAAATAATTAAGTTTATGAAGAACGAAAATAACAAATTTATAAACAAATTAGAACTAAAATTTACAGTTGAAAAAATTGACCTTACTGCAGACTGTTGTAAACAATGTACAGGTCAACAGAATCCATAAACAAATTTTAGTTCTTTAGTTTTAAAATAAGCCCTTTTTGCTTTGTTTTTTTTTTAAAGTAAAATTTCGAATCATGTTTTTTATCGATTTAAATACACTAAGACGCATTTTATGAAATTTAATTTTACGAGCTTGCTCAGTCGTAGATCTGTGCTTGAGCACAGATAACATAATACGCTTGGAGTAACATTTATGTCATAGAAAAGCGTTACCCAAGCATAGTTTGTCAATCGGCCTTGGCCTCCGCTTTTGTGTTGTTTAACAGGAACAATGAGCAAGCTCTGAAGAAGTTACTCGGAGGATTTAGCTACTTAGCTTTAGAACTAAAATTAAACTTTTGAGATATAAGGACCACATCTTAATTGATCATGAAAAACATCCTATTGACGATTACAGTCCGAATAAATAGCACGCGGGAACCCTAATGTTAACTATATTTATGTTTCATTAATAATAATAATAACAATAATGTTTTATTCAATTATAAAAGATACACAGTCTTCATAGTTGAAGACACCTTTTAAGTATTATAGAAATATGTACTTGTGTTAGGTGCCTTCGCTCTTCCACGTTTTAAACTATGTATGTATGAGTTTTAAAGGCTGGTAATTGGTTGATAGCATATATTCATAACACTAATAAGCCACTAATTCAACCCTTGTGGTCGACGCGAAGGTAAATTCAGGAGCACCCGTATGGAACAAACGAGCGGGCATCACTCACTCGCCAAATAATGGCTCCTCATTTGGAGCTCTAACGCCGTCACAGACAATTGCCGATACACAAATCAAGCCACAGTAATGCAATCACTCTAGCATTACATCCACGTGAATTAAGATATTATGTAGTTGTTTTTGACCAATAAGTCAAGCTTTTCAATACTTACGATAAGATATGTAATTAATGTAATACGACATAAAACGAACTTTCAATTATTAATAACACGAAATACCTAAGCCCAAATGTAAATACAGACTACCAAAATTTTCATACAAATATTCAAGTAACTAAGCCTGAAGCACCCTACATAAAGACCCTAATAAATTTCAAACAAACACGATCAAAGCAGCTCAAACATTCTTCTTACGTGTAAATAAAAACTGTAGAGATGTGATTAATAGTCCGGTATTCCTAAAATAAATAATAAATGAATAAATTAGGAGGGTGAGTCGGGATGTCCGCTCGGTACAAGTTCGCGCAACCAAGTGACAAATGGTCGCCTTTTGAACGTGCAGCGGAAATTATCTGCCCAACCGAGCGTCTCAAAACGTCGCGCCGTACTAATTGCTAGAGCGTTTGATTGTGATCGTCTTACGCCGACGCAAAAGAAGCGTCAGCCTTGGCTGTGCTCACAGAGAGTTGAGATTCCTCCGAATGGAGCAGTTCATTATTCTCACCAAAAGTACTTAGAAAGTAAAATTATATCTGGCCGAATGTCGAGGTGTGACCGGGCGATACTAATTGCGGGGGTTGGAGCGGTATCTTGCTTGTCGGAAGGATTTGTGTGCCGTTAAGACACGTCATTATTACCTACTGCCATCCCTACTGCGAGACTATTCCAATTTATATTATTACATTTAGAATTTTGGTATATATAGTAAATTTAACAACCAATTTGAAAATATAGCTACTCCATGGCATATCAGGTATTTTTAGTTTTTGAGCAGGTAATTGGTGCGCTTATAGAGTATTATGTAAAAATCAGGTACCTATACGATTGATCGCACAATAAACGAGAACAGGAAAAGGCACTTTTTCAGTGGACTAATTACCGCGCTACTTGAACCGGAGTCGTTTTTCAAGATGGTTGTGGGAGAAAAAAGGCATCGAGTGACAAATCACGTAATTGCGGACGCAAGGAGAGAAATATGGCGCGGTTTGTTCTAAATGCGCCGGCGCGCCAGCACGGGTGACAGCGCCTCCTTAAATCAACCGGGCCCTCTCGTGCCCGCGCGGTAATTACACGCTAGGCATGCGCTTTTGGGACATATATTCAACTGTCAAATTTCAGCTTAAATTATTCAAGAAACTTCCATAATACCGTTTGAGGTTCACTACTTTGAATTGCATTGATATTACTTCTACACAGTAAGAGTTTAGACTAAACTTATTTGGAGCATTATAAGAATAAGGATTACAAGAAATTCACAGGCAGGCGTATTTCTTTGAAGGCAGCTTGGAGATGAGAGCCTTTGAGTTGCGACGCCTAGGCTGGCGGCGGCGAGGGTGCCTGCATAACCGCTCTCAAACGCCCCTCACCTTCCATTCACTGTTTCTGTGCCCCGCAACACCAACGCATTTTACAAACGTAACCCTTTGAGATCCACTACTTCTTCCAAACGCTAATTGCAACCCACCTTTAACTTGAATGCACTAAGGTTCAATATTGTCGTAAAAGCAATTAGTCTCGTAAATAACTCGAGAGGTGAGAGACATAAATCTTCACATTTCAGCCTCCACGCAGCATTATTTAGTGTACGTTAACTGAAAAACATTTGCCTTTTTGAACCGTTTGAAATCGAATTGCGTTATTCAACATGCGGCTATTCGTGTTTTATGATTTTATTGGTGGCTATAATACTTTTGATGGCTGCGGTGCAATCGAGTACGAGTGCTTAGGCATAACGGTTTATGCGAAACTAACATCAACATTTTCCTCTAAAATGCTTTGGTGTTTATAAATTCTTTACCAAATATGAAAACAAAGTAAAAAAAGTCTATCCCTTTTCTCATTTTTTATGCATCCTTTTACATAAACGGGCTTTATTTTTAACAAAACGTACCTACCTAAACGAGAGCAAAGATAAAATCCTTATCCTTATCTGTGCCAAACAAAATGGCGACTGGGTCGCGGGAGATTTTTTGTCAAAAATTCTTGATCAATATTCGGAGGCCGGAGGGAAGGGGTCCCCTTATAATTGGTGGGGGTTCTTCCCCTCTGGGGTAGGTATATGGTTTGCAGCGAAAGTTGGGAAGGTTCGAATTCGAGTCGCAAGACGGTGCCTCCCGTTCGCTCAATTACTTCTAACCTACTCATATAAAAGTTCGGTGAAATGATTCAACCGAATAACATTACCTTTAGTTTGCGATAGCAATAGGTTATAGCTTAAAAATACTTTATTGTTATAAAACAGTTATTATGAGCTGTATCGTGCTACTCATTTACTATTTTGTAATAATGCAGAAACTAGCAACATAATATTTAAAACGAGAAGAATTTGAATGTATACATACAAATGACGAAATGAAACAACTAAAAAGTGATAAGAACAAAAGGTCCCTTTGTACTGACCGAAGCTCTACATTAAAGAACCGCCTCAAGCAAACAAATTAACTTCAATACGGAGTTCTAAATGCGAGATATGTGCCGAAGTGTGCATTAGCACTTTACGTGTGTTGGTAAAAGGCAATGCCGCGGGTAAACCTTCCTCGGCAAGCTTCACTTATGAAAGAGATTCTTTACAAACGCTGTCTCAATCTAAACCGGGAGCTAGATGATCCGGAACTAAGGTTTTAGCGTTGACAGTAGTCAAATAAAACTTAAATATGCCTATAACAAACATAGAGATTTAGGTAAAGTTATATTGTCTTTGGTTTTATAAGCACTCGTAGTTCCAATAATAACTTTATTTTACTTCGTTGTCTCTGGGTTTTCACGCCCTCAGATAAAAGACTGAAAAAACTAAAGTAAATATTTTTTATTAATCTCATTCATAATCACGATGATGTCGTTTTTTTTAAATGATTATTATCGCTATGGTTAGATAAACAGGTTTAATTACGCGCAACACGGTTACTATCTCAATGGCACTTTCGAGTGAGGTGTTCCTACCTTATAATTCGAGACTGGACCAAGCAACGTTGTTAGTATGTTTCTTAGGTTACACTACATTTATCGACGCAGCGTCCGTACTATGTTAGTACCATGATTTTTGTAGTACATTTCTACCAAGCTTCTATGAGCGATCCTCTAGCATTTCATCGGTTGGGACTGCCGACGTAACATCATAAAGACACCGGGTTTTTTAGACCGGAGGTTTCTTACTGGCATACACCTTTAACCAAGCTGTTGTGGTGTAGTGTATTGTGGCGTCGGGACAATTTCGGTTTCATTTATTTTGTATGTATGATTAAGGCTAAGAGAACTTTTTTATTACATACTAGCGGTCCGCCCCGGCTTCGCACGGGTATTAAACAAAAATTTCAGAAATTATACACACTAACACGATGGGTTTCACAGTTTTCATACGGATCCCTTACTTTTTTTAACAGCATTGGGATTTTTGACATTGACTCGACACTCCATAACTGACACTGGCCGTAGAGAAAAAGCAAGCACCGTGCGTATATATTCAACCTCCTTTTCTATTCTGACGCGCCATAATAGAAAAAGAGGTTGAATATACAGCGCACGGTTCAATTATTGAATTTTTCATGCGGATCTCTAACTTTTTTGAAAATAATATATAGCCTATGTTCATCACGGAAAATTCAGGATTCTAATGGTGAAATAATTTTTCAAATCGGTCCAGTAGTTTCGGAGCCTATTCAATTCAAACAAACAAACAAACATACAAACATACAAACAATCAAATCTTTCCTCTTTTTAATATTAGTATAGACTAGCAGTAAGCATCGGTTTCGCTAAAAATTTCAAATTTATTGTTTTTACGCACATAAGTTTACTTTATTGTTATGATAATAAGTTATCATAACAATCACTAACTTTTTGAAAATATTCTATAGCTTGTGTTTATTAAGGATAACGTAGGATTGTACCTAATAGTGAAAGAAAAGTTCAAACAAGTTAAAACTCTACATTACCCTGACGAACAGAGGCTATAGAGTATATAATTTTATACATTTTGTTAAATATCCGTGTAAATCCGGGGAGTACTGCTAGTGCTAATAAGAGATGCAGGGACAAAAAGATGTGCGGCCGTTTCTTATTTACACTATGCCTGAGATTTCTCTCAGTGCCCGATCCTCAGTCCACTTTTGGTGTATAATAACACGCAGGTACGTAATAATGATGCTGCGTGGCAGTAATTTGTGCCACCAACACGCGAATTCCACGAAACATTTATCCGTGCAACTTATTGACATCCTACTGATTTTAGTAAAATGTTTTTGTCAATGTTTTTGTCATCGCGTAATTGTCGCATTTCGAACTTTGTAGAATCTTTATTTGATCTCGACGAATAATTTTGGCACTTCTTATATAAAACCTCACCAAAGAAAATTGGGTAAATTTATTCATAAGATATTGGACTAAGAATATTGAGAATCGATAGCGTCACTTTCGAGTGAGAAATGGTAAAATCGCCATATTTCTTATTTAGCAGTGTTGTTAGCTAGTCAACGATATATGTATGGCTTACCTTTAGTTTAGGTAGCTGTAGTGTAAATAACCATTCAAGACGAAAACCTCTGAACAGCTTTTTAATAAAGCTTCACACTATGCACCAACTCCATCTTCTAAAAGGACCTTTAAATTCAACCGAATGGATAAAAATCAAAAACAAAGAGCAGTAAGTAGTCACATACAAATTAAAAATACATTCGCAATACATTCATATCGTTCGATACAAGGCGAGGCGATATCGACGACATTAAATTCGCATTAGCTCCCAACTACCGGTTTGTTCGGACTTACAATATTTTATGCGTTTGACACACTTGAGTTGAGTTTGCGAATGACTCAGATGGGATCGTGATGTAAACTTCAAAAGCAGACCTTATAGGATCATACGTTTGAAGCGTGTCCAAGTTTTTCAATAAGGAGAATTACATACCATTCGATTAAAACTGGCCAAAATATCAGTTTTCTGCGAAATACGAACGCATTATAGATGGTATCACTTGTTGAATTAAATTGTAATGCAAAGAGATGATTGGGTATAATATTATTTTGGGAATTAGTAAAATGGCACGTTGATGAGAAGTTTATCGTGCACGTTGTCACGAGAAAATATTCCTGATTCTACTGAGCTTACGGTATACTTCTTTTTCAGGAATTATGTATGTAAGTTACGTAAAAGGTACAATGGCAAAACAAAGCGATGGTACCTACATGATATTTTCTAGACATATGTATTTCAGAATCCACTCATTATATCAGTAACCAATATACTCAGGTGGAACAAACTTTTATATGTGTAAGTCGAAACATCAATTTTATGTGTACATTTAGTGTAAGATCTTGTCCAAGGGCCTAATACTGCTTATTAATAAGAATGGTATAGTCTAAGAATAGAAAATAAGACTTTAGTATACGTGGCGATTCCGCTTCGATGTAAAACTATTGATTTAACAGAATTAGGCCCCAATATGAACTAAACAAAACCATGCAAGTGCATAGTTTTGTTTAGCTCATGGACACGTGATATCAGATATAAAAGCAGCATATTACCTGCAAAACTCGTTTGGGAAGTCCAGTCTTTTGGCTCAGCTGCTTCAAGTCTTTCGCGTCGGGGTTGTGGTTGATCGCGAAGTAAGACTTCATGGTCCTTAACTGGTGGTGCTTGAAGCTGGTCCGCATTCGCTTGGTGCGGGAGGTGGAGCCGAGCCCGCCGCCGCCGCGGAAGCCCATCTCCAGATACTCGGAGTTCATATCTGGGAGAACAGGGACGCTGCTGAAGACTCGCATTTGTAAGCACGTAAGAGTCTACACACCAATGTCGACGACACAACCCGGCGCAGCGGGTTCGTGTAATGAATGATGTATGCAGCCGACACTGTGTTGTCAACTGGATGGCGGTTCTTCGACTTTGTTGTGTAGACCCGGTAGATGCCACTAACACATACCAGCAAAACAAAGTGAACTAGTCTGTGTTACTTATGCTGGGTTCCTAGTCATTTGGCTGCTAATATAGATACTGGGAGTAGACAAATCTTAACTTTCTTGTTGCATACTTTTAGATTAGTAAAATCTTTTCAGAGACGTTCACTCTCTGAATTAATGTTATTACAAAATTAATCATATACACGATCCAAAAGTTTGCATAACAAATAATAAATTCTGTATGTGAAGCACTGCAAGTGAAGATTTGTCTGTTCAAAAATACTGTTTCCAATATATCCATATTCTTTTAATGTAGGTAAGCAGAAAAACTATAAGAACCAAGCATAAGTGGTGGCGTAGATAGAGATGAGTATAATGTTATAGACGTCACAATTTAAGTAGTTCAAATTACTTGCTGTTGGCGCATAACGTTAGTTGGTATGTCATATATAATATAATAGATACGATCCTAAATATGGACTCTACTTTACAATAAATTTCTAATTAGTTTAAAAATAGATCATGAAGTCGCAAAACAGTCGCATTGCCAATTCGCCAATATTATAAAACAATTATAAATCTGACCTACACAGTTTCAGCCGTAGAACATTTATAGTTTCATAAAAAAATTTAACCCCGCATAGTTTTGGAAATACCGTTCCACACGGCCCTTGCCTCCGTTGAATGCCTAGCTCAGGGTTTCCAAAGCGAAAATAACCACGCACTTTATGTGGTACACATGTGGTGAATGGCCCGTGACACGCACGTTGTGTAGGTGCGCTCTGTGTCCGTGGGGTTTCCGTAGCGACGTCGCCGACCGCTCAGAAGGTTTACGATCACAAACACTGCTATTTTTCGACGAAATTACCTTTTGTTTGATTAGAGCCTAGTATCGGTGGTAAAAGTTTTATAATATAATTAGGACCGTGTAAAATACCGCTTAGCTTGTCGAGTGCTAGAGACCTTTTGAAATCCGTTAATTGGCATAGTTTGCCAGCTGTTGATTACTGCTACTGTATGAAACTCCGGCTACACATTTGACAAAAACGTACCTACACGTACATCTCGTTATTCAATGAATACCGTATTCATTTTATTCCAAGCTTTGATGACGTATTTACCTACCATCGAAAAGCTCATGATACTGATCAGCGCCGCGCCGGTCTGTGCCAAAACATCGTTGTCAGCTTTTAAAACTGCTTTAATTTTTGTGGGTCACAATTTTGTCCGTTCCGAAGCTAGGCTGCGAACAATTAGCCCAGCGGTAATTATGCAGAGGCCCGTTGGACCGTTTTACCCGCAGCTTAATGGCCGTGCGCTCGATTCGCGTAAATACACTGCGATTCCGAACGCGCCGCACCATAAACAATGTTTACTTTTGAAAATTAAGAGAATGCTTGAAATGCTTATTTGCTCTGGTGGGTTTGTTACCCGCAATATTGACTTTTATTGTGGCTACTGCTTTTAACTTTCACAATTTAAGTTTAACTCTATGTTATAGTAGACTAGCAGTCCCCTCCCCTTCTCCCCGGCTTCGCACAAGTATAACAAAAAATTCAAAATTTATACAAATTTGCACACTAATACGGTGGGTTTGAAGTTTTCATACGGACCCCTAACTTTTTAGCTACATAGGGAGAATTTTTGAAATTGACTCTCGCACTTCTTTTTCTTGAAATTGACTTTCCTCCCGCTCTCCTGTGACGTGTTGTAAAGTTTATGACTCTCCTTAACTGACACTGGCAGAGTCGTAGCGACAGCAACCGGCGGCGGCGCCATGTAATAAAAAAGTTGAATATTATAGCACATCGTTTTACATTAAAGTTTTCATGTGGGTCCCTAACTTTTTTGAAATTTTTCTGTAGCCTATGTTTATCTAATGGTGAAAGGTTTTTCCAATCGGTCCAGTAGTTCGGAGCCTATTCAATTCAAACAATCAAATCTTTCCTCTTTATAATATTAGTTAAGATATGTATAAAGTATAGATAAATAGATACCTATATTCTTGGAGATATCTGCCTTTGTTCTGCATTTTGAATAAAATGTGTGTCTAGTTCAGATGTAGATAGACCTACATAAGTAACTTATGTCCCAACATATTTTCTAGAATAGTTTGTGTATAAGATAGGTCAGTACTGAATAATAAATATAAAAATCCTACGGCTATCCGTTGTGGTAAGGTTTAATTTAAAGTTATAAAGCATAAAATAAAAAAATATATATAAATTATATTGTTATAAGTAATGATGAACCAAAAAAATAAAGGAAAGAAAGATTCATTTATTTGGCAATAGAAATAGGTAGATACATTAATCTTACATGTTTGACAAGAAAATAAACAGTTATTTCAATTTGATTGTAAATGTATCTATTACTATCTCCCTTAGAACTGCAGTAATGTACAACAGACAATCGATATTTGCGCCCTATTCAGATCATAGTTTTTATTCAGAAAACTATGCTTTGATTTGTCATAGATAACGACGACAAGCAAAATGAACACGTTGATAAGGCGATCTTGCAGAGAACGATACTGCTTCGCTCAAACAGAAATGAAACTCCGTGGAAAATGAAGAACATCACTTTTCGAGATATATTAATAAATAGTACCTACACTAAAACCCACCATACAATAAACAAGAAAGTCAAGAGATGTTCCGAAACGTCTCGCTATCAATCAATAAATAACATCGCAGCACAAAATGCCCCGTCTGTTAGAAGAAGACATTATTAATAGATTGAGACACAAAATGTAAAAGATAACGCGCGGGTTCTTGAAAAAAAATGTATAAAAAAGTAGCTTGAGATATAAAAAGATCATTGTGATCTCATAAATTGTACTAACCATTCATGTTTAGCGTTAGAAAAAAAACGAGATTTCCTACACGATAAAACTTCGTCCGGTGAGTTTTTTTTTGCGGTTTACCGTCCCAATGACGTAGCAGAATGCTAGATTAAATTGAAAGAAACGAGTTTCAATAGGTGAGTAATAAAAAGATTTCTGAGATTGTCAGCATGCCTTGTGGAGTTAAAAAGGTAAAAATTAAAAAATTCGTCGGCGCTAGTGTTGTATCGCATAACATGTCAGCGGGGGTCGCTACTGGTGGCCTTAACTCAGCGCCGGCCGAGGCCGCGAGTGGCGAGAACCATTCGGTCAGTGGTCATATTTCACATGTTATTACTACTTAAAAAGGTAGAGTTATATGGCGTCGATAGATATCAAATGAGCGCGGGAGATGACAACAAAAAGTTAATCTTTGAGATGTTTTACATAGTCGACGACCTCTGTGGCGCGGTGGGCGAAGCTCCGCAGAACGTTGCGGGTTCGATTCCCGCCTCAGGACAAATATTTGTATGATCTGCAGGTATTTTTAGGGTGTTCTGGTCCTTTTATTATAACAAAAAATATCTATCTATTTAATATATTTTATTATGTATATCAGTCACCCATAACACCAGCTCTGCTTAGCTTGGAGCAGCAGGTGATGCTGTGTGAATTGTCTAGAATTATTATTCATTATTATTAGTATCTATAGCCATTAAGCATAATCCAATTGGGCGATTTACATCGGCGCAAACGAAACCATAATGATTAGCTTACTAGAAGATCTAAAATCAATCACGTTCGTAGATGTGAATAAATAACCATGGTTGTAAACCTACAGTAATATTATTGTGAGTAATATAATCGTTTTCGCGGATTGAATTTCATGGCATAATACGATAATAAATAATGTCATCTACTATCGCAAAGCTTATCAGAAAAGCGTTCAATAATGTCGTTCAATGTAATCCTAAAACGACTTTTAATAGAAAGATAGTATGCTACCTATTCAATTTGTGACGTCCATATTCCAAATTTCTTGAATTCGAAAGGGTTTGAGGTGGAGTAATAAAAAGGCAACGATATATAGCTATAGGGCCGGTGTAAATTGTGTGTGTGTGTGTGTGTGTGGTGTGCCACTGATACAGATGTCTTGCGCGCGATAGCGGCGGCAACAAAATGAAGTAACATGGATATCACATTAACGAACTGACATGTGTTAGTGTGCCCATAATTTTAGAGAAAAACTTAAATATTATTTGAATGTCGATAGCAAACTACAAAACTTGGATATTATAGTCAGTTGAAGATTAAAGTGAAAGCCACATTGAAGTAGCATGTGTTGAGTTGGAGCAAACTATTGTAGTAAGCGTATACACCCCACCATCAGCCTCTTTTGAAATATTTGAAAAAATTATGGATGACATCTTATTTAAAATATCAAAATCAAACAAAAATCTCATAGTATGTGGAGACTTTAATATTAATCTTTTAGAAGTGTACTCCTTAAGTAGTAGATTAATTAACTTATTTAACTCTTATAATCTAAAGCCACTATTTTTGGAACCCACTAGAATAACTGAAACTTCAGCAAAATGTATAGATAATATGTTTGTTTGCTTAAATGATAAAATTGTTAGTAAAAATATAATAAGTAACTTAAAATCAGACCACTTAGGTCAAATAATCAAATTACAAATTAAAGTTAAAAATAATAATGTAAAAAAAAAAATAACATACATACCTGTGACCACCAGTCGATTTGAGCGGTTGAAATTGGATTGGGATTCTAAACCACCACCTTGTTACTCATATAACAACCCTAATGAGTCATATTGCAGTTTTTTTAACAAATTCACCACTGCATTCAATTCAATATTCACACCCAAGTCGATTGTGGTCTCAGAAAAACTCAACTTTAGTGAGTGGGCAACAGTAGGTATACATAAGAGTAGGCAAACTTTGTATGAACTGTATAATGAAAAACAATACAATTTTAGTCTTGAGTTCAAAGAAAAAGTAAAAAACTACTCAAAAATGTTCAGAAAAGTTTGTCAAATGGCAAAATCAAATTATATAAGCTCGAAAATCAGAAATAGTGAAAATGTAATAAAATCGACATGGAAAATAATAAATAGTGAGACTGGAAAGGTCAGTACTTACGATAATGATTATAACTTAAAGATTAATGATTGCTCAGTCCAAAATGACGTTGACGTAGCCCAAGCATTTGAAAACTTTTTTACTGACATTCCAATTTCTACTACAAAGTGCTTAAACTCATCTCAAGTTATCGCAGTCTTTGCTTATAGAAAATGTACCCAAATGCAAAAATAAATTTAATTTCAATCATGTCAATGAAACTGATATTAAAAAAGCTTTTAATCTATTGAATGTAAAAAAAACTGCAGATCTCTGGGGCGTTTCTGTTAGACTTATTAAACCATTGATTGATACACTTGCACCAGATCTAGCTTTTATATTCAATGAATCTATTGACTGTGGTGTATTTCCTGATCTAATGAAGCATAGTAAAATAATTCCATTGTTTAAATCAGGTAGTAGGTCTGACCCCACTAACTTTAGACCAATATCAGTTTTGCCAACGTTCAGCAAAGTTTTTGAAAAACTTATTTTACATCAATTGCTAAGGCATTTCGATGGCAATGACCTGCTTCACTGTAAGCAATTTGGGTTTACTCGCGGCAGGTCTACCACTGATGCTGGTGTAGAGTTGGTATCGCATATTTTTGATGCTTGGGAGAAGTCGCAAGATGCTTTAGGCGTTTTTTGCGACTTGTCAAAAGCATTTGATTGTGTACACCATGTAACATTAATCAGGAAACTACATCATTATGGAATAAAAGACAACTCTTTGGATCTTCTTACTTCATACTTGTGTGACAGGATACAAAGAGTTGACATTAATGGGGAACGTTCTTCGGGATCTGTAGTTACAATGGGTGTACCGCAGGGGTCTATCCTCGGTCCTTTCCTATTTCTTGTTTATATTAACGACCTCCCTCATCTCGTTAAGAATAATCACGAGATTGTATTGTTTGCTGATGATACTTCACTAATTTTTAAAATGAAACGTCATAACACAAATTTCGACGATGTGAATAATGCAATCTCAAAAGTAGTCAATTGGTTTAGTGTCAATAATCTTCTGCTTAATGAAACCAAAACGAAATGTATTAGATTTATTCTACCCAATGTAAAACAAGTTAAGGCCGATGTAAAGGTAAAAGAGGAATCTTTAGAAATAGTAGAAAGTACTGTATTTTTAGGAATAACTTTAGATAGTAAACTTCAATGGGGCTCACACATAGATAAGCTATCGAAGAGACTTAGTTCTGCAGCGTATGCAGTCAAAAAAATCCGTCATCTTACAGACGTTGATACTTCTAGACTAGTCTATTTCAGCTACTTCCATAGTATTATGTCTTATGGCATACTGCTGTGGGGGAACGCTGCAGATGTTAACACCATATTTGTGCTGCAGAAGAGGGCTATTCGTGCAATCTATAATATGGGTCCCAGAGAATCCTTGCGTGAAAAATTCAAAGAAATAAACATAATGACAGTAACATGTCAATATATTTATGAAAATTTGTTGTACACTCATAAAAATATCAATAAGTTCATTAAAAATAGCGATATACATAATTTAAATACTAGAAATAAGAACAAACTGGCTGTGCCCACTACTAGGCTACGTAAGATTAATGTATCTTTTAAAGGGCAATGTATACGCTTCTACAACAAAATTCCAAGTGAGTTGCAAAAATTATCTATAAATAAATTCAAACGGATTGTCAAAAATATACTTTGTAAAAAAGCTTACTATAAAATATCAGATTATCTAGACGACAAAAAAGTTTGGTACGAGTTATGCTCCAACTCTAAAACTAACAATCTAACAAGGTAAAGGTTTCTTGTTCGCTTCTTTACTTTACCTAAAAAAGATTGAAGTGAACAATTAATCAAAGTGATCACTTTATTTCCCATTTTTATTTCTTATTTAACTTGTATTTTGTGACGTGTCCAAGAGTCCTGTAAGGTCTAAAGGAAATAAAGCACTTTGATTTTGATTTTGATTTTGATTTTGATTAATAAGGTTATTTAGATCTCCGCATCATGTACGTCTAGGCCTTAACGAGAGAATATAGGCAATATAATTTGATTATTAATTAGAAGTTAGGAGAAATTAGATCGCTCTTTTATATTTTCAAAACACGTGGACTATTTTTAACAAAGTTCTGTTACCGTAAAAAAAAAATCAGTACCTTTTTTAAAATATTGCTTAGTCTTTTGAAGAGTATTTTTTTAATGTCAATTATAATAACATGTAAGCAAGAAACTAGATTTCAAGTTAGTTCCGTTCAATTCATGTAAATCAAATAGAGTTCAGATAATATATTTAACGCAGGCTTTGTAGAAAGTAATGGACCGTGGAAATTAAAGTAATGTTCCGTTTAATACACCTCTCCATAAACACTTATCAACAATGGACCTTCTAATAATAAAGCTCATATGTTATACTATGAATAACAATTGAAATATTTTTATATCCAATCGTTAGCTTGCTGGTAAATTCAAAACGACTTCGAAACTGGTTTCAGTGACCAGCTCATTCAGAAAAAGTTCGTGTCTATCTTTTATCAGAAATTCCAAAAGGAATCGTAAATGTGTCCTCCGACTTTTTGTTTAATACAAAACTGGAATAAAAAAGTGCATTTTCGAGCCAACTACCGTCGGCGAGGGAACGCGCTGGCATCCTATCAGATGATCGTCGGACGCTACTCGTAACGTCCGATACCGAAAAAAAAGTACCCGGCACATATTTTGGCGGGAAATAAATCACGCCGAAGTAGACGCGGCCATACAAAATTTATGGCGGTCCCGCAATGAAACCGAATGCTGCTGGTAGAAAAATACTAAAAACAAAAGGAAAAAACCTTTAAGGTACCACACGTGACGGTCGGCGCAGATGCGACAACTTCATTACGATCTATAATTTACTTCACTCCCGTTATTGAAGTAGGAAGCGTTCGTTTTTTTTGTCCGCCCGTTAGCGTTTAATTTATGGACACATCGTTTTGAAATACGGGAAGATTGACAAGTTACAATTTTCTTCGAAAGTATATTTTAGTTTGACTCTGTATTTGATAGGATACGAGTTTTACAACGGTACATTTCTTAATTGTAGGCAAAATGGGTTGTTATTGACTTTCATTTTGCAAGGGAGTTGAATTACCGCTCAATTATTAATAGATATACAATGGTGGACGCAGATTTGTAAATAATACAAATTAGATGTATTTGTTAGCGTAATTTTTTTTTCAATGGCCAACGATGACATAAAATCAAAGTATGTAGTAATCACAGATAGACAAACCGAGTCTAATAAACCTATTATTCAGTGCGTGGGAGTGAACTTCATAATTATCAACTACATCTCAGAATAATAAATTTAACTGAATATGACTTTTTGGTACTCCTGTGACGTGTAAATCCGAATCTAGGAGCGCATCTAAAACCATGTGTAATATATACATAACGAATTGGATTAGTTTATAAAATGTAAATCAGCACTTTAACAAAGGTTTAATATCTTTCTGGTTTATAAAATTTCACCATAACTTTTGCAATAAAAACAATCATAAGCAATAAAAATGTGTAACCTAAAAGCCGACACTGAGATCCCATCAATTTCATACAAAACTAACTAGGTAAGAGCGAGGACTCGATACTTTATAACTTGACCCTTATCAACTGTGTAAATAATACTCAAAAGAATTTTAATATAGATTTTCTTTTGGTATGTATATAAAACGTGGCACTATTTCGAAAAGAAATATTTTGTCTGTTAATTGTTATAAAATAATAAATAATGCTGGGCAGTTCACACAGCGTCATGTAACCCCAAGCTAAGCATAACTTGTGTTATGTGGTACATAACTCATAGAATTAATATTTTATACCTACTGCATAGAGAAATATATTTCATTATAAATAAATAATATACAAAACAACCAGAATACCATATACAAATATCTGTAGATTGTACAAATATTTGTCCCCGGCGGGAATCGATCCCGCAACCTCCTGCGTCGCTGGCGGACCTTCGCCCACCATGCCACATCGGTTTTCAATATCGTACCTAGTTGAAACAAAGTGGTGGTAATGATGACTTTAAAAATGCGTTTAATTTCTGCGCATATTACCAAATCTAAAATATCAGAATATCAGTTAAGCAGAGCTCATGCTAAAATTGTTTACTTAAATAGTATTTTTATTTCGCTCTTTTGACCATTTCTGTGTTTGTTTAAGTTTGTAGGGCTGATTGTATTTGTTTAAGTTTTATTGTAGGTATTTGTTTTGGTATGTGTGTCTGATTAGAGGCCATAGTAATTATAATTTTTAATCTACTTTTATACAATTTTTAAGTCTTAGTTAAATTTATATGTAGTAAATGTGCCATAAATAACGCATTAGATTCAGAAAATCTGTAATGTTATTATATGTGCTTAATAAAGTGAATTGAATAAAAAGCCTTAAGATATCACAAGGGTTCTAGTTCTATTACTTACATGTTCTCCTTAGCTTTAGGACTTGATAAAGTTTTGTCAATAGTCCAGCGTTTATTAATTAATTTGTTGTTCAATGAAAAATGTGATGAGATAGATCTAGCGGCATCAATAACTTAACAATATTGCTAACAGCAATTATTAATTACCAAATTAGAAAGAACATGTTATTGAATTTATCTTCATTTATTTTTTCTCCACCCTTGCAAGAAGCTTATCAAAAACACCAACAATATTGCTAGCAGCAATACTGTTGTAGGTCATATTGTTTCATTGTTGTTGTAGTGTAGTTGTAGGTGTACTTACCACAATATAGCAATATTGGTAGTACATAGCAAAAAATACGTAAAGAGAAATTCAAAAACACCTAGGTCCAGCAGTGGACTAACGTGGGCTGATGATGAAGACGATTATGTAATAGAGCGGTTAATAGTATAAACATTGAATTAAAACAATGTAAGCCAAAGAAATAAAGTTATTGAAATCTGCATATATGTGAATTTGCGATATTCAGTATGTGTATATTATGTTTCTAACGAGTTCATAGGAATTTTACTGCTTCGTATTATTAAATGATTTCATCAATACTCCTATTTGAGCCGAGTTGAGGCTGGGGACTGGAATAACCAGAAAATATAATATACTAGCGTAGGTAGGTATACAACACGCCGAGTAGATACCACTGTGTATTTTTGTTTATATAGATGTTTTGAATGAAAAATCACATTAAAAAATATATTATAATACAAAGAGAAAAGATTAGATTGTTTGTTTGAATGGAATAGCCTCCAGAACTACTGGACCGATTTGAAAAACGCTTTTCCATTAGAATCCTACATTATCGATGATGAACACAGTGTATAGAATATTTTCCAAAAGGTTATGGATCTGTCTGAAAACTTCAATAACGTGTATTTGTAAAAACTTATAATTTTCGGAATTTTGTTAATTTTTTCGAGAAGCGTAAAACAGTAAAGTACTGACCGGTAATGAGAAATAAAGCAGGTACCAATCTTAAACCACAAGTATCTAAAATAATTCTGAATGTAATGAAACTTTACTATCCTCGGATGAATGTCATAATGCCCTCAACTAAGGCCGTTAATTATCCCCGAGTAGTTATGCTTAAAAACTACCCTCATATAATATATATACCCTCAGATGATATAAACACTCGGTGAGTGCCGCTGTTGAGTATACAGATGTGATATTGGTGCTAGGTGTGGCGGCACTGTATTGTGTATCGTGGTTATATCTCAAGCCGTATTCACGTGTCCCGGTTGACACCAGATTGACCTACGAAATCCGATAGGTTCTCTGCCCTCTTCGCCAGCTCTGTAGGGAAATGTGGCATGCGATATTTCCACGATAGTAAATTATAAGGTACTAGCGGTCCGCCCCACACTAACACGTTAGGTTTCCCAGTTTTCATAGGGATTCCTAACTTATTTAGCAGCATTGGGGTTTCTGACATTGACTCGACACTCCATACCTGACACTGACGGTAGAGATATTGCAAGTAGCGGAGCCGTAATAAAATAATAAGTTGAACATATAGCGCACGGTTTAATTATTGAATTTTTCATGCGGATTCCTAACTTTTTCGAAAATCGAATGTTCATCACGGAAAATTTAGGATTCTATAGTGAAAGATTTTTTAAAATCTGTCCAGTAGTTTCGGAGCCTATTTAATTCAAATAAACAATCAAATCTTTCCTCATTATAATATAAGTTAGTGCTTATACATTTTGATAGATATATTTATATAGACAGATATATTTTGAATGAGGAAAAATATTTGAAATAAATAACTGTTGGAGCTTTCAAGAGGGAGGATATTATAGGTACTTAAATTCTCAGAAAAAAAATATAAGTTATTGTGATTATTAGGTACTCACCCGTATTGTTCAGCCTATTAGATCCTTGCGTATTTATAGACAACAAGATAAAATAAATGGCACTATTGTTTCACCCACAGACACCCACAAGCTGCATCCCACATGACAGCTCTGAAATTCTTGTACGTTTATTTGAGCAATGGACGTATACGTGGGCCCGCTGCTTTAGGGCCCGGTCGGTTTCTCACGTAGAGGCGTGGGACACAGGCCTCGCCTCTAGACGCCTTTCACTGCATTACGCAACCGCGTTCCCTTATAATTGATATGCTCGTATAACTGGTACTAAACCCGTACCCGACCGCCCGATAAAAAGCAGGACTGCTTGCAAAAATGGCCGCATCGACAAAAACTTACCCGACCAAAACCGGGAGCGGCGGCGGCGGCAGCGCGGCGGACGCAGCAATGCTGAATATCCAATAGAGCGTCGCATAATTTATTGGTCGGTACTTGACGCTTGCATTGTTGCTGCGCTAATCGCTTAATCTCACAAGCAGGTGCCTCTAGCTCTTATTAGGCAAATTGTGTCCCTTATTCGTACATGGTTTTATTAATAAAAATGCAAAAGGGCAGACGGATGGCCGTCGCGCCGGTCGTTTTTGCACTTCGGCAGCGCGTCTTGTCCGCTCTCGGTCGCAAGCTCCGGTCGATCGCATCGCCTCGGTATTTTGCACATGCTCAATGTATTTTTATATTAAAACGATAAATTATAAGTCCTTAGTATGTGGCGGAATCATTAATTTCTTATTGGTCGTGCAGTTATCCTCTTAGTAAATAAGCGTAGTTTTTGTTAGCACGTTGTTGGTGTGTTCTATCCATGAAATGTTGTCAACTTGTTAAAGATGGAGAAATCTCCGAGTAGCCACATTCTTGAACTTCTGCATAGGCAACAGTTTAAACACGTTTAGTATGCATCAATGCGCCTTCTGGCACAAATAGGCAGTATAGATAGGTACACGACTTATACAAGGGTGATGTTACGGTGCTTTCCCTCTGTTGTGTTGACAAATCCATAGAGAGGAATGTACCGCCCCTATCCGGGGTATGATTTACGGGCGAGCATGTAAAAGAACATTGTGTGGAATCGTGTCGTGTTTCAGCTTCATATTCCATGGGGTGACACACCCAATCGTAAAGATACACTTTCATTCTGTGCTTTTTTTTTCTATAAATAAATGTACCTAAATAATATTGAACTTACGACGAGGCAATATTCGCAGAAATTTAGATACCTCATTTATTTCAAAACAAAATCCTTATTATTTTTTCTGGAATTGGCAAAACACCGTGTCTAATACTATTTCAATTTCTTGCAGCTATAGCCTAACTTATAGAGGTTGAATGTTGTTCAACCGTTGCATTTCAATTCCTCTCGCCTCACGCTAAGACTAGTTCCCATAAGGTTTTGTATTAATATAATTTTAAACAGAAAACAATAGGCCGTCATCAGTATCAAGATAGTTTCATCACAACAATGGACGACAAGCCGCAACTTTGTTACTTAATTTAATATAATAGACAAAGTTCACATTACAGGTTAGTTTGTGTTTGTAACAAGCAACTAGCTTAAAGCTCGGGTTTAATGATATTACGGTTTCCTCTGATATATCGAGGTGTCTAATGCGAGTTTGCATCGGTTTATTTCGAAAGTCGGCAGTTGGAATACTTTGAATGGATTCGAAAAACTGTCCAAATCAACCATCACGAACGCAAACGTTTTCACTTTAGAATAGGACACTTAACAAAACTCTAGCTGCGAACACCGTGAGTTTTTCTCGTTTTGATGTGCAATTTTTTATCCGTGCACCCAATGAGCTTGAAGCCCATTTTTTTGATTTTTGACTTCTTTTAATACTTTGTTTATTTGGATTTTTTTATTGTTTCTTTGTTTGTTAGGATTTAATAGGCTCCGCAACTGGGCCAATTTGAAAAAATATTAAAATCTTACATCATCCCCCATGAACATAAGCTACATAGAATTTTTGTTAAATATTAGTGGTTTGTGTTAAAATTTAGTTATAATTTTTGAAATAATTGTTAAATACCCGTTCGAAGCCGGGGCGGACCGCTAGAAGGTATCTAATATATATATATATTGACGACCTCTGTGGCGCGGTAAGCGAAGTTCCGCCTGCGACGCAGGAAGTTGCGGTTCCGATGCCCGCCTCGGAACAAATGTTTGTACGATCTGCAGATATTTTTTCAGGATTGTTCTGGTCGTTTCTATATAATAATAAAACATGTCTATCTATTTAATATATTATTATATATCAGTCATCTAGTACCCATAACACAAGCTCTGATTAGCTTGGGGCTAGATGATGCTGTGGATTGTCCGGCAATATTTATTTATCTATAGCACTGCTGCACAAATGTCTCGTAATACAGGTTCTCTGAGCCCATCGTACGTTCCAGCCTCTTAGAAAACAGGTTCAAAAGTAAGTATAAAAAATTCCAAACAAACTAGTTTTGAAATTTTTACCTGTTGATTTGTGTAATACTTAAGATTTACAGTCTGCAGTTAGCTCAATTGTTTAAATTTTTTATTTAATATATTCTTTGTTAATACATTTGTTTGTTCTAGGTTTTACCCAATTAACATTACTTTTACTCAAATACGACGTCTTGATAATCAAATAAAAAAAATCATTTGTGACATTGTATGTTTGTGGAAAATATTAAAAATATATCTTATTAAAAGTCAAATCTAATAAGCTATATATACCTATCTAATAATCTAATAAGATTCTTATTCTTTATAAGGTTCTGTTAATTTCTTGCTTAGCATCCTTCACGTAGATATTATATATAGGTATATAAATCTTAATAAAATGGTTTGTCGTAATCGCAACGTTCAATCTGTTTTACGTGATTTGTAGATAATGATGTCGTCTCGCACAGGTCACAGGGGGCCCGGGTGAAAGAGTTCCCTACGTGTCAGTTCATTGTAAATACGGATTTCAGTACCACGAACTATCAAGTCCTTGTCGTACAAGCGCTAGCTTAACTCTAGCCGATTTGGAGGTACAGCGTTTGTAAACAAACCTAAAATTTACTCTTTGCCGTGTATTTTTATACTCAATTTACATTACATTAGATTTGAGTTCCTTCAATATATTGTTTACCATTATTACTTATCGGAAACTGAACTCAACCAAGCAAGTTTTAATTATTTGTGAAGTGGTCGGTTTACAAAAATATTGAAGGTACATCGAGTTATCAAAATAATCAGGATAAACACTTGTGAAGAGTTTCACTAGTGCATAGTCAGGGTATCCAATAGTAAACTTTAGCCGATTTAGGTACAAATAAATACGTAATGTAATGAGTGAGGAAAGGCAAGGGCCTCGCAATCTCAGATGTTTTACATAGATAGCATGAAGCGGTTTTATGTTGGCCGGCTGATTTTAAAATAAGACTGTCAGATGATTCAATTATTTTTGCACCGCACCGCGCGCACGCAACGTTCTAATTTCAAAATTGAGAAGGAATTCTCGTCAGGGCACATCGCATGGCACAGGCCCGACCGATCGAGGCGGCGCTGCCAGATAAAAGGACTGGTTTTGGTATCTCGAAAATAAGTTTTTTTTTTAATATACACGGGAAGTTGTCTCTGATAATCTGGCGAAGGTAAGTGCAGTTTTTACTTTAATGTGTTAATAAAATTGTAAGCGTTTTGTCGGCGAAACTGCGAACGGACCGTGTCGGTAGGTATTTAAATTTGAAACAATGCGATGTTTACTGGTCAGATTTACAACTTTTACTGACGAACAATACCAATTTCTGTGTACTCTACTTTAGGTACAAGTTTTTGAATTGTCAGAAATTGGTATTGAGTAGGTAAGTGGTCTGATTTTTCGCATCTGGCTATTCTGGGTCATGCATCTCATCACTCACCAAGATTCGCCGTCATGATGTCCTGATCTTTGGGTTTCTTTTTCCTCGGGCGTCCTTTCTGCCGGGGTGGGGGCGCCGAGGCCCCATTGAAGTAAGGGCCTTTAGGAACCTCGTCGACCCGGGTGAACTCCGGGGAGGCGTAGGGTGGGTAGTGCGCGGGCAGGCCCGGATACGGCCCGGGGCACATTTGCCCCTGCCCGGCCAGCGGCAAATGAGGACCGAACTCCGGCATCGTTTCATAATGCAGCCTGTGGAAATTGCGCATGTTTAAATATGAAAATGTAAGGCTTACTGTTAATTGATGTATTGTACCTCTATTGTAGACATTATTTATTTATTTATTAATATTCTATCTGTTCTTGTGCCATAGGTACTCCTTCTAGCCTTCCCGCATATTCTTACACATATGTAAGGTGTTTATTTCAAAAGAGTTGGATTGATTTATCAAAGTATTTCGAAATAAATACTCTTTAAGTCAGTTCAATGTCTAGAAACTCAATTAACAGACATGCGTATTAGAAATAATCCAGTATAATGAAAATAATTGATTGAGTTCATTTATTATGATAGTTTCGTTGAAATACAATTTTTTTAATTACCGTGCTAATTTCTCGCCCCTGTTTTAATTTAGATCTAACTCGAAGAACTGTTCCACAGTACTATTTCTCACTCTATATTATGTCAATAGAAGAAGACAGAGTGAGAAATAGCACGGCTTTAAGTTAGTAGACAAACTATTATGAATAAGGAGTAAATAAGTATTTTAGTAAAAAACTAAACTAGATTCGAAATTATCAGTTAAATTTGCCCTCACTCACGAGTGCAAGTTGCACAAGTTAAAGGGGTTCAAAAACGGTTTGTACTGTACATACATACTCAGTCTAAACTAAATCTGCCAATTTACATTAATGACCCGCTAAAGTTACAAGAATATCGGCAACCTGTTCATCAAATCATCGAGTGTTAAAACGATATCAAATCAACCCAGCATTGGGTGGGTTGCTGGGTTGATTTGATATCAGAATTACCTACTCAGCGCTGGTGATATGTTGACCCTTGTGAACTAAGCTACACCACCAACAGCAGACCTATGTTTAGCGAAGCCGGGGCGGACCATTAGTATATGAATAAAAACAGATGTCACACAAGCCTATCATACTTGTCTTTATTATACTTGGTCTAATGTAATGGATAACTGCACCCATTGCAAATATTAAACAATATATTATTATAACCTATAAAATATATTATTATGTGCCGTGTGGTGACGGCATAATAAAGAATTTCACCACCCCAACTCATCCCGTGGGTGTCGTAAGAGGCGACTAAGGGAAACACACCGGGGGGCGGGCAGCAGCGCCCTCTGCAGAACTACTCCACTAAACTGCGATCCCCAACCCGCATGCCCAGCGTGGGGATTATGGGCAATACCCCCAAATGACAAGAACCGCCACAAAATGGCCCCCAGTTCCCGGCCGCCTCGCTATTCCTGGCCATGGTAGCGGCCACGGTAACGGCGGGGCAGGGGGTGCTAGGAATCACCGGGCTACATTAGGCTACCACACCCCACACACACTGACCCTGGCAACGTTTAACGGACGCACTCTGAGGCTTGATCACCATCTAGCGCAGTTGGAAGTGGAGTTAGAGAACATTAAATGGCATGTTCTAGGGTTATGTGAAGTCCGTAGAGAGGGGGAGGACACCGTAACCCTAGACTCGGGCCATCTTCTCTACTTTCGTGAGGGTGATAAAACATCCCAGGGTGGCGTAGGTTTCCTCGTCAATAAGGCCCTCTCTAACAACGTCGAAGAAATCTCCAGTGTGTCGACCAGGGTAGCGTACCTGATCCTTCGGCTGTCTAAGCGCTACAGCTTGAAGGTCATTCAGGTTTACGCACCGACCTCGACACACTCGGATGATGAAGTGGAGGATATGTACGAAGACATATCCAAAGCCTTACATCACACCACCAAGGCTCACTTCAACGTTGTTATGGGGGACTTTAACGGCAAGGTGGGAACCCAGACTGGCAACGAATCCCGAATAGGCCCGCATGGTTTTGGTGTTCGAAATCACAGGGGACAAATGCTCGTCAACTTCCTTGAGAAAGAGGGGCTGTTCTTAATGAACTCTTTCTTTAAGAAACAGCCCCAAAGGAAGTGGACATGGCGGAGTCCCGATTCTGTGACTAAAAATGAGATCGACTTCATCATGACGGATAGCAAGCATATATTCAGAGATGTCTCAGTGATCAACAGGTTCAATACCGGATCTGATCACCGACTCCTTCGAGGCTCTCTGAATATAAATTTGAAGCTTGAAAGAAACCGTCTGGTGAAGTCCACGCTCCGACCGAACCCAATCCAAATCATGGCGGGCACCGAGAAGTTTCAGCAGCTTCTCGGGGATAGATTCGCTGCCTTGGAACCCACTGATGACGCTGACGAGACCCTACACAATCTGGTAGAAACGCTGAGGGACGAGGGCATCAAGTTTTGCAAAAAGCAGCGTACTGGTAAGAAGTCCAAACTCTCGGATGAGACTCTTGGGCTGATGACAAAGAGACGGGAAACCACCCAAGCGACTTCGTCAGAGAGGTCAGACCTGAACAAGCGAATTGCGAAGATGGTACGACGCGACCTTCGGAGCTCTAAAACACGCCTCATTGAAGAGGCGATAGAGCGAAACCGAGGGTCCAAAGTATTCACTCAGCAGCTTGGAAGGAGCCACCTGACGAAGCTTTCAACGCACGACGGAAGGACCGTTTTGTCGAAGCCGGAGATATCGGCCGAGATAGAGGACTTTTATGGCCGTTTATACGCTGCACATGCTCCCCGTTCCCAACGAGACGACCACGATTCTAGAGCCACCTTGATACGCCACTATACCGACGAACTGCCAGACATCAGTCAAGACGAGATCGTGTTAGCTCTGAGGCAGCTTAAAAATGGAAAAGCCCCCGGTGAGGACGGAATAACATCAGAGCTTTTGAAAGCTGGAGGATACCCTGTTATACAGGAGTTACAGAGCCTCTTCAACGCCGTCCTTCACAGTGGGAGAACTCCAAAGGCGTGGAGTGGGAGTTTGGTGGTGCTCTTTTTTAAGAAGGGAGATAAAACCCTTCTTAAAAATTATAGACCCATCTCGCTCCTAAGTCACGTCTATAAGCTTTTCTCACGAGTTATATCGAACCGTCTCGCCAGGAGACTCGACGAGTTTCAGCCACCGGAGCAGGCTGGGTTTCGCGGAGGATATGGTACCATAGACCACATTCACACAGTGAGGCAGATTATACAGAAGTCCGAAGAGTATAATCAGCCCCTGTGTCTGGCTTTTGTGGACTATGAGAAGGCCTTTGACTCCGTTGAAACCTGGGCTGTTCTACAATCCTTACAGCGATGCCAAGTAGACTATCGTTATATCGAGGTGCTGAGATGTCTCTACGAAGCCGCTACGATGAGTGTCCGAGTACAGGACCAGCAGACTAAACCGATCCAACTGCGCAGAGGAGTGAGGCAGGGGGATGTCATATCCCCGAAACTGTTCACGAGCGCGTTGGAAGATATGTTTAAGACGCTGGACTGGAAAGACAAGGGCATCAACATAAACGGCGACTACATCTCACACCTGCGATTCGCTGATGACATAGTCTTAATGGCGGAGTCGCTAGAGGAGCTGAACCGGATGCTGGACAGTCTAGCTTCAGCCTCCCGATGTATCGGTCTTGGCATGAATTTGGATAAAACCAAAGTCATGATCAATGCCCACATTGATCCAAGACCGGTGATCGTACATGGCCACCTTCTCGAAATTGTTTCTGAGTACACTTACCTCGGGCAGATTTTGCAGTTGGGTAAAAACAATTTCGAGAAGGAAGCCAAGAGGAGGATCCAGCTAGGCTGGGCAGCGTTCGGAAAACTACGTCGAGTCTTCTCGTCATCCATACCGCAATGTTTGAAAACGAAAGTTTTTAATCAGTGCGTCCTACCAGTCATGACCTACGGAGCTGAGACGTGGACACTCACGATAGGGTTGGTCCACCAGTTCAAAGTCGCTCAGCGCGCTATGGAAAGAGCTATGCTCGGAGTTTCTCTGAAGGATAGGATTCGTAACGAATACATCCGACAGAGAACTAAAGTCATCGACATAGCTCAGAGAATTAGCCAACTGAAGTGGCAGTGGGCCGGCCATATTTCGCGAAGAACCGATAACCGCTGGGGTAAACGTGTTCTTGAGTGGAGACCGCGACTCGGTAAACGTAGTGTAGGACGCCCTCCGACCAGGTGGGATGACGATCTGCGAAAGACTGCTGGCAGATGCTGGATGCGACAAGCCGAAGACAGGGCGCTATGGCGCTCATTAGGGGAGGCCTATGTCCAACAGTGGACTAACATAGGCTGATGATGATGATGATGATGATTATTATAACTATTTGCCTACGTAAATATGTACTACATTCTTAAACAATTATGCTAAGGAAAATAGATTGTCAAGATATGAACTTCAAATCATCATGGGTCAATGTTATTACGAGCCAATGTGCTTATTGATCCTATTGCATATCCTAGTGACATATAAATATAAATATACATGAGAGCAGTGCTTAGATTTCTCAATTCTCCCAATGTATGCATAGATCCTATAGGTATGGATACGTATAAGATATCAGGAATCACGAGTATAAGAAATCAGAAGTCACGAGCGCGCGTTTAGTTACAACCCGCGCGCCGCCTGCAAAGTAAGGTATTTAAATTTTTCATTACAGATTTTTTATTAAAAGCTGTAGTAATAAGGCAGTAACGTGCAATCCTATTTTGTTTTTCGAATATTGGAGGCCTTTATTTGAGACGTAATGTCAGCGCGGACAATTGTTTCAAACCTAATGATAAACAAGACGCATGCTCAGTAAAAAAAAATACTTTGTTATAGGGTCATGAAGTAAAATTTATTTACAAAGAAATACTCTATAGAAACTACTTCGAGCAGTTTGATGCTTAATATTGGGTAGATTCTTAATAAAATAACTATCTAAAACTGGTACCTCTTAACAATTTTGTAATATGGATTCAACGGATGCTATGAAAATGTAGGTACCATCCCTTTAATATAACATATAAAACCAAAAGAGATTATTTATTTTTTATATGGGTACTTAAATAAAAAGGATTAAGTCCCGTCGAAATCGAAGTTTTTAGGTAATTATTTAATTTCTAAGAAACATTGCTTTTTTCTAGCCATTACTTCATAGAAATTATTTTTACGAACATGCACATTTTAACGGATCATTCTCTACACCTGTCGTATATTATTTCCGGGTATATATATTGTGCAAACGAGGATTATACCCGCCATGTGTAGCCCGCCTTTAAAATTAACTCTCGTAAAGGACCTCTGTGCTATTGGCTACGGCCCCACGCATGCCTTCCAAAGGACCGGGTCACTTGGCCACTTGGTGATCATGGTTATAAGATACAATAACAATAATAAATATGAAATTATAAAAGATATGGACCTGGATCACTATATCGTCCGTGATCATAGAAATGAGATACAATAATTGAAGACACCTTATAAATATTGTGGAAATTTAATACTTGTGTTAGGTGCCTTGCAAGATTCTCACTCGCTACAGGACTCACCTGCAGTAAACAGCCGCGTCCCTGATGCCGAAGGTGTCCCCCTTGTTGAGGGGGGTGCTGCAGAGGGCGCACGAGAAGCAATGCACGTGGAACACCAGGTCACGAGCTCGCATCACCAGCTCCGACGCACCGATAGGGGTGTTGCACCGAGCGCAGCGTTTTGAACCGTACAACCTGAGAGATAAAGAGGAATTTCAATTAATTACATACTACTTTGACGACCTTAGTGGTGTGGTGGGTGAAGGTCCGCCTGCGACGCAAGAGGTTCGATTCCCGCCTCGGGACAAATGTTTGTACGATCTGCAGACATTTGGTCAGGGTGTTCTGGTCGTTTTCTATATATTATAAAAAATCTATCTATTTAATATATTGTAGCTATTATGTTTATCAACCATCTAGTACCCATAACACAAGCTCGGCTTAGCTTGGGGCTAGATGATGCTGTGTTGATTGTCCAGCATTATTTATTTATCATTTACTTTCTTTATTCTGATTTATTTGTTTTTATAGTGTGTACAGCACGGAAACCAGCGCGATGGCATGATCTGCTTTATCATTAGCACTTACTATTGAGTTCGATTTGTCAGTCGATGGTATGTGAAGCAATAGCTTCAATTACTCGGGTAAAATACTTGTATAGTCAGATATCTGTTTATTGCTTTCTGTATTAATATCTATTTAACGTCATATATTCAGTAAACTGTGGTCCATAAAACAAGCTGTATTTAGTTTAACTGATGGTGTATATTTATACAGCATCATTTAAACTATAATGATGCTGTGTATTTACAACATCATTTATGCTAGCTAGACGATTTCATCTAGCTAATATAAGTTTTTCTACTCGCGGCTTCGTTCAGGTCCAAAAATCTGAACAGCTTACTACAAACAAACAAATCGATGAGTTTCGAAATTATAATTTTAGGCGAATACTGTTCATTGGCTTTGTTATTTATTCTTGGTCATACAGAGATACATGCCAGGAGTTCCAAGGGAAGGTGTGAACGCATCAGCGAAAAAAGTCCAGTTATGCTGTGGTTGTACGTAAGGACATTAAAAAAAATGTAAGAACAAGAACTTAAAATGGCACTGATAAGTGTTTTGCAATTGCAAAGTTTAAGTAGGTAAAGATAGATTTATTTGGCCATAGTCAGGTATATAAGTGTCACATTTCTTGTAATTCTATTTTATTGTTGATTATTTTGAGAAGTGAGCAATAAAGAATTTTTTATCTATCTACATGTAATCTATACTAATAATGATAAAGAGGGAAAATTTGATTGTTTCTTTGAATTGAATTGGCTCCAAAACTTCTGAACCGATTTGAAAATTCTTTCACCATTAGAATCCTACATCCCAAATGAACATAGGCTATAGAACAATTAAAAAAATTAGGGAATTGAATTGAAATAAAAGTACAACAAACTCGGGTGTAAAAAAAAATCTCGTACTTGTGCAAAGCCGGGGCGGATCGCTAGTATTAAATAAATGTCACTAGAACATACTCGTAACAGGTACAATAAGTACATACTACTGTATATTTATACAAAAAGGATGCATGAGAGCTAACCATAAAAATCTACGAACACGATATTAAATTTTATAACTAGTCAATTTAATTGTTCGCTTCGAAATCCTTCAAACGATTCCCAGTAATATGGTTCCCCTACTGTACATAAATGTCGTCGCGCAAACGTCTGGAGGTTTTAGTAAGGTAATTAAAACCGGCAGAGGTTTTCGAGATCTAAGATACAAAAGAGGGCAGTGTGGTCCCCTTCCTCGACCTCTATCGAGATCTTAAAATGTTATGTTTAAATTAAATGAAGACGTTTTAGAGATTCTTCATTTAGAATGTAAAATTTAGTGGCGGTGTACCTATAGATGACAATTTTTTCTAATATTTTAGGTACTGAGTTTCATGAATGAGTTAAAAATGCACTGATAGACAAAAGTTTTTCCTGTATGGATAGAAATAGAATGAAAAACAATGAATGTACGGTATCTGTTATCTAAAATATTCGAATATTTCACAAAATACAATTAAAATTTACTGTTCACTGTGGAAATTCATGCGCAGGCATTGTTCGTTACACAGTGCGATGTCCAAGTATGCGGCCACACTGCTAGATGTGAGGAATGTTCTGGATTATTTTGGACTTCCATACTTTATAGAGAGGTACTAGCTCTCTCAAACTCTGCCAATTATTTTAGATCCAACTGATTTAACCTATGTACTACCGCGTTTACACTCTTTGTGCCTCGGTCCTGCGCTAGGAAAATATATTTCAAATTCAAATCAATGTTGAATTTAAATGTAGAAGATGGCTACGTAGCTATTAGAAGCGGGGATATAAAGGTCCGCGCACACTGCGGCTTCGCCCGGCTCGAAATGAAGCGATCGAGCGTGGTCGTGGGCGCCGGTCGGTCACGCGCGATCTTATCGTCCAACCGGGGCTGCCGGCCACACAGTCCGGCCCTGCAATACCTTCTGGGCTACTTCGAAATAGCAAACAAGATATAACTATTTATTTAACTATTAGTGTTTATATCAAAACAATAACTAAAAAGTAGCGGCAGTAAAGAATCTCACAGCAACATCTAAGCACTAAGCAGAGCTTGTGTTATGGATACTGGTGTATTAAAAATTATATGAAAGATATTTTTATTTTAAATTCAGAAGCGCGCGCGCATCCTCGAACATACGACTTTTTAATAATTTATAAAAATAAATCTCTTAAATCAACTCAGTACTCACAGAAAAATACCTAACATTGAGCAAATATCTGCAGTTCTTACAAACAATTGTCCCGAGTAAGGAATCGGAAAGTAACCTCCTTCAACGCAGTTGACTCTTCAACCGCTGTTCCACAAAGGTCGTTAATATATTCAAGAAGAAAAATAATTGGTAAAGAATCATCTTCAAGCCCAAGCGAATGCTGAAAGAAAATCATTTTAGTTGAGTAAAAAGATTTTCTTTCCCATAACTCCAGCTCTGTTTAAATTGGGGTTATGATGCTGTGTGGATTCTCCAGTATTTATTATTTATTTCTTGCCAATATCTTCCGTGTTAGTTAAGTTTCAGGGTAGGCGTTACCTATCAACGGATGAATGTTTTAAGGCGGCGAGCAAGGTCCTCCGACTTCACGATGGGTCGCGGATACTAAGTGCTAAATAAACGAGACCGTCCTCGTCCTCCGCTGAACTTTAAACCGCGGAGTAAACGAATAGTTCTTGTACCTACTCTTAAGCGCGGTATGGCAATGACGCACTTATAATACAACTAGCGTCGGGGTATTTAACTTAAATTAAATTTTTCATCCGGAACCCTAACTTTTTTGAAAATATTCTATAGCCTATGTGTATATTTCGGTTCTAATGGTGAAAGAATTTCTCAAGTCGGTCCAGTAGTTTCGGGGCATATTTAAGTTTTTTGTCAGAAAAAGTAAGGAAAAAGTAAACCATTTTCATTAAAACCAACATCGATTCAATTGTGTATTTGTAGCATTTGGGAAAAGGTATACTTTAGTCCAAAATTTCCTATTTTCCGAAATGCTGCAATTTTCATAGCTTAATAGAAAATAGTGAACAATTGGCGGTGGGTTTTATTACTCTCGATCAACCTTCAAAATTGAGAAAGCACAGGACCGTAATGAGTGGCACAAATTTGGGAGTTCAGCGAGAGGTGACGTCTGGTTGAGGATAATGATGATCCGCAATTTAATGTAGTAGACGTTGGTACAAAATTAATATTAAAATAATGCTCGTGTAGGGTTTCGAGAGTATCGAAACCATTTATGGTCTCGGTTTATCTGTTCTTTTTTAAAATCTTTAATAAGCAACTACAGCAGCTAACTTAAAATTAAAAAATACACATTTCGTTTAAGAAAAAAAATTAAGATTTTTGCTACAAATAGTCATGTGCAAATTTTAAAAGAAGCCTACAGACCAGGGACAACTAATTTAGCCATGAAAATTTAGGACTAATGGTGAATGAATTTTTCAAATCGGTCCAGTAGTTTCAGAGCCTATTCAATCCAAACAAACAAACAAACAATAAAATCTTTCCTCTTTATAATATTAGTATAGATTGCATACTGTATGTAACTTAATTCACAATGCATAGAAAGTAAGTTAGGAAGTTCTTGTATGATTAGAATAAAACTGTTCTTAATCTATATTATAGTACTCAGATTAAATAATTATAACATTGTTATCTTATAATTTAACATTTTAGCGAACAAATTGTAATGAGTGTCATCGCGCGTTCTTTGCCTGCGTTAGTTTTACGACAAAACGCGTCCATAAAGACGATTGCACACTTCACGGTAAGAGCCCGATGGCACGATAACCGTTCCGGTACCGGTCGCAACGCTAGCTTACATACAAACAAACACCACAATTAGCATTCATTCATTAATTCATCAAATTATTCCGCCATTATTTTCTCTAGATATCTGCTGTAAGGGAATTAGTATCTTTTGTGGCGTGAGCGCTTTCTTCTTGTTTGATGTTTTAGATTGATATTTAGTTTTCATTACCTACTAACGGCAAGGAAATATAAACTTACATTAGTGGCCAGCAAATGATAGCACCTCAAATTATGTTTCTAATTGCCATGCTTTGAAAAAAGCAGTAATGAGTTTGCTGTTAGGTAAATTTGCCGACAGGTATGTTTGTGTTGGGTGTTAGTGGATCAACCAATAGGTTTTAATTACACGTATAACAGCTATTGTAGGTAATTACCAAAATTTGATTTGAAATGCATAACAACTTTGGTCTATTTAACGCACTCACAGGCCAGTCTCAACTGCTGGACATGCAGATAGAATATACGACGTGAGCAAAGAAAGTGTTAGTTTAGTTTTCCATCGAATCACAGTGCTTTTAAAAGTCAAGTAACTAGAACATTAGTATCCAAGAATGGTCAAGCATGACTTCGTCGATTAATCTACCAGGTTATGTCTATCAATCATAAATAGGCACAACAACACGTTAGTTTCGGAGCATCTGCCAATAAATATTATAACGAGCGTGAACTTCCAATAGGGAATACTAAATATTTCGGACTCTAAACTAGCATGCATAAAGATGTAAAACGATCCGCGTTAACAAACGAGTGTCAAATGTAACATTCGTTCAGGCTGCGAAATTGAATCCTTCGCCTCGTGTGTGCCACGCTTTACGCTAAAGCCCCGCTGATTCGTCGCGCCGCCGACAACAATAGTGCGCGGCAAGCTTTATTTGTTAGTAATATGTGACGCCAAACGAATACTGCACGCTAATTCAACCGAGGTAATTCTTATATTAATGTTTATTTATTTATTTATAAAGGGCATCCTATGACAAAATCAAATTAAGGCTAAATAGCACATTAGAGATCTATGTGTTTGCAAACATGTGAGCGTCAGCGTCACCTGTCAGTGAGTGAGCTTAATTGTACTTTTGTAGGTACTTCATCATCATCAGCCTATGCTAGTCCACTGCTGGACATAGGCCCTAATGAGCGCCATAGCCACAGGTACTTACTCAATACAAACTGTCGCACTCGTGGTGACCTTTCAATTTGATAAACAAAAAGCATTGATTTGTTTTTTAATAAATGCTGTATAAACCGCTTTTTTGGAACAACTTAAAAAAATACATAAACACAGAAGAACAACCTCTCAGTGCATGTTAGAAGACCGAAAAGTATAAATTTTCGATGATAAGCTCATTCGTAGTAGAAGAAAAAGAAAACAAATTTATACATACAAACTTATTTCAAACAAATCACTACATACATGTTATATTTGTAATATATTTTAAGAAGCATGTAATATCAGTTGTAGATTGGAAATAAAACGGACTTTATTATTATTATTATTAAGCTCATTCAACTCAAACGCATCAAAGAGATTATTACTATGACTACCTCTACCTACCTATATTCAATGATAAGCACCAACCCAGAGGGAACCAGATAATTAAGTATTGACAATTTGGAGGACAGGTTTATCAAACTGGTTTTACTCTTAAAAGAAACGTGGCTTAATCTAGTTATCAACTATGATTAATTGCTCTTTTTGTCATCACACCGTCTGTATACCTCAGAAAATTTAATATTTACGAACAATATTTTTTCTTGTAAAGCTCGGTATTATTGGAATTGCTATTAAAGTTGAATAATATTATCATCTGGTAGAGTTAGGTACGATGGACTAGCTAGCAGCTAGCTAGGAATAAAATAACTAAGGTAGCTTAGTATAATGGTTCTAATTTCACCGTTGCAACAGAACGCTTTCAATATAATTTAGACGTAGTTCAGCGCTTTTCACCAACATAAAGTTATCCCAGTCGGATCAAGCGCTACACCGAGTTCCAGAGTTCCTAACTCACTTAGTTTTGTTAATTATAGTTTTGACAGCAAACGACCAAACATTGAATTTGGAACTAAGTTCACGTTAGTTAAGTATATTTATCAACTAGCGGTCCGCCCCGACTTCGCACGGGTATTATACAAAAATTTCAGAAATTATACACACTAACACGATGGGTTTCACAGTTTTCATACGGATCCCTTACTTTTTTTAACAGCATTGGGGTTTTTGACATTGACTCGACACTCCATAATGACACTGGCCGTAGAGAAAAAGCAAGCACCGTGCGCTATATTCAACCTCTTTTTCTATTATGATGCGCCATAATAGAAAAAGAGGTTGGATATACAGCGCACGGTTCAATTATTGAATTTTTCATGCGGATCCCTAAATTTTTTGAAAATATTATATAGCCTATGTGCTGAAGCACGGCAAATTTAGGATTCTAATGGTGAAAGAATTTTTCAAATTGGTCCATTAGTTTCAGAGCCTATTCAATTCAAACAAACAAACATACAAACAAACAAACAATCAAATCTTTCCTCTTTATAATATTAGTATAGATGAGATAAATGTTCTATATTCCTTGCTATGGTTGTTTTTACGCTCATCAAAACTATCCGTGAATAAAATCCCTTCTATACTTACCCAAAATATACTCTAGCTAGCGCGACAAATGGTCGACAAAACTGTCCGCGCGTGATTGATCGGCCGTTGCCGATAGATGGCGGTGTTATTAATTAACACGACGCGTTTGAGGTTTCAGCTGGGTCTAGAGCCGTCACGGTTACTGCTGCCAATCGCCCGGAGAGAACTCAGCTCTGCTACTATGGAATCTCGATGCTAAACTTCAATTAATGTAGGAAGCATTATTTGTTAATCCATTCTAGTATGTAATGGGAAGGGAATTAAATTATTAAAGATAATTGCTCCAATAACCCGTTACTTATAAATTTTTACAATTATATGCATAACTATTTATTATAAAAATAATAAGTTGGAAATAGAAAGTGCTACTCTAATTCTAAAAATGTCTTTCTCCAGGTTATTTTCCAACTTTGTGCCAATTATATATTAAATAGAAATAAATATAATTCTTTCAGCTGTTTAACCGTGAAAAGACCAACAAAATATGAGACGGGCAGAGTTTTACAGTAAGTAATTTACGTAATAGATATAGATACCTTGCATTTATTAGAGAATGTATTCATTTAGCTCTACTAATTTATTATTTCTAATTTTAAAATAATAACGTACTTTTAAAGTAGGTATACGAATAGTATTATGGATGATGTGTTTATACTAAAGATACCTGTGTCAATTATAACTTCTAAGACAAAATCGAGGGCAAAAGTATCGCACACTACGGGCAGCTTTATGTGAATATATGAAAGAATAGGTAAGTATGTAATAGTTAAAAATATATTTCTTAAGATTAAATTATATGATTATTATGTATGTGTCGAATTTAATGAATGCCGTATACGCACCACCCAGGAGCGTTTTGTGTACTCGTACTCGATCGGAAGACGGGATCGTGAATTCTCGACATTACCCATGTCTCGGGAAAGTGGTAGGGGTTGTACCACTACGTATTTATTTTTAGAATCATAATTTTAGACAGCGCATCTCTAAATCAGAACGAATTGATGATCTCTCTCTACCTCACCTGTATTTTTAAGCTGGATATTTTCTACATTTATTAAAACATTTTGAAAAGATCTTATTTAAAATTCTGTGTTGTTCAGTCATTTTTATTCGGCTTCCATTTAGCCCTCATTAGGATTGCGGAAGATTGCCTTAAGAAAGAAGCTTTAAATTGTTAAAGTTTCTTTTTGCGTTCTCAGCGTTATTATAACACTTAATGATAGGGTGTATAATTTTAGATTTACAATAGATTTTTTGTTTATATCATAGAGGAGACCTATTCCAGCAGTGAGTGCCGTCTCAAGTGATCTAATGAAAATGATGATGATGATAAATATAAATTTTAAGTGTCATTTTGGTCGATATATATTTTTCAACCGTACCCACCTCGGCCGGCCATTATCGAATTTTATTCAAGAAGCGAAACGAAAATCAATTAAAATATCTCCAACTCTGACGTTTGTTGATAAAATAAAGACACTAGAGAAGCGATAACTTATTGTCACTGGCCACTGAAAAAATCATCAAAAGCTGTAGGTAACGGGAACTACTAAAGTACAATCGACTTTTAATAGTAAAAGAAAAAAACATTAGATAATCATTAAAATCCCACGTTAGGCACATTAGGCGTTGATTAATACATAAAAATGCTCAAGTTAATTACGTTTCAACGTAAGAAAACTAAAATTGCAATAAACAATCGATAGAATTCATTTTCCGTATCATTGGTATCATGCGGGAAAAAGCTAGACACGTGCGTGCAAAAAAAAGCCGACACACATTACAACGGCTATTAAATAAACTGTCCGAGTGTGTAAATGGGTGTGCGGTTAAATTGCAACGTAGTTTATACAGCGATGATAGTGTAATTGTATCGCTTTAATGTTGCGATGCTGTTGCTGACTAATAGTTATACATGCTTTTTAATTATAGTGACACGGTTCAGGACGCTCGCGGGGCTTTGCTCATAGTTTTTGGGTAGCGACTTAGGATTATCTGCAGATAACAAATGTGTTACAGAATAAGTCATGATGGAATCCCAACGGCTAAGGGTTGATCTTTGATGTTGGATTGGTATTTTTAGAGCTTTAAACGTCCAGAACCTTTATTTGTGAAAAAATATACAAATTAGATCTTATAGGATCAATCTACAGACCTAAGAAGACGTCGCTTGGGGTTGCCCGGTTGGTTTAAATCTGTATGGCAAAATGGTGGTACTAGTTTGAATCTATAGCGTACAAGTTATTCAACATTGGTATCCTACTTTAACAGAATGGCGGAATAGAAAGGAGGGCTATAGGTACCTACTCAACAGTGGGCTGGATATAGCACTTCAACTCACAGCGCGGGTAGATTGATAGACATTTTTGTAATCTTCTCAATGTTTCTATTTTTTGTTATTATGTTAGTAGTTTTTCCTCTCAATGTTTTAATTCTCGAGACAAATGAAAATTGTATTTTATATGATTTTTAGTATATATTAATTTAAGTTAAAAATATTTTGTTAGCATAGAAAAAATAAATAATTCCGGACAATCCACACAGCATATCTGGCCCCAAGTTAAGCATTGTGTTATGGGTACTAGATGACAGATATACATAATACAATATTGTTACAAACATAGATATTTTTTATTATATATAGAAAATTACCAGAACACCCTGAACAAATATCTGCAGATCGTACAAATATTTATCCCGGGGCTGAAATCAAACCCGCAATCTCTTGCGTCGCAGGCGGACCTTCGCCCACCACGCCACAGAGGTCAAATAATTAATTATATCATTTTAAATAATTGAGCTAACTGCAGACTGTTTCGAACAAACTACAGGTAGCAAAACAATTGTAAATACTAGTTTTTTATTTAGTTAGATCATTGTAATTTTATTTGTTAATAAAGGCAATTTGCCCTAAAAAAATTTAATAAACAACCTCAGTGGCATTAAACTGGTTCGTATAGTATTAATAAGATTAGTAAGTATATATTATATATTATATATGTATATTATATAGTTATAAATAAATGTTTGGAGCTTTAATGATACCCACTCTTGACATCGCCAAAAAAGTAGTTTATTTTGTACTTTTATCACGATTTCAGGTCGAAATTTTTATGCAGCTTTAAAATGTATGGTGGGTGACAGATCAAAATCTGTCTGTCGTTTGAGATAAACATTTTTCTTTTGTCCAATAAACTTGTACCAGTGTACTATGTAAACATTTTAAACCAAAATCATGTATGTACTATAATTATAAGGTTGACCGTTTCTCGTTGACGCAAAGTTATAACTTTGCGTTATAATTTTGCAACACAGTTATAACTTTGCACCACCAAATCTGTTTATAAACAGATTTGGTGGTTTTTTAAAGTATCCGACGTTCTCCTGACATTAAAACAAACAGAAAAGTATTTGGCGCAGATTATTAACTAATTCTATGAACCTTTGATAAAACCTTCGATCCAATCTATAGGTATCGATATGGATCATTTAAGTTACCTGTAGTGTTAATTCGGGTTAAAAATCTGGATTATATAAAAAAATATATCATAGAAGCTTGACATACTTTTCCTCTAGTGTTATTATTGCCCGAAGAACGCAGAAAATGATTAAAACAAAAAACACGAAATGATCAACCTACACCAAAAATCTGGGGAATAAGGTAACTGTATAGTAGGTAACACCGGTGACTCGGCGGCTTATGAACAATTTGTATGCGCAGGAATTGACTTTGTGGTTTCTTTTACGGAAGAACATTTTTCTAACCCAGTAGGCTCTCTTACAAAATTTGGCCGCATTGACCTTACACGAACCTTTACATATTAAGATGATTCTTTACTATATCTAGCATCTGTAAACGTGACCGTTGGGTGTAATAGCTACATTTACATGAGTCACAGTTTCGTGAATGAACAGAATTTTGGAGACGTGCAGACTATTTCTCTATTTCTTAATTCTTTATTGCATAACTTATATTATAAAAAAATAATGGACCGATTTTAAAAATTCTTTAATCATTAGAATAGGTAAACCAGCGTACTAGTTTTACAAAATTGGAACGTGCGATCTGAGCGGAATCTAAAAAAACATGAAACCAGGCGCGTATTTTGATACTTCATTTATCAAAATTAGAGCTACTATGGAGTGTCCGCCAACGAATAATGAATCCTCGAAAGCCGGCAATAAAAACTATTTTAGTACAAAATAATTCGAACCCGCCTGATTCATCTTGCAAGCATTGCTTTACGACCTTGACCTTGAACTTGGCTCTAGCTACTGATATTTATGGAATTTCCAATTTGTATGGATGGTAGATTTATGCCATATCCGTCCCTAGTTTTCGGCCTACGCCATTTAAAAGTCTTTAATACGTCCCGCACGATGATATTTGTCCATATTCGTCCCGCAGATACTAGTTACAAAATGTAAAAAAAAATGGGCTAATAGTACCAAACTAAATCAAAATTGTGGAACACAATATATTATATTAAAAACAAATTTTCATTAATTTTTGTTTTTTTTTTAATCTTAATTCACAGGTCTCGCGTTTTTGCCTTTTGCATTGGTTGCAAGTAATCGGAGCTTAAATCACAGTTGATAGGTACAACTATTTATAAATATAACAGTAAAACTTTATTGACTAAGGAAATTTCAATGAAATAGCCAAACAAACATTAGAAACAATTTCTAACTGCAGACTGTTGCAAAAAGCTGCAGGTAACTCAACTGATCCATATCCATACCAGTCGGAAGTGTCCCCAATCTATCTTCATATCATGTTTCATGCAATTGTATCTTTTGAGCTTAAGTACTTCACTAGCTGTTTCGTTTTAGATAAATTTACTTGCTGGTTTATTTTTACATAAATTTGAAAAAGCTGACGCAATTGTATTACAAATTTTAAACTTACGCGGTCTAAACATATTATTACTAATATTATTATAATGGTATTCATCGCTTATTGACTTCTTCCCGACGTTTCAACTGGTTTAAAACGGGATGACGTTTGTTTCCTCATTGTCCACGCAGCCGACACAAATCCAGACCTCCAGACGAACATAAAAGGAACGTGCCAGCTTTTCTTTATTTAATTTACACTGGCCAAATATTATATCATAAACATTACAAAAGTTGCTTCATACAACATTGCTCGTAACATTAGATACTCAATATTTATTGGTGTCTAAAGCAAATACATTAAGACTGTCATTTATTTGTGTGTTAATTGAATTCCTATCAGGATTCTTAGCATACAATGAACTAAAGTAGGTACTTACAAATGGTTACGACACAAAGAGATAAAATTTGGTGTTAGATTTTTTTATCTCTATGGAGCTTGGGAGACATTTCACCAAGACTTGCGTATTGTCGGATTATTAGAGAAGCATAAAATAATTGTGTTTAATATATCTTCATCTGGGGCTAGATGGTGTGTGAAATATCCAGCCTCTAAGTTTCATCTTTTTAAGTACGAGTCTGCCTACTGTTAGACTAGTCTACGGGTTATACTGTTTTTCCAGAATAAAAACTGCTATACTGTACGTTTACTGGGTTTATAATTATAAATATGATTATTTATTAATATCTACGAAAGTTAAGGATATCTTCCATTACGTATTAATTAAATTGCCCCTTTGATATCTGATGTAGTACAGTGCGCGTCACATATAAGTACCCCCCCCCCCTATCTCAATGTATGTGGGACACAATAGTGGTTATTGTTGGGAATTTCAGACTTTGAGTATTATGGAAGGGCAGATCGATCCTGAGCAGCGGCCTGATGAATTTTTGCATGTGCAAAATTGTGAAAGTTACAAGGGAATTAGAAGTAGTCAAAAATAGTTTACATACAAGGGGGGTACTTAATTCTGACGCGCACTGAACATACCTCCTGCGACGACGCAGACGTATCTTCGACCACCGCGTTACAGTGGTCTTCATCTAAACCTAAATATCTCAAAGGAATATATCACTAAACCTAAATATGTATATCACTGACATAGTGAACTATCAACGCACAGCTCAAACCACTGGACGGATCGGGCTGAAATTTTGCATGCAGTTAGATGTTATGACGTAGGCATCCGCCAAGAAAGGATTTTGATTAATTCTACCCCCAAGGGCGAAAGAAAATAACTTTCATCCCCCAAGGGGTTGAAAGTTTGTATGAAACATTGTCAATTTAAAACCGATCGGGCTGAGACTTTGCATGCAGCTACTATGACGTAGTCATCCCCTATCGCGAGCGAAGCCGCGGGCAAAAGCTAGTAGTTTGATGAAATATGTCTTACATGAAATTCGACGTCACCAACATAATCAAAATACCAATACACTGAGGAATTAAACAGAGTTATAAAACGGAAAGAGATTTGTCATCCCAATTTTATAGTGTCTATTAATCTTATCTTAATGTGTATTTTATTTGTATGCATTTGCCTACTGTATTATTTTATTGTATTGTAAATGATAAACATTGAAAGCTTTTCGTGGGAATCTTTTTTTATAAAACAACCGAATGACCTAAACTTCTTGATTACAATATATTAAATAAAACCTAACTAATGGGACCACATTTTTATTTACGACCTCAACAAAAATAAGATTTATTACAATTGTAAATCCAAATAATACATTATCTGGCCATTTTCGGGAATTGTACGATATAAAAGCGATTCAAAATGTTGATAAAATCGTAAATTACCTCTTTTGGAGATAAAATTTTCAAAAAGTCGTAAAGGGGAAATTGTTTGTTTTAATTGAATAGGCTCCGAAGTTACCGTACGATTTGAAAAATTCTTCTAATTATCTGTGATAACATATGCCAAAGAATATTTTCAAAAAAGTATATAATATAATAGTTCAATTGTCTAACCAAAAGTATAGGTATAAACTTTTTTAATTTTAGAACACCCGTCGAGGCTATTAGCTAGTTTTCAAATATTCCTATCCAACACAAACCACGCTTTATTTATTCTTAAAGCCAGCTATCTTTTTAGGGATACTTATCAACCTAGTCCAAACTCCGGCTCAATAACGTCAACAATTCCTCATTGGGTATTTTGAATTCTCATCAGATTTACATGCGCATGTCAAATACCAGTCAGATCGATCGGGAACCGAGAAATGGGTCAAATTTTAACTTGCAATTGATGTGCAATTGGATGAAAGACAACTACAACAGGTGCAACTACATAACAGCTTGTAAAAGTAGTACTAAAATAGGTCACATTTAGTCGATTATTTTTTCTAATGCACTTTAACTCTACTTACGACTCATAAATTGAGCAACGCTCTGGGCGTTTACTATGTTTATTAAAATATTTATCTATGTAAGTAAAATATTTATCTTGTATTAATTATATCAGTTGTATTATAACGATAACTGCTCTGCTCAGCTTTAGACTAGATGACGCTGTGTGGATTTTTCATTTATTTTTAAGCAATTATTTATTTATCATTAACTAAAAAACTTCAACCACACATCGCCCCGTTATGTTACACGCGGAAGTGCGAATGCATTTCACGTAGGTATCGTATTCAGGCGCGTATCGTATTACCAAACTGCTACAAATTGCGATATCTGCTGCGCCAAGGGGAGCCTTCCCGCAGCGGGTAAGGCGCGCTCTCTGTTTGCAAATAAACACCCGGCGCGCGATAACTGTCGAGTAATCTGTGGGGCGAGGACCCCCGGGGGTCGTGCGACCCCCTGGCCCCCAGCCCACGGACGCGACAATGCCCGCCGCACAGCGTTGCACAATGCCTGCCAGCGTGTGCCGCACTACCGACCGGTTCTCACGTGAAACACTGATGTTCGCTGCCTATGGGAATCTAACAGCTAAAATTCATATAATATTCAACAATATTTTGGTTGTTCTATACCTGTTCTGTTAAACAGTAGGTTGGTAGAAATTATTTCGTCAAGTTGTACGCGAAGTACAAATATTATTTAGAGGCAAATATAGCCATATTAGCTAAAACAATAAATGTTGACATATTAAAAACAATAAAAAAGGACAATAGGAAATGATTGTTAGAAAACAAACAGTATGACAACAAAACACTCGAAACTAACAACAGCCTCTCGCACTCGAAATAATCATTATTTATAACAGTCAAGAGTTTTTCACCCTCTTTGATGTCATGTCAATAAAAAACATAAGTACCTTCTTGACAGCTAAATATAATGATTCTAGACAATATTGAGCTCTAAGGCCGTGTGCTAAGGGGTTGATTAGTCGTTCGCGCTGCGGCAACAGAGCGGTAACCACAACAGTGCGCGCTTCAACTAATACTCAAGTAGCATTCGAGTGACGCGATGCGAAAAATTGTATTATTTTGCTAGTTTCGTGTTACATTGTACAGAACAGTATGACGTCCTTCAATGGCAGTTTTACATAAATATTAAAACCAAAATGATAAAAACTGGACTAGGAGAGGGACAAATATTATACAAAAACAAACAATAGCAGTGATAGTAAATACCCGTTAACGGAATAATACTTATTGAACCAGGAAACTAGGAAAGATAGAAAACATCTCAACAATGCTTGTTAGCCACGGTGCTGTTTCGTATACAGTCGTATACCTACCGTATACGACAGTATACGGATTTTGTTGGATAAAAAATAGAGCGCTTGCGCTAAGTCCAGTACATAAAAAAACCTAAGAAGAACTCCAGTCTCAACGTTATCAGCTATAAATTATTTCCACCAACAAATCCGTTGAAAATTAATACACCATTCAAATTAATGCTTTATGCTCGATGCCCGAAACCAATATGTACATTGTACAACTATCAGATATGTAGCTACAGGCTGATGCATAAACATTATACTGTACGTCACAATCTTCTAATATTACAAAGTTTGTGAGTTGTTACGACGGTCCTATACACCTAAACTGCTAAATGGGTTAAAACTTTGTACAATGACAGATGTCGGTAGAGTAGGCTGTTTTTTATTCATTGTTATAAATATTCAATAAATATCGTGTTTATATCTATACTAATATTATAAAGAGGAAAGATTTGATTGTTTGTTTGTTTGTATGTTTGTTTGTTTGTTTGTTTGTTTGTTTGTTTGTTTGTTTGTTTGTTTGTTTGTTTGTTTGTTTGAATTGAATAGGCTCCGAAACTACTGGACCAATTTGAAAAATTCTTTCACCATTAGAATCCTTATTTTTTCGTGATGAACATAGGCTATATAATATTTTCAAAAAAGTTAGAGATCCGCATAAAAAATTCAATAATTGAACCGTGCGCTGTATATTCAACCTCTTATTCTATTATGGCGCGTCATAATAGAAAAAGAGGTTGCTTGCATTTTCTCTACGGCCAGTGTCAGATAAGGAGTGTCGAGTCAATGTCAAAAACCCCAATGATGTTAAAAAAGTAAGGGATCCGTATTAAAAGTGTGAAACCCATCGTATTAGTGTGTATAATTTCTGAAATTTTTGTTAATACCCGTGCGAAGCCGGGGCGGACTGCTAGTACTTTATATTCAAAAAACGCGTGTCAGCGACGCGCGGAAGCTAGTAACAAAATTTATTGAGATAATGAAGTTATGATGTCTTCAAAATGGTTATTTTATATTTATTCAACCTGTGCTGTATAGATAGAGAGACAGCACAGATTGAATAGATCGCAAATTTGGCTGAGGATCTCAAAAGACGCAGATGGACCTGGGTCCTTTGTGTACCGATGCGGATTTTCTATACTTTATAATAGCATCTGACCGAAGCATCTCGTTACCCAAGAGTCAGCGTCTAGGGAGGCTTCTGATTGACATTGATTTGAATCATTGAGCTGCCTCCGATGCTATGTCTAGCTCAATTGTTAAAGATATATATCAAAAATTTAAAAAAAGAGACAAAAAATTATCTTTTAAAAAACATTAGATCATAGATCGTTACATCGTCGTAACATCTTGGTAAGATCGTTAGTAAGATTTTAGACTACAGATTCTAATAACCTTCATTTCTTTAGGTTTGCAAAATAAGCACATAGATATGTCTGATTCGTAAAGGTCATGAATACAGATAGAAGCAACAGCAAACCCCGATTACATTTTGAAAATATCAACAGCTAACTTTAATCACCCCTTAACCCACCGAAGGTTCACAGAATAGAGACGTTACGCACAAAGGGACTACACGGAACAAAACCGCACAATAAAATTGTCAACATTCATTTGTCAGCGGTAACAATACGCCGATATTAGCCCTTACTCCGCAGGAATACGAGCTTCACTTTTATAAAAAAAACTTCCGCTGGTGACATCTGCTATGTTTATAGGTCAAAATGTTTTGTAAACAAAAATATTTCTGCATTGTGGTCTATAAATACTTCAAGTATTTTGTACCTTCCTATTCATTTTAAGGTGTGGTGTGACTTATAAAGCCGGGTGTTTTGAAAAAGGTCACAAAATAAAAAGTATTTAGGCCATTTTTATTCCGGGTCTTGAACTACATCTGTGACAAATTTCAACTCCGTCAGTTCAGTAGCGTGAAGAGATAACACACTTCTAAACATCCATACAAACTGATACATTTATAATATTTATATTAACTTGAAGGAAAACCAGAGGCTTATATTATGTATAACAAATTTATTATAATATTTCAACTAATTTCTGTATAAATATTAGTTGTAATTAATATTAATTATCGATTACTATAAATATATACCTACAATGTATTTATTGTTGTCGCAACGTAAACGCAACGTAGCAATATCTGATAGAGATAAGTTATAGCTTTAAGTTCGGATAAACGCAATAAATTAAATTAACCGACTTACAAATTGATACGAGAAAGATTATTGACTGGAATCTTTACTCGGCTCTTGAATCCTTGAATTATTAGTAAACAAAGGATTTACTAAAACAAACAAATACAAGTAGGCACTCAAAAAAAATCTGTTCTGAGATGTAGATTTTGTATTAAATATGTATAGTATATATAATTCATTAACATTTTGTCCACCATAAATATCAACATTCTAAATGATTCTATACCGAATGCGGGCTGTGCCGGCGGCGGTCGCCGGCATTCTTTTTAATAATAAACTAGCGGTCCGCCCCGGCTTCGCACGGGTATTAAACAAAATACACACTAACACGATGGGTTTCACAGTTTTCATACGGATCCCTTACTTTTTTTAACAGCATTGGGGTTTTTGACTTTGACTCGACACTATATAACTGACACTTGTCGTAGAGAAAAAGCAAGCACCGTTCGCTATTCTATATTCAACCTCTTTTTCTATTATGGCGCGGAGCCATAATAGCGCACGGTTTAATTATTGAATATTCCATGCGGATCCCTAACTTTTTTGAATATTTATGAAACCCATGTTCATCACGGAAAATTTAGGATTCTAATGATGAAAGAATTTTTCAAATCGGTCCAGTAGTTTCAGAGCCTATTCAATTCAAACAAACAAACAAACACACAAACAAACAATCAAATCTTTCCTCTTTATAATATTAGTACCTATAGACAATTGTTGACAAACTACCTAACTAGCAATAGTAGTAGATTTAAAAATTCAAGTCTGATTTACCGAAAAAAATCTCCTTTTGGTCAATACTAGGTAACAAAAACTGGCTTAATCCTGACATTTAGTCAGAGGGAACATGATCAGGTCACCAGTTTATCGTGGCTGTTGAGGTATCTACCACCTTCGTATACCTAAAGATGTACATTCAATGTATACCTAATGATGTACATTCAATGTATACCTAATGATGTACATTTAATGATAAACTCAGTCTACAATTGGCTAAGCGTAAAATATGTACTTACATACTTTCTCGAACCTTCATATCTAGATAATGCCTTTTGACCCCCAATCTCTTCAATAACAAGAAAGATTGTACCTTTAACTTTTTAATTGCAACAATCACTTGCCATGTACATTCATGGGTTTTTTTTAGCATTTGGTTTTATGAATAAAACATTATTGAGCTATTTATTTGCTTGTGTAGCTTCCAATGTACCAGAATTCCATGAAGCAAAAGCCAGCATAATATCGTATCGCATCGTAAAAATCATTGCTGGATGTGTGATTAAAACGAAAATATGCAAGTCCCAATTCAACGCAGAGTGTCACTGCAATTAATTATTACACCACAGATAAACAAATAACACAAGAAAACCCACAGAAAATAATGTAGTGGGGTTAAAGAGTAAGCGAACAATGTACCGCCCAGATAACATATCTTGTGCCAAGATACTTAAATATTATTAAAGCAACGTTATGTAGCATGTACTGTAGGTAAATTCCGGCACGTGTATCGATCTTCATATCTCTAAGAACGTACAAGACCGTGGTGAACGCAGACCGGGGGGTTACTATGCGCCTGCAGGGATAGGGTATCTTATTATTGTTTATATAAAACTAGCGGTCCGTCCCGGATTCGCACGGGTATTTAATAAAAATATTTTTTTTCTTACGGAACCCCTTTGCACGTAGTTATTTTTGATAATATTTTATAGACTATTTTCATAACGAAAAATTTGGATTCTAATGGTGAAAGTATTTTTTAAATCGGTCCAGTAGTTTCTGAGCCTATTCAATTCAAACAAACTATAAAAAAAATATTCTTTATAATATTAGTATAGAAGTAAAAGTAATAGAGCGAAAAAATTTTTAGTACAAAAGGACAAAATAATATCAGTCCCAGTAGTAACCAGTCGTAAACCAGGGTGTACTTTTACGGTAGTAGGTACTTTTAAACAAGACAAATCAAATCAAATTCTCTATTTTCAAACATGGTTTACAGAGATGGAAGAATGGAAATAGGTAAGCACCATAGATTTTTTGCCTAAATCTGGGTTATTCCCGCTCGTCTCCACGCTTCGTCCCCAGAGGGGATCAACGGGAAGTTTACTTCCCGCTCGTCCCCACATTTATAGACGTGGGGACGAATGGGAAGTAAACTTCCCGTAGGGCCTGCAAATCTTTACTAATTTATAAAATATCTATATGTGTAATAATATTGTATTATGTATATCAGTCATCTAGTACCCAGTACTCCAGTACCCATCTAGAGCTTGTGTTAAGCTCTGCTTAGCTTGGAGCTAGATGATGCTGTGTGTATTGTCCGGCATTAAAGAGGAAATATATTATTGTTTGTTTGTTTGGATTGAATAGGCTCCGAAATTGCTGGACTACTGTTCTACTTCTACAGAAAAATTGGTTTCAACGTTGTGATTTGAAATTTCCTACATTGCCATTGATGATAATAGGCGATATTATAGATTAAAAAAAGTTATATTGGTATGAAAAAAGTAAAAAAAAAGCAACGAGTGCAAAAATTTATATAATATTTTTTTAAACCCGTGTTAAGCTGGGGTGAACCGCTAGTATATCTGGCAGTTGTTATAGACATAAAGAAAAATACATACACATTATATACTCGTACATACAAGAAAAATAAGGAAATGTGATTCTCAGTATATATATACTGAGAATCACATTTCAAAATACAATAAGATTAAACAAGGTAAATAATAATTTATTAATACATTCATTTCACTGATTCATCAATATTATATATTTTCTAATTCTAATTCTGTAGACACATATATTATCACATTTCTGATTCACAGCTATTTAAACTCGGATGAAACAATTGATGGAGTACGAATCGATAGCAATTATTTACAACAACAATGACAGTAGCTAATTAAGTATTTACAATAAAGTAGAGTCGTTAAGGCTCCGGCGACGGATGAATTTCCCAAATATAGCAAAAAGATTTGGAATTTGAGCATATTTTCACCATGATCGGCTGTAGGTAATCTGTATTAAAATTGTTTTTATCTAGGTACCTACTTCATTTTTTTTAATTCATTACTGTTATGGAATTAATCAAAATGTAAAAACTTATTGTTTGTGTAGAGGAAGTATTTTCAATAAAAAGTTGTGGTATGTAACTACATCAATACCATTGTAATACAAGTAATAGCAGACCATGGTTAAAATATGCTAAGATTACAAATGATTTTAGTATATGAAAATAATGTATGAAATTTGACTTGTCTAAGTGCTTATTTTGTAAGCCATTGAATGAGAATTTAAAGTTATTGAATTTGAATCTAAATCTATAACGTTTATATAGGAAATTCGTCCGTCACCGGAGCCTTAAGGGCATCAGGAAAGGCTGGGATGAGGTAGAACGTGCAATACTAGACGATTCATCAGAATTGAAGAAGCATGCACTTTTCAAAGTAGGTCAATAGAGAGGTATTGTTCATAGCTTCAAGCTATAAACAATAGGTACGTCTCGTAGAATTAACTTGTTATGTACTAGCTTATATCTATTTAAATGATTGTGCTGTTCTTGCAAAGCAAAAACAAATGAATAAAGTATATTTACTTGTATATTACAGAGAGAATGTTTTACTTATAAACATTAATCCCACCGAAGAACACGTAAGATACACAATATTAATAAAACAATTAAAGGATAGAAAAAAGTAGATGATAGTAAAGATATTATCTGAAGCCGTAGGTACAGAATTTTAAATAGATGTACTTGTGCTCTCAAAATATTAATACCACCTCATTACAAATAAAAATAAATTGAAATTGAAGAGAATACCGAATTAAATACTAAAGAAACTTCTTCTCAGCGTACTTCAATCCATGTTTAGCCGAGCATTTCAATAGAACCTGTATCTTGAACATAATGAGAGTTTGAAAGTATCTGGCCGAGTGGAAATATCTTTAGACCGAGCTGCATGCTCGTATTCATAACTTTTACTTCACTTTCGTGCGGTAAGTTAAGACGTCGCCTCGTCCCTATCCGAGAATTTATAACTTTATTTTTTCCGTTCAACTTTATCCTATCAGAAATCCGCGTCATATATCCCATTCAATTTATTTTATTCTTGGTAACGACTCGAGCAAATTTGCTACAAGGCAGAACAGAGGTTCAAAATCAACATGGAGTAAAATGCATGGAGCAAAATAGCGTCTCATGGATATCAAAACTTATATTCAAAATCGTATTAGCTACATTGTAGCTACCACAGGAGACAGTGCTCCAACTACAATTTTTCGAACTCTTTTTGTAAATAAACGATTTGTATTTGTATTAGTAAATTACGCATGTTCGCTCCGCTCTTCAAGTATTTACTGTTTTTGAAACACCAGAGGAAATTTCCGTCGGTTTTAGTCAGAAATCCATTAATACTACATACTTAATAATATTTTTTTACGAAATTTAAAATACAACGATATACTAAAAATGACAATGACAAAAAATTTATAAACTTATTAATGACATATTAAACACCGACCGTTTAAAACCGATGTATTTATATTTATACGAAACATACCATAATTGAATGTCTCTACGCGTAAATCTTTTGTTCATTCAAAGAAAGAATGATGATATTACGTTGACGTTTATATCGTGTTTTTTTTATATCCAGTACATAATCTATGTTTTTATCGAGTACGTTAGGTACATCGTCATCGCTGTAGTAAGCTCCTGACGGAATGCTTGACCCGGACTCGGCGATAAGCACCGTCTGGTCGGCGCGTGAAACTATTTGTTTTTATAGCATTTTCCGGATCATATCGGAAGCCTGGGGCAGTTAGATTAAATAACCTAAGATATGTCCTCCAAAGTTTCAAGTTAAAAATTAGAAACTGTAGTCGTCCATAAAAACAAATGTACCTACTGTTATAAATTTATTGGTTATACAATTTTAAATACACGTCAAAACGCAGAGTAACTTTACATTTACTAAATATCCTTTCTAAATCGTCTACTTTATTGGTTTCTATTACCGTCTTGGGTTAGAAATATATTTATTTATTTGTATAATTAAAATCATATCTATTTATGTAATATATTGTCTGATTATATCAGTTATTTTAGTACAATACTTCACTAATACAGCAGCTTGGAACTAGATTATTTGTATTTATTTAAAACCTTGCGTATATTTTACTGGTATGGACCTAATGCAATAGCAAAGTCAACATTTTGAATCAACCACTGACTTTAACATAAATATTTTATTCGTGGTCGAACGAATATTACGAAACATTCGGGTATCGGTAAGTACACAGGTCGAATTTGCATGGGACAGCATGAGAGTCGAGAACGGGTCGGATGCCGGGTCTGGTGAGATAATCAAAATAATGAAGTATTAATGTCAGTTTATGATGATACTGATAATGCTGTATACATTCTCCATGATTATTTATTAATTATTTATCCAACTAAATAGGTAAGTGGGTATGAGACTAAAATGAAAACTCAAAATTCATTTCTTTTCTCTTCACTAAGGTTATCTAACAGTTCATAGTTATATAGAAGTACTGTAACAAGTACAAAGGGTACCTAAGAGACTGGCGCCAGTGATAGGTTTTAAAACTACAAAAGAAAAGTTGTACGACGACATTAAACAGGTGCAGTTAAATTTATTATAGATAGGTAATTTTGTAGTAGCATAAGACTCGCTGCTATGGAACGACCTTTCTGATAGCCAAATGACATTCTAAGTAGCATGCACGAGTACAAGGTTCAGACTATTATCAGCAAAATAGTGTATGATAAGAACGAGTTCTTTGTCTGAACAGGACCGCTCCACGACCCCTCTCGGCCCAAACCCTATATCGCTTATGTTTATTAGGTTAGGGCGTTTTGTGCCCGTTTTGGTACTTTGTCCAATCAAGGTAAATCATACGATTGCTCAAGTGGACTAAATAATTCGACTACGATAAAACTATGTTGTCCTTTTTGAAATATACTCGACAGATGATGTTGAATTGGCAAGACAAAATACCAAGATCCTAATCTATTACCTAATTGAACATTATTATTATACGTAAATAGGAAAAAATACTATATTTAAATTAAATAAAAACCGAACAATACAACAAGTGGTCTTATTGCTTAAGAAATATCTTCTAGGCAACACGGTTCAGAATCATTCACACCCACAAAAATAGGTCACCCTTTTCTCCGTCCATGTCGTCACCGGCTGATGTATTCACATACAGTAAATGATAAGCCCTACTGCAAACGTGTTTTATTCAACGAAATAAGTTATAAATTGTATAAAAGGAATTACTGTGAAGGATTCGTGATAAATACATTCGACAGAGAAGTAGAGTTATCGACATAGCTCAAAGAATTAGCAAGCTGAAGTGGCCGAGGCCGGCCATGTTTTGCCAAACCAACTGCTGTGTTAAATGTCTCTTGAATGGAGACGGCAACACGGCAAACGTAGGGTAGGACGCCTACTGGCCAGGTGGGATGAAGAATTGCAAAAGAATGCGGGTTGATATTGGACGCAGCAGGGTAAAGACGGGGCTCTGTTAGGTGAGGCCTATGTACAAGCAGTAGACTAATATAGGCTGATGATGATGATGTTGTATACTTAAATCAATAATATACAAAAATTTTGATAAATTACATATTTTATTGACTTTAATAGAGAGGAGAGTGTCAAAAACTCTAATCATAAATAATTTTCAAAGTACGATTTTCAAAATAAACAGCGATTCGGGAGTACCACGGTTAATACTTATTCTACAAAAAAATTGCTTTCCAGTAAGTGATACATCACTCGTTCTTCGCCTTTGCTTTATTTTATAGGTATCTTAAAACGTTTACCTAGTATAGCACCAATCGAATTGGTGCTGATACTCTTAATAGCATCCAAATTGTTACGCTTCTTTAAAAAAGATTCACATAAGAGATACTCGACTGTCGAGAGTCACTTTCGAGTCAAAATTTTAGTGTCAAGTACGTGTTATAGTAGGTACCTTTCGCAGCTAAGGTAACGGCTTAGGATAAGATAATGTGTTGCTGTCATGTTGAGTATCTCCTGGTAATTAAAATAAATAAATAGTACTGGACAATCTACACAGCATCATCTAACCCCAAACAAAGCAGAGCTTTTGATATGGGTGACTGGTATATATTATAGGACAAAATATTAAATAGATAGATATTTTAACTATACATGAAAATAAGTTAATATTAGTAAAATTAATGTAATAAAATAAGGTAAAATCAATATCTAATAAGGTAATCTCTCTATCGGGGTTGGCAAGATAAATTTATGGTGGATTTTTTTTTTATTTATTGAGGTAAACCACAGCGTTACAGTAAATATTAGAATACTTTGTACAGGGAATAAAGCTAGCGGAAAAGTTATTTGCCGCAACTCGTATACTCGTACTACATCTTTTCGAAAAACGTCACTGGTATTTTAGAAGCACTTTGGAAAAAACCAAATGTTTGTTTACAAAACCAAATTTTCCCAAAATACTATCGATTCAAAGTTGCTTTTATCATGGGTTTACAGAACATTTTCTAGGAACCCAAATTTTAATCTCCAAGCTATGACGATCAACTTTGTGAGATATCTTAGTGGTTATTTTGTAACCGTTAGTTTATCTCAGACATGAGATATATCTTATGTCTTATAGATCATAAAGATATTATATCTAGAAAATACATAGTGAGAAATAGCAATGCATAAAGTTAGATGATGATATCAATGACTGTTGATCTTTTCTTTACTATGCTAATCAAAAATGTGCTCTGATTTTATAAAATTACATCCACACTTATGTATGCAAACTGCAAACGAATCTGCGGCCAAGGGAATTTATGATGTCGGTAAAGGTGGGCCCATAAAACGAATGACCTCGGTTCATCTTGACTCTGGTTGCTATCTGAGGGCCAACTCACGTCACTTCAAGATCAGTTTATTGGTTGTCTGTCCGCACATGAAAGTCAAATGCTAAGTTTGACCATCTGCTTTCTTGGAAGCTAATTCTGATTAATGTAACTAACTTGGCTTTAAACTTTTATAGGTCAGTTGATAAGGTTATAGTTATGGAAAGCTTAAGTGGAAATTTTCAGTAAAGGTTTTTTAACATGCCTCCGTATGCAGTGGTAAGTATATGAAGTTTGTAGCTCTCAAGTTCCCGGCTATTTAAGAATTGAACGGATAAAAACTTTATAACAAAGATAATTTGAATGAAATAACCAAATTAGAACTATAATTGAAACAATTGAACTAACTGCGGTCTGTTGACATCATCACCATCATCATCAACATATAATAGTCCACAGCTGGACATAGGCCTCCCCTGTTGACATGTTACTAATTAATTACAGAAAAAATTAGTAAAGCCAACATAACAGAACGACACAGTTCTACTTTCTACATAATCTGTAAAATAGGTACATCTTATTGTTTGTAATGTCCAAAAAAAACCGCAGTAGCGAATTATGAATATAAAGCTGACTAACAATCAAATAAAAAGTTTTTTCTATTAAATACTCTACAAGTATTTTACGTATCCATCGTATCCGCCAACCATGTGTATTTGTGTATCCCAAGTAAAATACATTAACATAAGGGTTCCGTTATAGTTATAAGTACCGCATTGCTTTATTTATTTAGTTATTTATGTGTCTTATACGGCAGGCATTAGCATTATTTCGGCGCATGGTCATCGCCCCGTGCTGTGTGAACACACAGACAATGCAGTCTCACAGGAGATATACATCGTTTATGAATGAACCAGAAATGATCACAGACTGATAATGTTAAGAAATGGATTACAGGTTTGCTATAGTTTGCCGCTTATAAAAATACTGTATATTAAGGTACGTTTAGTTTAGCGGCGTTTGATTTGTTATCAGTAGATAAATAATATGTTATGTAAGTAGGCTTGATTTTTTATAAGCTCCGCGACAAACTATGACGGAACTGTAATTCATTTCTTAACATTATCAGTCTGAGATAAGTTTTTGTTATATTTTAAAAGTAAGTAAGTAAGAAACTAAAAGTTGAGATCAAAAAGAGAAAGAGACTGATCCCGGGCTAATATTTACAACTAAAGCTACACTTTCGGAATTATAACGATAATCGGTAAAAGAAGTTCGACGTAGTTCTCTGCACGCTTATATCGAATGAACTCATACTCGTAATATAAACAATATAGTTTTTGGATTAATCATATTGTTTACATTTTTATTGCGATAGTAGTAGTGGGTGAGCGTAGTGGGTAATTTCAATTAAATTAATAACCAATCATTTATAATCTCTGTACACTTTTGGTTGATCATTGCATCGTAGTAGAAAAACCCTCTTTTATATAAGTATACAGGGTGACACATTTAGATCGGTCGGTATGTGAAGTCTGAAAGTATAAGACATACGAAGATCCCTTTTTAGGAATCATGTCATCGATTTTAGAAACAAATATCTATGAAATTTATAAATAGTTTCAGATTTCCAATACTGACCGATCTCAATGAGCCACCGTGCTATTTTTAAATAATTATTTAGGACCGATGGAACCTTTTACATTTTCACCAAAACAGTGTAATTTTCAGAGACCTCTATCTACCTACAACGTGTATCGTAGGAAAGTCAGCTAATAAGTATAGACGATTAGAAATATCTATAGTACAATAGCTGCTTAGTTCTCTGGATGATAGCTCGAATTGAAAACTATAAAAAAGCTCGCTCTACGCTTTTCTCTTTCTTTAATAATAATGCTAATACTACTAATAATATACTAGGCTAACAGACAGATAAATACCTCAGTTTATATGATGGTATCTGATGACTTTTGATGGTATGGCAAAAGTTAAACTAAATTTAACTTTGGAAAATACAAACCAAGGCCTTTGCAACGCCCCATACGACATATTTTATTAACATTGTGATTTTCGCCTCTTACTTAGACCCCGCTATCTCTTTACCCCCATATGTCTTTTGTTTTATGCACAGCGGTACATGTGTTTAAAGTTTACAAAAAGTATATTTAATACACCTAGGTGAATTAGCTCGGGTGAATTAAGTTAACGTAGCGATTTTTTATCTGACGTGACATAGCCCATAGTCGGTTAAAAACAAATATATCAAGTCAAGTCAGGCTGCCGACAAAAAACTATCGTCTGCCTATAATATTCATACATTGGCTGGATGTCACGCCAACCGGTGCGCTAAGGTCGGAGTTGGAAAAGCTCTTTAAGATGTCCATAGAACTCTCACAACAAACTCTTTCAATAGTTGTTATTTTTGCGCGGAACAGTGACCATGAATGATCATGCTTCCATTCGTAAGCCCTAACATGAAGTGTTCTTGTTCCCTTAAAAAACTCAGTCTATTTAGTTAGATACCGTTACGAACTCACAGTTATCCTATTTTAAATGCCCATTATGATTATTTAAAATAAGTTTTTGTCGTTATAACTAATGACGTCAGCCTAATAATGTTTACATAATTATATTTCGGTAACCAGTTTTTAAGTAGATTATTCTTCAGGTAATGGTTATTGTTGGACGGGTCAGTGCGCATAGATTAAATGTATAAAATTTACGTAGATATAAGTAATTATTTTAGCAAGCTTTAAATATACAGAACGGATTCTAAAAATAGATCTACAACAAGGGAAAAAATATTATACAAAGTAATCTATTGAAATTGTAAGTAATGTTGCGTTTTTACCTTCAACTGATATTCAAGTTGCATAGCACTTCATTTCTAAGAACACGGAAATTGCAGTAGTTATTTTGTAAGTTGTTAAGTTATTAACCAAGCCTTTCAGTTCGCCGTCCAAGTTCAAAGGAAACGGGCGTGAATATAAGAAGTAGGGCCGATTCCAGGCATACTTACCTCCGTCATACTTGACCATTGAAGCTGTCAAAAAAATAACAATTATAGATCGCGTGATCCACACGAGTTTAGTCGGGTTAAGGCCAGGTAGGCCAACAGAGGCCGCACTTTTGTGGTTTTCAAAACCATCTGAGATGTAGGAATACTGATTAAAAATTCTGTAAAAAAGATATGTAATAGTTAAGGATTTAGTCTAGTCAAATTCGCATTCAGATACAAGATTTTATAAACTTCGCTCGGGAAAAAAAAATCTCGAAGTTACCCCTTTTTGAAATGTTTTTTCAATATTATGACTAAACTATGTGATATTTTAAGTTTTTTTTTGTACTCAATTAAAGACAGTAACTATTTCTAGACAAATTCGCAGAGTTTGTCCTGATAAAATGATTTTCAAGATCACTATTTTGAAATAACTACAAAATTCACAAGCGTGGTGGCTTGGCAGACACGATCAGTCGCGCTCTGGCGCTTACAGACGACGGACCTATGTCAATTTTTCCGCTAATTTATGAAGTACGTAAATGTTTCATTTGTTATGCAATTTTAGTCTCTGACACAATGGCGTTAGATTCAATTTTACTTCAACCTTTGACATGATATGTGACGGTCGTAGTGCCATAGTATAAAATCATCGGTATGTAAGGCAGAAAATTAATAAAGGTTATTGTTCTAGTTTAAAAATATATTATCTACTTACTGGAATGATTTATTGAAGCCAATAATATTTAGTTAACTACATTAACATTTTATATATCTATAAAGCATTGACATAATTGTTCTCCTTGATGGTGGAGCCCCCTCCACCATCATAGGTATGGTTTTTTTTACGGAATCGTATAGAGGGCATCGGGGGGACCTAAGGAAAATTCCGACTTTTCCAAATTTGCCCCTTCTCCCCCCCCCCTTTAGGGGGGCTCCCAAACAGAGCCATACTGAATGTTATTTTTTGTGGGGTTGTATAGAGGGGGTCAAATAGTTCAAAGGCAGGCAAAAATTCCCCCCTCCCTTTGCCCCCAGACCGCCCCTTTTGAAGTTGCTACCGGAAATAGTCTTTATAGAAAAATTTGGATTGCGGAGTCGTATAGAAGGTTTCTTCTAGTGTTGAAAAATAAAAAAAAAACACCCCCCCTCCACCCACATTTTCACCCCCCTTTTTGTATCTCCCAAACGGATCGACCTAGAAGAAAAATTTTTTCACAGTTATGTAGAGGAGAAGAAATCATTTTGAACTCCAAAAAAAGTTTGAACCCTATGACCCCCCAGACCCTCTTTTTTTATAAAAAACCGAAAATTGGCCAAATTTGACCTTTTTTTTCGGGTGGAGCATTGCGGCGAGCGAAGCCAGCTGCAATGCGACTAAGGAGAATAGCACGGCGAGCGAAGCGAGACGTGCTGTGACCCCCACGACCCCCCCCAGCAAGCGGGTGAAGCACTGCGGCGAGCGAAGCGAGCTGTGCTGTGTGACCTAACACCCACTTATATGGGTATCGTTTTCGACTAAATCAAACACGTAGATTACGAAAAAGATGTCCATTTTCAAATCCAAGATGGCTGAAAGTTTACTATCGCAGATTTTACACATGGATATCGATTACCATCAAATCAAAGACGTTTTAGGTTATGAAAAGTAAAAACTCAGGCAAGGCACTCCCCCCGAGCTGCTAACCTCTAGTTTTTAATCTATAATTTTATTACATGTTAATAGGTTTCTTTTATCTATACTAATATTATAAAGAGGAAAGATTTGATTGTTTGTTTGTTTGAATTGTTCCGAAACTACTGGACCGATTTGAATTTTTTTTTTATCATTAAAATGCTAAATTTTCTGTGATGACCATAGTTAGGGACCCAGATGAAATATTCAATAATTAAACCGTGCGCTATACCTATATTCTTATTCTATTATGGCTCCGCTACTTGTTTTCAGATTTTTTAAATTATTATATAGTAAAAAACTGCAATTAAAACATGAATAAGAGCGTTTTCTACTTTACGTAAAATAAGTTTTATCTTTTTTTCCCGAATAAAACCGCAATCACATCTTACAATAAAAAGCGAGATATCGAGGAGTGAGTATTAACCTGTTGCGATGTTGTTCGGATCAAAGAGTTGTTTTTATTTTTCGTTTAATAAAAAAGTTAAACCCATTACAAAAAGCCTATCTCAAGAACTACTGGTACGATTTGCCTGAAAAAAATTCACAAGGTGTAATCGCACCTCAGAAACAATTATTTCAAATAAAAACACTTCTATAGTAATAGTCGGTTACCATATTATGTATTCGGTGGGGGTGGCGAATTATGAAAATATTTTTTATTTTTTTTATTTTATTTATTCTTGAAAAACTTATTCTAGTTATTAAATATTAACATTCGTTAAGCCCTTGAGGATTTGACTCGAATGTTACATTCCTCTGGTTACATACTTTACGTTTTTTATTACGTGAGTGATAAAACAAAATTTTTGTGTCTTAAACTACTAAGGTACCTAATTGATATAAACAGATAAAGAGTAAGAATAGTTATTGAATAAACGCAGCCCGAAGTGTGCAGCATATCGATGCAGTGTTCGGGCGTTCTCGGACGGCCGAGCCTCCCGAAGTTCCCCGAACACTGCAGAATGCGCCGACCTCGCTCTGGTCGGCAAAAATGAAAAAATGAAAAATCAAAATAAAGATTTTCAGTAGGTACAAATTTTGAAATTGAATATTGAAATGGGACCCTACAGAGTCGAATGGGGTATCAAATGAAAGGTTTCAATTTGCACATTCCAAAACAGATTTTGAAATTTTGATGAATTTTATACTTTTTGAAATATTTAGAAAAAGGTCGAATAAATGACCATTCCCCCCCTTATCTCCAAAGATTGCAGAGCGATCGATGTGAAATGTAATAAATGGTCAAAAAATTAACCATTCCCCCACCAACCCCCTATCTCCGAAGATTGCAGAGTGATCGATGTAAAATGTACTATGCGTTTGTAGATATAGATTTATAATTTACAGAAAAAATATAGAGAAGTCTGTAAAAATTAAACTTTTTGAAATATGGTCATAAAACAAATTTTCATACAATGAGACTTTTTCATTGAGAGCAATTCAAATCAAAGGTATGGAATTCGACAATTCAAAACAGGTTTTGAAAATCGCCTAAGTTTCATACTAAGTAAAATACGTTGAAAAAGGTCGAAAAAAGAATTGTAGGTTCGAACCCATCGATCCGAATATCGTTGTGATTTCAAGATGAAAATGTAAATTATAGACTTCCTAGCCTTACCACAAATGGAAAAAATAATTATGTGATGTCCATAGCCTTATCATCTCCTGAGCCACTAACCGGGTACAAGCACGCTAGAATTGAATATTGGAGAATTTTGAGAAAATAATAATATTTTATTATGATTGTTTTATTTGATACCCTTTGTATTTATTTCAAACAAAATTTTAAATCATAGAAGCGAATGTTCTCTATTTGCTTCTTTGTCTTCTTTATTTGAGTATTTATTTCAAATTTTGTAGGTACTTAAAAAACGAAGTTCGGAAATTAACTATGCCTTTTGTTGGTCTGGTCCAGACGTTTTTCAGCGTTCTTGGTTTGGTTGGTTATCTTGGGATCAATTACTTTATTATTAATTCATTATCTATATTAAGAAACATAAATAGAGATGAAGTTGTAACAACTTCATTTATTTACGAAACTCTAACTGAAAACTATTAACAAAGTTTGATCATAGCAACAGCGTTTCTAAAGTGAAATAATATTATGCTACTGCTTATTTCTATACTATGTCGTTGGCGCTGCATCTGCGCTAAGTATTTCGCGCGCAACTTTAGACAGGACAAAATGCCTACAGCTGCAGGAATACCTCGCCTTAAGGCGAGGTATTCCTGCAGACATGCGCGCGCATCATCCGTGACGTCACGCGAGCTTCCGGCGGGAAAATCATTTTTATGCACCCGCCACGAGTTACTCATCCACCAAATCTGATTCAGGCAATAATCATCTCTATTTCAACAGAATACAGCGTATCGAATAAACGAGCGGCAATTTAATTGTTTAAGTTTATGAAGACACGGTCTGCTAAATAAATGGTGTTACTCTAAGAATAACGATTGTCAGTTCAAGTATTTGTTAACATTCATTCGCAAGATCAACATGTTGGAACATAAAATGGGCAACTTTAATAACAATAATAAATCTTTTTGACTTCACTTATAATTCTTACCTCAGCTAAAAAAAATTTACTACATTTAAGTCATATACATACATTTCGTATTTACATATATTATGTTCTACAAGTTAGTTCAGATGAAAGATGAATTGATAATTAAAATCGTCCACCAAGGGCATTAGGTTAATCTTTTGCGACAGATAATAAACAATTTCATTATAGGTATTGTATTTTTTTTTATTTGTTGTTGGTTTTACTTAAAGATTGTGTGAAGATAGCAAAAAATATGCAGCGAGTAAAAATATTAGTATGTACCGTGTCACAATGTAACGTAGATAAAGATTATAATATGATGTATTAACTAGGGTTCTATAACTTCCTTGGGAAACGCTTTACGCAGTCGGGCGTTAAGGTACTGACTGTTTACATAAATACTTATTTTACATTTCATTAGCTTTTTATGTATGTTTTTTAAAGTTATCAACAACCATCGACTGTACAAAAAATTATACGTCGAGAGTACTATATTTATCGATAAATTAATCTAGGCGCTTCTTATGGATATCAAATTAATTTTAATAATATTAGTGATAGCTTACTAGCGGGTTTGAAATTGACTGAACAATGAGGGCCTGTCTGTAAGTCGTTATATTCGTCATTATATTCGCCTATTACCTACTACTATGCAAATTGAAGCTGTGATTTTTCAAAATATTTTATTATAAGACAGGCTTATTTAGCTAATTAAGAGTAAAATCTAATTCTATTGTTTCTTACAGTCAAGCTGGATTCTAGATATGATATATTATGATATGATATGATATGTCTAGATATGTGACAAGTTCAAGGCTGTGCAGTAAAAAAAATAGGCACTAATAAATCAAAGCCCTTGGTATTGTTAGTATTTTTTTTAATTGATCTTCGTTTTATTTGTTGCTTTATATCACCTGACGATGTAACCAACAATGTTACTCACTAGAAAGTCTAGTGGAGTGTGTTGATAAGGCTATTATTGTGAGAAAGTTGTAAGTGACCAATAGGGCAAGCACGGGCTTTCTTGTCTAAGGTAGAATAGATAAAAATTACGTAACTTTGTCATCGAATGCGTAAATTATTTGATATTAATTTCTTCGTAACTTTGTCATCGAATGCGCAAATTATGTGAAATTAATTTCTTCAACTTCAATAAAATACGCAATGTATGGCGATGCGATGCCATTATTGTCTATTCTACCCTAGAGAACAATCGCCGTGCTTGGCCTACAGAATAACAAAATCTGGAAGCTAATTCCAAAACTTCAAGATACGGATGATATAATAAATGACGAATCATGTTTAAAATCAGTGAGTTTTGTAGCAAATAAATATTATTTAGAAGTTGGCATTAAAACATAAATATCTGGAGCGGGTCCATCGAATTACGACGTTGCAGTACAAGTGGCCTAACGTTTTAAGCGTAGGAGCATAATTAATTCAGCTAATTTTGATAAAGCAACTATCCATTCCCATGGCCATCTCGCTCAGTGGGAAGCCCATAAAGAAATTTATTCTATATCTAAATTTTATAAAGAGAAACTGAGATGACATTGATACGACGACACCGCGGGAAACCGAGCCCCAACAAGAACATTACGTGGTTCCTAAATTTTACATCAGATGGGAAATTAATATTATGATTTAGTCTGTTTTTTATATCCTAAGATTTGATCTGAGTTTTGAGAAAAAATATATACCTAGTAATCGTAAATTCTAAAGTTTTTATATCAGTAGTAACATTGAAGGAATAAACTATTTTATCGCGTAACTTTTTGCATTTTTATTTAATAAAAAATATAAAAAACTGGCCAAGGCCGTGTGGTGCCGGCATAGAATAGGCCGTGTGGTGCCGGCATAGAATTTCACCACCCCAACTCTTCCCGTGGGTGTCGTAAGAGGCGACTAAGGGAAACACACCGGGATGCGGGCAGCAGCGCCTTCTGCAGAACAACTACACCAAACTGCGATCCCCAACCCGCATGCCCAGCGTGGGGATTATGGGCAATAACCCCCAAATAATGATGCCATCTATGGCGCTCATTAGGGGAGGCCTATGTCCAGCAGTGGACTATTATAGGCTGGTGATGATGATGATGATGATAAAAAACTGCGCTTTAAAATTGTTATATGTTTTTACTTTTCGTAAAAAAATGGTGATTGGTCGAAACTACGTTTTGAATTCAGGTAAATCTATGCAGTATTTAAAATGTAAAGTATTTTACAGTTACCTCGAAAAATTTGTACAGAGCCATTTATTTCATCAACAGTGAGTGCCATTCATTTTGTAAAAGCAATATTGAATTTTGAGTATCTGTGAATTTAATTTTCGTTGGTGTGAAGTTAAAAAAAATATTGTTTTCAGTGATTGTACCGGCCACTTTACTTGCCAACCTTTTTAGCAGATATTATAGTTATAATTATAATTCAAAACCGTAGTGGATTGCACAAACTTCGGGAGACCTAGTGGTTAAAATCCGCATGTAGATGATGATGATGAATTTGGCGTAACGGTGTAAGTTTCTTCGACTTCAAATATCGCTGAAAGTTCATTACCAAGCTAGTTCTAAACACACTTCTCCCATTCCTATATCAACAATGGAAAAGAAAAACCTACTGAGGTTTCTAATACAAAACGTCGTTAACTAATAAATAAATACACCGTACTATAGATACCTTTATTATAAAAAAATCATAAATAACTCGACTCAGTAGCCAGTTGTTGATTTTCAAATAAATAAAACAAACGATACCTATACAGTATCCCATAAAAATCAACAAAATAACGGCAGTCATTATCTTCAGTGGGTACTCCGCAGCAGGCCGAAACTGTATCGTATTACGTGATATTACACGTGATATGCAAATGTCGCTGATAATAATCGCTACTTGTCACAAAGTATCAGTGACAACAAACAACTTAAAAAAACGATACAGCGTTTGAAAGTTGAATTGAAGGTACATAAGTTGGAAAGAACTCTGAACAAGTAAATGTACAGAACGATTTAAACTTAGTTAAAATTCTTCGTGATCTTACACTAGTTGCCGACTTCGTACACAACTTTTTAACTGTGGAAATATTCGCAATTGATATTTCATAGCTTAGTGAAAATATGAAAGAGTCTGAACCGTTTTATATGAATATGAATTATCAACGATATTTTATTGCGCAAAATTGTAAAGTTACGTCGGTATAAGCAAATGGTGTCATGTGTAACAAGCCGTTTTGAACAATAGCCGGCGATTCGTTCCCACATAATACATCCTAGATTAATTTTTCCATTTTACGGTTTATTATAAAACGGCTGAACCATTATAAATTCAGTTTAACGGTAGCCATTACTTTAATGATAACAGAAATGTATTTTAAATACGCCGCACAATATAGTGTCAAAGTTCAGAGCTAGCAATCGAGCGAATTAGATTCTGAAAGCGAGTTCATTGTTATTAAACTCAAAAGAAAGTGCAGAATATTGAAAGATTTAAATTTTCATAACGTTAACAAATACTGAGGTTGACATTCACTATGCATTGTTAACTGCGAAATGAACTGAAATTATAAAAATAATTTAAGCATTTAGGTATTTCTATAAGTAAAGGACAACAGAAAATCGTAATATCAGTAGTTCCGTTCGGATGAGATCTGATAGCCAATCAAAACCGCGGTCGGACTATAAACCGACCGTAATATACGCGTGTCTAGTCAAACGATGACGTTTATTAGTTCCTTCTCTATAGCCGGCGACTTCGCTTCGAGTCGACTTTATTTCGAAACTTTTACCAAGTCTGGTAGGTATTGGTTTTTTAATATCTGGTAAAGATTTTTTGTTTTGCTTAGCTTCGTTTTAATTTTCCACAAGAGAAGATTACTGAACTAATTAGGATTATATGACGTCTACCTTACAATTCAAAATGTCCAATTTTGACTAACCATCGCATTCTCGATTTCTCCTGTCTTACATACGATAAGTTATAGTTAAAATTATATGGTCATGTTGAGGAGAAATCAAAGTTGATTTACGCTAACAAAAGGCATATTTACGAGGCCAGTTATTGCAGCGGCGGCGGCGGCGCTTCTCCGTCGTCGACTCCGACTGTTACCAATATTTGAGAGGTAGGTAAGTTGACAACACTGGCCACAATCTGACATTTTGTTATTAGTGACCAATTTAATAAAATACATTTTACGTTCTATTCCTTTATCTTAGTGTCGTCCTAAACAGGAATTGCTATTGATATATGTACGAGTTACTATTGATACTCAGTGCAGACCAACTAAGGGTAAAGTGACTAAAAATTATTGCAAAAGGCTTAAAAATTGTACACGATGTCCAGTCGTGAGCTATTTAAATAGCCATGTAAATGTAAAATATTAATTTACGTTAACCGTAAATAGAAACTGGATCAATCATCACCACATTTTTTACAGTTGATCAAAGGCAATTTCTCGTCTCGATACCGGAATGAAAACATATCGATGGGCACGTCAAAACCAATATCAGGTGACAACGAGCGATGCCATCGATAATAAGAATTGACTCGCTGGACACGAGTCACGATTAATTTGATACAATTTTTATACGTCCGTAAGCGTGCCATGAGCAGGTTCGCATCGTTGGATATAGGTTTTGTGATTGTAGTCAATGTTTCATTTTATCAGTCGTATATACACATACACAAAGCTTAGCTTAGCTTCAGGCTAGATGTTGCTGTGTGGAGTGTTTATTATTTATATTATTATTATTTTATTATATTGTCTTAATTCGCTTGTCACCACATAGAATATGCACTTTATCATCATCACAGTAACTGCAAGCATTTCTGCGTCTTTATAATTTGTTGAATGCGATAAGTATAAGCAAATAGTATCATTGATTTAGTATAAACTTTTCGTATCCTGTTAAATTTAGAAGCTTTCACTTTCGAAATCCACATTAATTCGTTCCATGTACTGTTCATCTCAACATCAAAGTATGGATAGGATCGACCATGCAAACATTCAAATTTGTATGTTTGACGAAAATAAAATAGATCTTATCTATTAGGTACGTGCGTGGTCTAAGTTATAAGCGAATTTATGAATTTTTTAGGTTTTCGATGCTAAATGGCGACAACGCAGACCACTTTTAGTATGATGAGTCTCTCTGTCTCATTTTACAGGTTGTTTATGCCTCATCCCAATGTTATTAGATATAGTTAACAATATTTTTTCCCATTCGACTATCTAATTATTATATTACTTTTATTTGTTTACAGAGATTTAAATGACTGTATTTCTCTACCATCGAGAAAAAAAATATAAAGTATACTTAATAGTGTAGCAATATTTTTAAAACCTGCTTATATGTAAAGAGTGCTGGCACAATTTCACTCTACTAGTGCCGTTAATTCAGTTTGGGACAAAACGTCAATAATCCCCTATAAAAAGTTCATGTCATTACCAACGTTGCATGTTCGCTACATCTAACGGTGCGCTAGTGCATAAAACCACAGCAGAAGCTGGGGTACAAGCGTCTCAGCCTGACGCCCCGTCGAGATGTCCCAAAGATGGGACGTGTCTGAGGTTGGCCGATAACGAAGACTAGTGTCCCAGGCAAGACGTTACGCGTACATCAGATAACCGACATGGGTGATGGCCCGGGACACTACCGGGACTTGCAGTTGGACGAGCTTTTCTACAGATGCAGTTTATTGTCTTCTTACTTCTAAATATCTTGTCAACTAGGATCGCAGATTTCATAGAGGTACAATAGCGAACCCGCACAGGCCGCGATGTTAATATGGTGGAATCAATATCATCATTACAGCCTTTTTGTCTTCTGGTTATTAATAATAATAAAAGCATTCATCATATACTCAAATTCATTCAAATAGTTAGACATCGACAGCCACTATTGTATCTGTTTGTCCAGTTTTGGGAAAGCCCTCTCCTAACTTCCAGTCCTCTCTTACTCATGCAGTTCTAGACCAAGTATGTCATGCATTCATCCCCACATCTTTTATATTGTCTCCCGTGTTTTCTCTTTTTGCCTCTCGCTGATGGCTACAGGCCTCTAATACACGGCAGTTTCCTCTGGCGTAAGGTATATAGCTCAGTGTTGTATATTATAGAGGTTAGAATTATTAAGTATGTTTAATTTTAGTAGTGCCATTTTTTTGTCCTAGCTCATATTTATAAATCTAGTAAACAAGAAATCACGAACTGTCTCTGAATAAAGCCAATTTTTTATGGCACTTAGGCAACATATCCTTTACAAGATTTTTGTAAGTTACATTTTTAGAATACGAGGCACGTTTCCCACTGCGGTATCTATCTGGACTTTACCCTAAATGACAATAAACTGTTTTGTAGCAAAAATCGTTGGTATTTCGTCATATATAGAATATTTTAAAATATTTAGAAGATCGCAAATACCTCTTGGCATACATATGTCATAATAATAAAATTCTTAATGTGGCATCATAACGCCTAATGTTATGTTCTCTCTCATTATACCTACTTCATCCTTATTTTCATAAGGCCATTAAACACGTTAGACGTGGTAGGTATTTTTACTAGACGATGTGTGAATTGGCATGGCCAGCGCACCCTTCGACTCTATAACTCGGCACCTTGCGAATACTGTAGCACCTTAAATGTGTCAACAACGTCAAGATTAGCTATTATTTTCATCAAACTTTTAGTCTTATTAAGTATACTTCAAGATTAAAAACCACTAAACTTTTTGGGGCCATGTCAGGACTGTTATTTATTATATTTATAACAATAACAAATATATGTATGGGGACCGACCCCACCCCACCAATACTAGAATAAGAACCGAAAGATGAAGAAAAATAATAAAATATAAAGAATAATAAAGATTGCTAAACATATTCTTAGTGAAAGAATCATGAGGAAGACTGGACGAGGAAGTCAAGCATTAAACATAAAAAAATAAAGGCGAATTGAAAAACTCTACTTTTTTGAAGGCGCCTTGATATTCTTCTTTTGCAAGCACGTTAATAGCTTTGTCAGCACAATTTATTTTGTGTGCAGTTTACTTGGTTTATAATGTGAGTGAAGTCGAAGCAGATGGTTCTCAATTAACACAAATGCATAAAGATTTAATGAGTGACGCAAGTGCAAAGTCGCAAAACCAATCGTAAATCATAAGTGTGAACTGAGTTTGGCCTGAAGATTTTTACAAATGTAAAACAAAAAGCAACTTGTTTTGATATAGTGGAATTAGATGTAAGCTGAAAAAAAGTCAAGTGTGAGTCCTACCAGCGCACTTAGCGTTTAGTACAACTATTTTCTTCTTGCTTCATCATGATTGTAAGGCCAACGGAATGTTGCGTTTGTGATGTTTTTTCGGTCCCTTGCGAGAAAAATTTTTAGTTTTAATGATCAAATTACAGTTTTTCAGTTTTTGTGCTATAAGATCATGTTTTTTGCCAAATTTCAAGTTTCAATGTTTCTAGGTCAACGGAAGTTCCCGTTGACTATTGACCTATTGTCCTTAAAGCACTCCCTTACGTAATTAAAAAAAAGTATTTTACATCCCACTGACCGATGATTCCTTGGATAGGTCAAAATATCCGGTCATAAACGGACGAATCTTTTGATTGGGTTGACGTAAAAGATTAATTTATACCAAGGGTCCATGAGGTTACAGACTTATTTGATGTTAATTTTAACTCGATTCCAACCTCCCACGCATTCCTGAGAGCAGAGGGTTGACAGAGAGACGGATAATCTTTTAGTATTAGGGTTTCTTCTTCCATTTTAGGTACGAAATCCTAAAAAATAACGTAAGAATCTCGAAAAAATGAGACTAAATTCTGACAAGACAAGACACGAGCTCCGATTGAGGTTTACTCCGACTCCGTACAACAATATCTTTAGGCACCTCATGGGCTATAAACGTCACTGTAGCGCTTCTGAAAAGTACATGAATGCACGAATTGACTCCTTTCAGGCCATACAAAGAAAGAGAATTGCTTCATTTATGTCTAGAGTTGACAGTTGTAATAACACTATTATAAAAAGCCTGTCCGGCCGTATTATGTTAACCTATACTTATAAACGATGGGTGGAACTAGCCACCTAGATATTTGTTAGTAAGTTTATAGCTATACCTAAAGTAGGTTCTTATTTTTAATTGTCTTTTTTTTCCATTGTTACTTAATTTTAATTAGTAATTAAAAATGGACTGTACCTATAGTTATATGGACCTTGTCTGAAATAAACGAATATTATTATTATTATTAATATTATAGGTACCTATGTTGTTGTTAGCTAGTAGCTACCAAGCGCAGCCGTGTGCAGATTTAAATTAAAGACTGACGGTACTTTCAAATTAACGTGGGAAATGAAAAAAAAAAAAAACTTAAAGATATAATCCACTTACCTAAGATAATCGTTCTTGCAGAATATATTACTGTCACGCGCGTAGCAGCGCTGCTCGGTATCCAGGGGCATTTTGCATTCGTTGCACCTCAGGCAGGGAGTGTGCCACCTCCTCTCCAACGCCAGTAGGTAAAATCTGGAAGAACATACTTTGTTCATTGTATAATACATCTGACATCCGGACGTCTACAGATGAGCATAGGCGTCCTACACAGGCCATGTTTAAACCGCGTTGCCACGATCTGACTGAATCAGCTCGGACCAAGTGAACTCGGACGCCTACTCGGACGCAACTCGCATTGTGGCAACCCATAAAATGAATAAGGGTTGCCACAATCCGAATAAAAAAAAAGAAAACTAGAGTGAATAGGTGTATTCTAGACCTCAGTGATCCACCGTCAGCCACATCTTCACTTTTGATCAGGGAAGATCGAGTTCTAACGGAGGTCTATCAGTTATAAACGAAAGAAATTGCCTCCGATTAGGTATCAAACTTCACTCGGTCCGAGCTGACTCTGATCGTGTCAACTCGGCTTTAGGGAGTTGGAACCTTATCACGCTTGTTAGGCCTCCTACCTAACCCTTCGGTGGTCAGTAGTTCTGCAGAGATACTGCTACCCTGGTGATTAGTAGGTCACCCCTGTTGTATGAGTTGACTTGTGTAATACATCTGACCCGAAGGACGTTTACAACTGAGCATAGGCACCCCCTTAGTATTAGGGAAGTCTGGCATAAGCATAATTGTATAAGACACATAAGTTGTATATGAATGTACTAGTGGTTTCTTTTTCACTTCTTCCATTAGTGGGAAAAAAATTGAAGTGAAGAGAAATCAATAACAAATTATTTCTTTTTTATAATAATTAGCTGGTCTAATTGACGACCTCTGTGGCGCGGTGGGCGAAGGTCCGACTCAACGCAGGAGGAATCGATCGAACCCGCAAGGTTCGATTCCCGCCTCGGGACAAATATTTGTACGATCTGCAGATATTTGTGCAGTGTTCTGGTCGTTTTCTATGCATAATAAAAAATATCTATATATGTAATAATATATCAGTCATCTAGTACCCATAAGACAAGCTCTGCTTAGCTTGGGGCTAGATGATGTTGTGTGTATTGTCCGGCATTATTTATTTATTTTAACTGTAGGTGAAATTTGACTTGTCTAAGTGCTTATTTTGTAAGCGTAAAGAAATAAAGTTATTGAATCTGAATTAATACGCTTATGATGTGGGTTCGGCTGTCGTATTGTTCACCAGGGGTGCTGCTACCGTGGTGTATATAATATATAATATATTTTAGTAATTGACTGTTATGTGTACCTGTCAGTAATACGTGCTCCACACCCGGCGCAGGCGTCATCGACCGGGGGCTGTTGCGACTCGTCCGGGGGCTCTCGCTTCCTACACGAGGTGCAGTCGCGGGGCGAGCCGGGAGAAGCGGCCGGCGCCGTCGGAGACAGCTCCCCAGCCCCCGAGTACGAAGAGATGTACCGCTCGCTTTGTTGCTGAAAATACACCCTTCATAATGCTACTGTGACAGACTGTGACGAGGAATTTAAGCGAGCTTCGAGCTTATATAACTATTTCAGACACTGATCTGTGCCTCCCCAAAGATTGCTTCATAATGCTACTGTGATAGCATGTGACGAAGAATTTCTACGCTAATATAACAGTTTCAGACACAGAACTGTGCCTCCCTAAAGATTGCCACAGTTATCGGTCCCGCGCTACCCGCATCAAGCGGTTTCACGCGGTCCCCAGGTCATCGGCCCACCAGTCTTCCTAGCTTGGGGAATGTTGGCGAAATGGGTAGGGGTATAGAGAATATTTAAGACACCTTGTTATCGAATGCCTACATTTGGTACTTGCAACGCTAAATGTAGGCATTTTAGGACAATGTGACATTATAACTCTTGCCTTGCTCTTGACATTAAATGTCACTTATAACGTCGCTCTTGGGTTTGCCTCTGTGGCGCGATGACCGAAGGTCCGCCTGCGACGCAGGAGGTTGTGGGTTCGATGCCCGGGTTAAATGTTTTTACGATCTGCAGGTATTTTTTCCGGATATTCTAGAAGTTTATTAAATAAAATCTATCTATGTACCAGTCATCTAGTATCTACCGATAACACAAGCTCTGCTTAACTTGGCGTTACGATTTTCCATCATTATTACTTATTTATTATTACTCTTCCTAGAGAACGATCCCCGTGCTAGGGGACTGGTGAGAGGACCACACTAAAGTTACGTATAATGGGATACGTTTCCATAATTTGTTTGTTTTTTAGATTTCCTATATATTTGCACAGTTTCATTCGCCAATTACATGTGACGAATTCATTAAAAATGTTAGCGGGTTCACTATGAACCTAGTTAAACCGCTAACATTAATAACGAATTAATTAAGAATGTAAGCGGGTTCACTACGAACCTAGTTAAACCGCTAACGAATGTTAGCTTTTTAACTAGGTTCGTAGTTAACCCGATAACATTCATAATGAATTCGTCAAACTACGAAAAGTTTTATAGTAAATGTGACGAGTTCAGTGGCTTCAATTATTATACACCTGTTAAGTTGCTGAGCCAAATTTTCCATCAAGTACGAAACGTTCCACCTTAACCTGCGTTATCTATCGAGACTCATACATCACCGAAGACGGCGAAGGTAGAGGTGGGGAACTTCATAGATAAACCGAAACAACTGCCTTATCTAGGAACCGAATATAAATCTATATACTCTTTGAGCTAAGTAATCACGACAAAGATTTTCAATATTTCTCAAAAAATCAAATTATTTACAAGAGTGCGTTGTTAGGCGCCGAACTCTGAATTTCTTGAGAACTTTGAAAGTTTCGGTAACATTCGTTCCATCTTTCAAAGTTCACATTAAATGAAATTATACCTACTTTTGATAATCTTTTTAAAACTTTTTGTTTTGCGCTTAGCGATATAAATAAATCATAATTTCTACTAGCAATATTTTAATTACCTTTTTATCATAAATTAGAGCTTAGCTCTAGTCGGAGTCGGTGTAATGCAATTTTCTCTTTTCTCATTCTAAAGCAATCTTTTAAACTATGTACGAAGATACTACGGCGATTTCTGTACTAAACGTATTCTGAAAATTTTGAGATTTATTTTAGATTTTTAATATTTCTATACTAACATATTAAAGAGGAAAGATTGATTATTTGTTTTTTTTTTTAAGTATAGGCTCCGAAACTATTGAACTGTTTTGAAAAATTGTTTCACCATTAAAATCCTGCCCTGATGAACGTTAGCCGTGTGGTGCCGGCTAGAATTTCACCACCCCAACTCTTCCCGTGGGTGTCGTAAGAGGCGACTAAGGGAAACACACCGGGGGGCGGGCAGTAGCGCCTTCTGCAGAATAACTATACCGAACTGCGATCCCCAACCCGCATGCCCAGCGTGGGGATTATGGGCAATAACCCCCACATAATGATGCCATCTATGGCGCTCATTAGGGGAGGCATATATGTCCAGCAGTAAACTATTATAGGCTGGTGATGTTGATGATGTTGATGTTGATGATGAACGTATGCATAGAATAATATTTGGATAAAATTAGGAAACCCAATGTGTGTTTATGTAAAAAAATTATATTATGTAATTTTTTTTAAATACAAGGGGTATTCGAAGTCGGAGCGGATCACATTATCTATACTAATATTATAAAGAGGAAAGATTTGATTATTTGTTTCTTTGAATTGAATAGGCTCCGAAACTACTAGACCGATTTGAAAAATTATTTCATTATTCGAATCCTACATTTTCCGTGATAAACATAGGTTAAATAATATTTTAAAAAAAATTAGGTTCCGTTTGAAAAATTAAATTTTTGTTAAATACTTGTGCGAAGCCGGGGCGGACCGCTAGTTTTAATTATAAGGGTGAACGTTTCGTGCTGGCGCGGTGTTGTTTTTTTTTTGTAAGGAGAATAAAACTGGCAGAAAATTAATTTGCAGCAAATCGCAAACAATTTTCTGTCAACAGGTATTTTGGAGTGTTTGAGAAAAAAATATATTTTGGAATAAGATAGTTTATTATGTGTGAAAAATTACTATTCCTGTTAGTTTTATTCCAGAACAAAAAGATGATAACCTCAAAAATGCGAACTTAATCTTGGGCAAACCTTATTGAACATTAACTAACAAAAAATATATTTAAAAAAGAGAAACATAATATAATAATGTTTCTCAAACTTTGATTTACAATTGAAACAGTTGAGCTAGCTGCAGACTGTTACAAACAATCTAGATGTAGCTTAACTGACTCTTCTTTATTTTACACACAAGTAAACAAAATTGGACTCTAATTACTGATAACGGGATATTTACTATGATTTGTGATAATGGACATCTGAAGAAAACTTTTTAAGGTAACAAGTATGCCTTTGTCCAGTTTGTACAAAGGAGAGCGTAACTCTAATAGTTTTCTTACAGCTTACATATCAACTCAATACCAATCGGAAGCGCGTTCAAAACGCTGCCTGTATTGCCCTGCTTTTAATTTAAATTATGTAGCGTAAAGCAATATTAATATATAATTAAATTAAAATAATTACAAACGGTAATCTCAAAACACTTTTTTTCACAAAATAAATCAATTTTATTACCCCCACGGCCGATTTAGGTATTTATCTTTCTTTGTTTCTTCGCATACAAATATGATTCGTACAAACAATGATGGACATGAGATGTATAATTAACGATGTTGTTTAAAGCACATCTTTTCTCAGCTCACCTTTAGTAAAGCCCTTAATGTGCAAAGATAACAGAAAAAGCAACATATTATTAACATTTAAATAAAAACACATTGCAACACCTCATTAAGTGTACCTAACGTTCCGTTTGCCATAAATATTCCAGTTAGATCATTCCATTCATAAAATACAAGGAAGCCAAGTGCAATTCGGACTCGCACACAAGGGTTCCGTATTAATTAAAAGTGTTTTGTTAACTAATTAAATGTGCTTTCATTTAAGATTTAAGCAATTATTTCATTGTCAACATATTCATGTATTATGTAATACCTACCTAACACACACGCGCGCGCAGTGCACCGTCTTAGTTATTGCAGTTTAGTATTAAACGAGCAAGCATTGTAACAGGTCGTTTCACTTAGTCGTATCCAATATCAACAAATTGAATTATTCTATATAAGCTGATAGGTTGTATTGGTGTGCGTGTGCTACAGTTCAAAGCGCGCATTCCGCTAGCTATGGGCCGGATTAGGGTGCGCGACCCCGAAATGCTCTAGCTGCTAATGCCATATTCCCTAATGCTGCGTACACACTACACCGTACCCGGAACGGCTGGGTCTCACTGGCCTTCTTTAGTCCTGTCCAGATGGCGTTACGAACGCCAACGAACGTGCGTTGGCGTGTGGGATCCGAAGCGTTGCTCGCGGTAACATCAAAGGAATCATCAGATCAGTGTGGACGATCGCCGAAGCTCAAAGCACGAACGCGTAGTTGTAAAAAGATTGTATTCCAACTATACACATTTCTATAGTTTGAATATGTGGATGTTCACCCTCTCCAATTTCCTTTTATTTTCATATCTTTAATAACTCGTTATAGAAAAATAAAACTATTTGTCGTCAGCCATGACGAATAAGAGAATGTGAGTCGGGATCAAATACCAACGATCGTTTGCTTGACCACTAATTGTATTTGGATGTAAAATTTCGAAGGCCAACGAGCGTGTAGCCAACGCTTAATATCTTTAGTTAGCGTTCGTCGGGCCGGTGTGTAGGCAGCGTTTTCCACATAAAATTAATCCTCAAACCCTTTACTTCCTATCCCATTTTTCTCTTTCGCCTTTCCTCTCTCAGCCGGTTGATAACGGCACAGCTCAGCTTCGATGAAAAATTAGACCATCCAGTCACTAGACTGGATTGCTCACAGGTATATTCCAGTGCCGGTTTATCATTCCAGTGGCATTCCAGCGCTGACTTTGATTGCTGGACTGGAATAATGCGAAATTGCCATAACACAGGTACCTACTCGATAGGGTTTCATATACATTTTATACATAGTGATAAAATATCTCCTTGATACCGACAGCAATGAAATAAATATTTAGCCTCAACCTAATGACATTATGACACGAAGATAAATGCGCATTGATTCTATTGATATACATCTAGGTAATTATCTATCTGTACTAATATTATAAAGAGGAAAGATTTGATTGTTTGTATGTTTGTTTGTTTGAATTGAATAGGCTCCGAAACTACTGGACCGAATTGAAAAATTCTATCACCATTAGAATCCTAAATTTTCTCTAATGAACATAGGCTATAGAATATTTAAGAAAGTTCCGCATGAAAATTTTCAATAATAAGCCGTGCGCTAATATCTTCAACTGCTTTTTTATTATGGCTCAGCTGCTTGCTTTTTCTGTACGACCAATGTCAGTTATGAAGTGTCAAGTCAATGTCAAAAACCCAAAAAAGTTAGGGCGAAGCCGGGGTGGACCGCTAGTCAGATATATAGCTATAGTTTCTGCCCATGGCATTGGGAAAGGCCGATTTTTCCGGGATAAAAATAAATTCATGTCAAGGATACAAAGGTCACATGAAAAGTACCTCTACGCAGGTAACTTTATATATACTAGCGGTCCCCCCGGCTTCGCACGGGTATTTAACAAAAATTTAATTTCGCATACGGAAATTCTTGTTCGTTCGTTGTGGTTCTTGGAAAATGTAGGATTCTAATAATGAAAGAATTTTTCAAATCGGTCCAGTAGTTTCGGAGCCGATTCAATTCAAACAAACAAACATTCAAATCTTTATTCTTTAAAATATTAGTATAGATTTCTCTTGTAGCAGCAAGCTCGCTTTGTCACTAATAATAAATTCCTCCCTAAGACATTTTATAAAGTAAAGTTCGTATTTCAGAGACTTATAATAAGAAAAAGAATTCGGTGATTTTACTTAACCCATAGACAGTATGGGTGGCTTTATCGCTTATAACGATTTCTTCCAGGCTACCGAGGAGAAAAGAGATCATAGGATGGCTAATAGGATGTTACCAAATGTTTACGTTACCTATACTAGTATTTACATTTAACTAAATATGTAGTTTAGGTGTGCATATACTAGTTTTATACAGTAGTATAAAATATAAATATATAAATACAAAAATGCCAAATATTTCATAGTGTGCCGCACTCACAATAAAAGGTCTAAAAAATAATGTTTAAAAATTTTAATTCTGGCCATGAGCAATGAGACATCATTAAGAATGTTTTCTACGTTATCTCGACTAAATATTACTGATTTAAGCTTCGAAAATGTGTTATCAATCAGAAAGGACTGGAGTAGGTATTTATCCGAAAGGGGTCTTAACTACTGATAAAATACTACTCATAAATAAATATACATAGTACTTAAAATGTTAATCAAAAATATCCATTTAATCTCAAGATCTACGTCCTTAACGCGCAATTTTAATATATGATATTGTTAAGAATCTATCTTAAAAAATGACAATATCACACGCCTACAAATATAGGATATCACAGGTTAAAATAGGTTTTTTGTTACATAAAAATTAGTTTTTTGGTCTATTTTTTAGGTTACGGACGTGGCAAGTAAAAAACGCATTTTAATACTAAAATTCTGAACAAAAAATTACATACAAGAGATTTGGCTTAGCAAATTCAATGCAGTACGAGTATTTTCCAAAATACAACAATAAAATCAAAAGCGCCTCTAGCTTCCACGAAATTTTAGAGCCTGAAAGCGTTTTCTCATGCCTCCAATTTTGCCATCAATTACTTCTTGAAGCTGATTCTCTTCGTTCTTGGAATCTGGGTTCCTCTGTACCCTTCTTCCGAAGGCGTCCCAAGTTTGAGAGGTTCATGTCTGGGGATCGTAGTATCGTACTGCCAGTTCATTTGGGTAATGCTTACGTCTCTATTTCAAGTGTAGGTAAATAAAATTACTCCTCAAAGATTCTACAGTAGAATGGGCTAAAGTCAATTTAAAACTCTGTAGCATTTAAGTCATTTTTTTAAAAAGCTTTTTTCGAATATGAACGTAAAATTATCAGCAAACTTTCTAGTGAGTTTAATTTTATGTTAAAAGATCAAACAGGATTTTTTTGTGGACACCATTCCACAGAGTAATACAAAAAATAAACCGCATGCAAAAATACACAACAACTTGAAATTAAACGAAGTGTCTTTCGTGTTACCCTAATAATAATATCAAATGTATGTACCTAACTAAGCATTAGTATTGTTAAGATGAATCGGATTCCCTATGAGATGGTGTTTTATTTTATAATAAAGTAATTAAAGAATTTCAAGGAATAAGCTTAAGTTACCATGAACCTCTGTGAAGCTTTATTTAGTTACCTTTGGCCCGGCTTACGTCAAGAGCTTTTTGCTTTCTATTTTAATAAGGTAAAAGCTGAGTTTATATTTATGTACGTCGTAGACCTGACGAACAAAGCAGGAAGGAAAATATTTATCAAATAGGGTTAGGTACTACTTCAATAAAAAGGTTATCGATCGGCCCGCTTATTCTAAATTATTAGTATTGTTACCATAAGGATATTCTCAGAATTACTCGTTTCGAGGCCACGGCCGCACTGCAAGATGGAAACTTCGATTGTTGATAGGTGCGTAGTTTGGTTAATTGGAGTGGCCGCATCGATGCGACAATGCCATCGATTTAATAATCCAGCATAGGACATTACCTGAATCCAAGAGACAATTAGGCTACTCGTATAGGTAATGTATAATCAAAAATCCCTATTCCAGAAAACTAGAAAAGCTAGTCATTGTTATGTATAATATGACGAACTGAGTGGCGCAGTGACGCGCTTGCGATGCATAATATTGCGGGTTCGATACCCATCTGAACGTAGTTTTTGTAATTAGCTCTTGGTCTAGGTGTTTATTCGTGATTAGTAGAACCTCTACCATGGCCCGTGATCAAATACCTTAGAACCTAACCTAGTAAGAAAACAAGCTCTGCTTTCTTTGGGATCAGATGACGCTGTATTAAAATGACCAGTATTTAGATGTTATTAAAGCAAGCAACAATAAATTGCGATATAAATCGCGTCTCCAAATATTTACCGTGGCGAGATATAACTAGTTGACCAGGCGTTAAAGCCGACTAAGTAAGTTGAATACTATCGAACGCGGTCAAAGCTATAAAATGGTAAAACAATTACATAACAAAATCGCCCTTCAGCAACATTTACAAAAATAAATACATGTATGTTTTTTTAACGAAATCAGACTATAAGTAAGCGGACGAATGTCCTATACTGGCCTTATACTGGCTGTCTATCAACAATCGATTTCAGACAAAAATTAAAAAGAAAAAATACTTTTGACGCCCTCTTAGTTTCATTCAGTTTTTTTATTACATACTTACGAAAAAATACAATTTTACTAATCTTCAACAAACTTCAATATAAAAATATTCAACAAACAACATCACCTATATCGTAATATACCGTCCGTCTATTATCGTATATACCGTCTCCATTCCATCGCAAGTATAAAGTTTGCAACATCAATTCAAATTTAAATATTTTCAACATAGCCTATTTAACCGTTCCCGGAGATTAATAAATATTTTGTCATACCGTTAAATTAAAATTAAATCTGATATTAATCACTTTTACTCGGATAGGTATCATTTTGATCTAGTTAAAGAAACAACAACAAAGTTAAAGAATTATTCGTCATTTATCAATCTAACATACAAATACCCATTGGATTATGAAAATACCTAAATCCCTAAAACTTAAGGGAAGTAATGGGAAGTTCTTTACGGCCGTTTTTTCAGCGGCGACAGTTTAGTCTCTTGTGGTTTAGCCTAGCTCTGAACACACTCAGTCCTCTTGTGAAAGATTCAGGAATAGGTCACCTTTGGAGAGATCATCATCATCATCACCAGCCTATAATAGTCCACTGCTGGACATAGGCCTCCCCTAATGAGCGCCAAAGATGGCACTATCATTTGGGGGTTAATGCCCATAATCCCCACGCTGGGCATGCGGGTTGGGGATCGCAGCTCGGTGGAATTGTTCTGCAGAGGGCGCTGCTGCCCGCCCTCCGGTGTGTTTTCCTTAGTCGCCTCTTACGACACCCACGGGAAGAGATGGGGTGGTGAAATTGTATGCCGACACCACACGGCGTTTGGAGAGATGGTGAGGTTGAATTGACCTCAGAGGGTGAAACTTACAAGTATTGTTTTGGTATGCCTGTATCATTCGCAACAGTGGACATAAAGCAGTTAGTGAAGAAGCGCTTCTTTAGTTGCTTTACAAAAATGTTGAATTTCCTTTTGTCAGCAACAAGGTGCTTTCATCGACTGGGCTGTCATTACTCACTTATACCTTTGGCATACTAAGATAGACTTAGACTGAACAAGCCGTCGTTGGTAGAGTTCATCAACTTTTAACCACTCATCGCATGCGGCGTGAAAATGTAGTAATCGGGGCTTTTTAAACGCCAAGACCCTTCACAACCATGTGGCATGATATATTAAAAATAATTTTCATCAAGGCATCAAGAATACCATACGCAGAAAGTATAGCATGAAAGATGGCATGATTGATATTTGCCGAAAGTATCATCATAGTCATGAAGAAACCCTCCATCATACACTTTTCGGATGCTATTGAATATCAGTACTTGCACAGACACCACCAAGTAGCTAAAATTAAACACAAGTAACTTGCTCTCTGATACGGTTTCACTGGTCCTGAAGTTCCGTTTCATGAGTACACACCAGTGCCAGTTTTCGGAAACGGCCCGGCCACGCTCTACCGCATCAAACTATCAATTCTAACACGACTATTGTTGCTGTTAAGGCTGATATTGATAGATAGGATAGTACGGACAACGGTGCACGCTGTTGTCACCATACCACATGATACTAGCCTCGTTAACGCTGAGAAAGATAAAGTTAACAAATATCTTGGCTTGGCTAACGAGGTTGTCAGCGTGTCGGATGTTGATTCAGCGACCATCGTCCCGATAGTCGTTTAAGTTAACGGCGTAATAGCGAAGAGCCTCGATCAATGTATCAAGACTCTCGTTTGGAGATCTCTATGGCCAAATAAAAAGGCCATAGTCACCGGCCGCTTGCGCCTAGCTTCGCGACCGGTGACTTGTCTAAGTGCTTGTTTTGTAAGCCTAAAGAAATAAAATTATAGAATCTGAATCTGAATCTGGTGATCAACCGTTTTGGTATATTTTCAACTACAAAATAGTTTATAAGATTTCATTGTATTTTCTATGGTAAAACTTGTATTAGAATACCAGATTTCGGTATTAGCTGATTTCGTCAAGATTTTTACCCTAAGGTCAACGCAAATGAAATTGCGAGCGGGTCAGCTAGTAATATCATAAATGAAGTGAATAATAACAATTACAAAAATTATTTACTTCCGAAAAAAGGTTAATGATTTGCTGAATAGATCAGTATCTACTAGGTGTACATAATAGTCTAACTAAAAACCCAGTGCTAACAATGCATCTCCTTGCTCTACTAAAATAAAAAACTTGTGATAAGATGCGCAAGCGCACATGGCTATTATCCGTTGAAACTGGACACCTTTGCCGGCGCCGCCGCGCCGTGGCCGAAATTCGGCTGCGAGGACTTTCCATCTTTTTATTTAATTAGTACATTGTTAAAGAAACCATAAATAAATATGATTTATTGTATTGTAGGTGATCCTGTATATTCCTTTACTGCATTAATAATAAATAAAAAATCCAGAGCATCATGTGCATGCCTAAAGTACTTGGTTTTAATTTTAAACATATCTGTAAATTAACAAAAATTAAACACGATTTTCTGAAAAACATGTTTTACAACGAAAACTCAGTATCAAAGAAAATATTTCTGTTCAGGAAGTAACAGAAATCAAGAAATTCTCATTACTGCAAGTCGTTCATTGAACTTGAAATCAATCGGACAAATTTATAGTAGGTAACTGTAAAATAATCAAAAAAGTTTTACAGTTTGGTAAAGTTAACGTTCAAGTCTTTGCTTTGATGAGAAAATAATATAATATCTAAAACATAAAACATAACCTTGTGTTCTATCAGTTACATGTAGTGATCATGTATAAAAAAATATAATAAGCATAGAGGGCAAAAAATTGAGAGTGAAAATGTGAATGTTTTGTCTTATGAAATACCTAGAACTACTGAACAAATCAAGATTAAAATTAGTATAAATGTAATGAGCATTAAAGGGGAAAATAAATGACTGAAGATGTGAATGTCTGTTCGAGGAAATAGAACAACAGAACAAGTCAAGATTAAAAAACGTATAAATGTAGGGAATACTTTTACGTAAATAATTAGCTACTTTTATCACCTACCACAAGTGAAGCCACGAGCAGAAGTTAGTAAAAAATAAAAATAAACAATCGCCAAATTGCTTACCCAGTGCATCGCTCCCCTCTCCTCGTACACTCCCATTGGGGGGTTAATTTTTTCGTTTTCTATTTTCGAATGTATGGGCCTATCGCCCCACTACACTGCGGCACTGACACTAAACATTACAATGAGTGCGTTACTCGCCAGGGCCGGCGGACTACTGACGCTCGCGGCCTCGATTGCCTGACAGAAGGTGGTACTAGCACCGCCCTAAGCACGCCCCCCGGGCCCCAATGGTGGGCCTACTGCGACACCACATTTTTTTCACGAAAATGTCTGTACGGACTTTTGGCGCGGCTCGTGGCCGGTGTACCAGGCGATTGTTACTTGTTTCAAGCGTAAAATAAAAATATTTGCGATTTAATCGTTCTATATTTTTGTTGACGGAACTGGAATTATCTTTAGTATTAAGAATAAAATTCATGGCAACAATAAGTAATAAAAAGCATTGTGTACAAGTATATTTTTTAATTTTTCATAAAAATGGTCCGTTAATTTTCACATTCATAGATTTTATTTGTATACTTTTGCATATAGAAAACGTATTCTAATAGCTATAACGGCATGTTAATCTAAAAAAATGGCAGAAAATAAAAATAGATGTTTAAACGCTGAAACAGGAAAGCTGTCGTAAGAACCAATGGATCTGTTTTTTAAGACAATTTAAGCGAAGCTTATAATACTAGGAGAATTTTATTCAATTATTTTTCATTTTTCATGTCCATTTGTGAATTATGTAGATAAAAACATCGGGCTGCTAACACTTTCTAATTGAGTCGCAGATACCTGTAAAAATAATAAGGAAAATTTTAAACACCTCTTTAAAACCTCACCTATTCTTAAGGCCCTGTATAAAGACAATATTTAGGTATTAGTAGTATTATTTAGTAGTTCGTAGCGCTTGACAAATAAAGTTGAAAATGGTGATGCGTTTGATTTAGTTGAATCTCTTGTTCGACAATGTCAACATTATTTATCGGTTTTAACTTATTTTAAAAGTAAATACACCAGTAAATTAAAATCTTTATACATATTTCTCTAGATGATAAAATTACCTTTCTTACAGTAACAAAATTATAAAATGTTGTCACTCAAAATATTGAGCATTTCGAGACGAAAAAATATTTTCGTGTTCTTTCTTGCGATATTTTTTTCAAGTTTCTAGATGGTTTTTATGAAATATTTTTGTATAAGTCTTTTTTCCATACACTTGACTATAAACTGTATATTTTTTGGGCTTGTAATATGTCGCAGTAAGCCTAACTGTGCGACGAAAAAGTGGTCGTTTTACGATGTCTGTCGTATGACAGCGCCTTAACAGTAACTGTACGAATGCTAAAATTCGTAGGTATCTAAACGAATAACAGAAGCTGCATGCCAAAATGGTTTTCATTCCCGCGAAGTCCCGAGTCCCGGTTCAAGATCCCGTTACTCGCCGGCACTTTTGACCCATTTAAGAACTGGGATAGGACAACGTACCTAATTAGTTTCCCAGGATTTACGAAACTTTCGTGGTATCTAACGATGACAAAATAAAAGCCTATTATTATAATATAAATCCCTTTTCTCTTAGAGCAATTGTGGCGGAAGTAGGTACTTAGCTAAATACAAAGCTTATCGTCCATGTTACTCAATGATGTTTTTTTAATATTATGATGAAGATGAGTACCTACTGGCTATGATATCCACTAAATATGTGCCTACCGGGGCAGGCCTTTATTTTTTTAATTATATTCTTATAAATTTTATAAAAAAAAGCCTAAGTACGAACATTCCCGAAATGCAGGTTCTGTTTTCTAATAGTACCGGGAATCCGGTTCTGCAGTCCCTTACGCCAAACATTGTTACGGCCGGTCAGAAAAGTGGAGAGGTGTTCGACATTTTTTATTTATATCAAAAATTATCGGCCTTACAAAAAATATATAAAAAAAAATATATACAAAAAAGCTCGTGTCACGAACAACTCTACTCATCATTTTATCGATAAGTTCTTGAATTCACATCTCTAGCATTATGTCTAGATGACACTAGGAAACTGACCACATTTTATGTTATAGTGGCCAAGTTTTAGTTCGTATTAAAGCTTATCTTAAAAGAAATTATAAAGTATGTAAGTAGGAATATATGTATTCCACCACACACGGAAGTGTGCGGCTTATTCTCAACCAAACTGATGCCACCTGTTTATATCCACGAAGAGATATATGTTCATATATGTTGCCAAGCCAATGACGTACCTATCAAAATAACAATATATAACTACCAAGGATGCCGAAATTATTTGTTAATAATATGATTAAATTTATTTTGTTACGAAAATGCCATTTGCTAGATGGCTAAAATTAAGTAGTAAAGTAAAGATCTATACATAGACATTTATTGTAAATAGCCCTTTGCTTGAGTACATGTCACTTTTATAATATTCATGCTTTTAATATTCTAGCTGCACATTTCCCCAAAATTCGAAAATAACAAACAAAAAATTTACATGTTTTCAAGTAGAGTCTTAGGTCTTAAATTCCTTTTTGTATAACAAACCGTGCTATCCGAACTCATCATTAGTTAAGGATTATGATAATAGTAGGCAATAATCAGCGGCAAAACCGAATTTAATACGTGTGTTCGCATTAGTACGTATAATTTTTTTATAAACCTATTTTTTATCTATTCTAACTGGACGGTACCGTTATGCACATATAAGAAAATATTTGGTAGAAACCTATTGCTATTTTTAGAGATGAAAATAATATGATGTCTTAGTGTCATGAAAATAAATAAATCGGTTACATATTTGTAAACAAATGCTTTCAGTTATAGTAAATGTGTTATTATTAGTAACGGGAGAGTTCGGAAAATACTTATATTTCATGCTAACCGTTATTTTTATTCGAAAACGAACAAAAAACTGATTTAACTATTTGGTGTCACTAAAGAGCCTGCAGAGCAACAATAACAATATATGAATACAAAAGAAATATAATAATAATAGGGCTCAAATGAATAACTGGCTTTGGCCCTATCCCGCAAATTTACGAAATGCTTCGAATATTTTTGGGTTAGACGAAACTGATGCAATTTATTATATCGTTCGAGAGAAAAGACCTTAAGAGTTCAAGAAATAAAGGATTGTGTTGTTGGATGATGTTAATTTCAACGATTTATCGATATTAGAAGACGGTGATCCTCAAGATTCAGGTGTTTGCAAAACTTTTAGTATAAGAGAGCGTGCAAAACTCACTATTTTGCAGATGGGGCTTTGTCGTACTGCCTCGGTACTGCCAAGATGAGGGAGACGTTGGCAGTAATAAAAACAAAATATTGATAGGTACCTACTTAACACATTTATTATTTGCGTTATCTATACTAATATTATAAAGAGGAAAGATTTGATAGTTTGTTAAGGCTCCAAAACTACTGTACCTTTTTGTAAAATTACTTCACCATAAGAATCCCACATTATCCCTGATGCTATAGAACATTAAAAAAAAATCTGGATCCGGATGAAAACATCGACAATGTAACCCAACGTGTGTATAAATTTACAATTTGTGAAATATTTGTTAAATACTATTGCGAAACGAAGCACAGTTCTCCATTAAAGGGCAGATCACATTATGGTAGCGTTTATTCCAATTATTGCAAGGACGTTTCCCCGAAATGAAACCAACAAGAGTTTCCAACAGATTGTTTGATTGCAGCTATGAATGGTATGAATGCTGTTTAATCTACGTCTCTACGTCGGAGATAAGTGGCTGTTTCTATTCATTTCTGGAATCCAGGTCAGAGAAAAGCAGCAGGTTAAAGTCACTTCATTTCTATAATATCAAGGATAACCGTAGAATACGTCGTTTAATAGCGTTAACACATTTTCCTGCGAGTCCTATACTTAACTAATCCAGCGACAAGTAGCAGTTGTATATCAAACATAATAAGAGTATAACCACAGTATAACAGTGCGCATACGAGAGAAACTTGAGGTTCTCACTTGTCTTGTGTATAACGATGTGTCTTGTAAAGTCAATTTACAAAAAAAATATTTTCTTTGCTTGGACAATACCAGCTTTTGGTAGTAATTTAATTTTTGATTACAAAAAATATAATTTTGGGGTCTTTAACATTACGAGAATGAAAGGCACCCATAAAACTGTTAAAATATATTATACTAAATGATTAACAACCTCACCCATAAACGAAATATGAACTTAGTTTTCTTATAAATTGAAGGTATGATGACCTTAGGACCTTAATTAGGTATGACTACTTCCTAAACATTTCTCACTCTTCTCAAAATAAGATCCGTCAAGTTCAAGTGTAACTCGCGCGCCGAGGATTTCGAGGTTCTGTCGATTATTTATACCTACTAATAGTATTAAAGGTACAGTTACCTTCGGACGGAGATTATGGAGAGTAGGTAGGTACCGGTAAATTTTTCAACTGTTTTCAATGTACCCATTTCAAAAAGTATGAAACCTAGAAACTTTTAGCACATCAGCTCAACTTCCTTGGTATCTCACCAATTAATGATTGCTTCGTGGTACCATCTACAACACTATGTAATACGTATAAATAAGTAGTAGGTACCTAGGGCATTTTCACACAGCATCCATAGCTATAATATTACCGACTTCCTATCCTTCTTAATTATCAGTTACCGAAACGCATAGGTTAGTCCACCTAGTTATACTATTAGTTATACGATATAACGAAATGAACAAAAAAAAACCGAATAGTCATACTGAGCAGTGTATAAAGTAGTCTAAACGGATCCGATTATTTTGGATTGGGCTCGTCCATTTAGTTGTATCAGTAAATACGCATCCGCCTAATGAAATTGTGGGTGTTGTACGCTAAAACAAAAAAATAATAATTTGAAAATAATAACATCAAGAATTTACATACAGTCGAATAGGTCAGGATCTCCGCCGGTCGTGGAGACAGAGACCCGGATGTATTAGGGTCGAAAGAAGTGGGTTACCGGTCCATGGCTTTGTATTCTCTTTGCGACTATGGTCGGTTTTCTTGCACTCGATTATTTTCGAGTAACTTCCTATAAGAGGTTACTCGGAGGGAAGAGAAGGGTTTCCTCTTCTTTTTTAGGGTTTTGACATCGGTTTCAAAACCTTTAACGCATCGCTTCTTTCTGAGTTTTGTTATCGCTTTGTTTCGAATCTATTTTTACTCAGAATACGCATTTATAGAAAAATCGAAAAGTCAAACCTGGTATTTTACAGGAAAATTAGAGAGAAGTCTGTAAAAATAATACTTTTTGAAATATTGTCAAAAAACCTCACCAATCACCTTTAGCCACATGTTTGAAAATTAGTTTTAAACAATTCAAAACAGTTTATGAAAAGCTGGCGGGCGGGAATCAAACTGCAACACCCTGCGTCGCGTCGTGGGCGGACCTTGGCCCACTGCGCCAAAGAGGTCGTCAATCTACCTACCTATACGAACAATAGAAATTTTGTTATTATTCAAATTTCTGTCACTTATTATTTATATTTCTGTGTATACGACAAAAGTTCAAAACCCTCGGCGCGCGAAATACACTCGCTCTTGACCAATCTTGTTTATTCATAACGAGAATATACTCGTAAATCTGTATAGTGTATTAGTTTCTTGATCCTCATTTATTAATAGCTTAGTATCTTCAATTTATCTTGCTGTGCGCTAGCCGGGTCCATATTTGATACTGCTTTTATTTACTTGGAATGGTGCGACGATTTCATTATTCAACACGAAATAAATATATTTACTCTGAAAATTTCAAATTGCCAACGAGCTCTCCTATGTTCTATTATAGGCCAAAACTGTTAGGTTTTATGTGCGTATGGTCATTGATCGTACTTGTTGCCGAATCCGTAACGGAACGCATGGCAATTATTAGACTAGGGCTCTTATAAATGACTGCGGACAAAGCGTTGCACTAGAAAATTTTAACTATGATAAATGGCTAAGGTTGTTTGATGAGCAAAAGAGACAATGTCATCAGGTGTTTATTATACCAGAGCACGCAGTATTATATGAATATGAATATTTGAAGAAATGGAAAATGTCATGTTAATATTTAAAACACAAAAGGAAATTGATATAAAATTGTATAATGCTACTTCTTACCTCGGTTTGTAAACACTTCGTCGGATTTCGCCTCACTAAGTTACCATATTTCACATGACCTATAAAATTTCACGCACATCAAAACAACAGCACCTTTATGCTCGAAATGACTATGTCAGCATACTGCCAAATCACACAAACAACGAGATTTGCGCTCACTTCGCTCACTCCGATCAATAATTTTCTTGCACTGACAGAAACACTATATGGAAACAAAACTGGCGTATAAACAAAATCAACACCAAACACTATATGGAAACAAAACTGGCGTATAAACAAAATCAACACCAACAACATAAGGGTCATAGATACACGGCAAATACAAGATAATGAATATCAAATGTTACGTAGACGCTTGATATCAAGAACCCTACTTAACGCCTACCATTAGGAAGAGAGCAAGACTTCTCAGCGTAAGAAGATATTATTACCGAGTAGGGAGAAAGTCACTCAAACACCTAGAGAGAATCATTTTATATGTACAAAAACTAGTTACTATAATAATACTAAGTTACTATAATTGTGAACTTAAAGTTTACTAACATTTATTATGAATCAAACTTTTACTTTTCTGTATTTCATTTGTAACAAATAAACGAAGAGCCCAATTCGATTTTCTTGTAAAAAATATGCATTTGACTTTTTAATAATATTTATATGTATAATTATATTTTTTTAATAATAATACTTTTGTTTCAAGTAGGTAGTACCTACTTATGTGAAAATAGGTATGTCGGTCTTAGTACTTGCTGTGAAACTATTTTTGGTTTGCGTTACAGGTTGTCCTTATTATTGGCATTAATGGGGCGTAACAGACTAATTAACTCACCTTACAACGAAAAACACTGAGAACCATTCCGAAAAGTTGTTAGTTACCATAAAAACACGGAGACCGACATTGATAGGAAGTTCGTGATTAGTGTAAATAAATATCAAGCCTTGCGCCCTGACAATATACAAATTCATATATTTTTTTTTAATATTGCGAAGTAAACTTTGTAAAACAGCCTTTTGTAAAACTGTTCGCATAAGAAGTAATAAAATTAGTGGTTTGAAATGAGAAAATTTCACATTTTCCTTGTGCTACCGGAACCAGAGCAATATACCTGGCATTGTTTTAGGCGGACGTCGGCCACACTTTTGGCCAACTCGAGCGCTAATCTGAAGTACTGTGACAGAAAGATATCGAGGAATCTATACAAAATAAATTTAAAACGACGGACGTCGTTAGAACATAACTTTAAAACAATCTTGCCCAAATGCTTGGAATCGTCCATCAACTTCTACAGAAACTATAGAAAACCGAATCTTTTGAATATAATATTTTGATCCGCATGCCAATCCCTTTTGTATCTCCAACAATAGATCTCCAACAATCACAATGGAATACAATGAAATTTAGCAATGGTCCGCAATTTACATATCGTAATAGGTAAAACTACGAAAGACTGCTGGCAGATGCTGGATGCGACTAGCAGCTGAAGACAGGGCGCTATGGCGCTCATGAGGGGAGGCCTATGTCCAGCAGTGGACTAATGTGGGCTGATGATGATGATGATGAGGTAAGACACTAGTGATAAACACAAGTATAATAGTTACAGAAAAATTGCTGTACCTAATTTTATTTGTAAAATAAATAATACTAATTTAATAATTCAGAGGAAGGCTTCCTCTGAATTCCATGACTGTAGTATAAAACTGAAAGCCGTAAAAAATTTTAAATTGCGTTCACCGACTGTCTTTATAATTCTGTTTTGATAATGTAGGAGGCACCCACCCTCACATACCTAAGGTACAAGTAGGAACAAAGGAACGCTTCCGAATGTTATACAACAGTCTGCAGTTAGCTCAATTGTAAGTAGTTCGAGTTTGTTCATTTAATTGTAATTTTCCGTATTTCATAAAGATTATACCCTAAAATTTTTGAAAAGAAACCACCAAATACCTAAGTTGGTATCAAAAGAAATTGATACGAACAAGGTGAACTTCTCGTACTCTTTCAATAAACAAATTATTAATGATTTGTTTTATTATTGATGCGTTCCTCTAAATAAATCCACGAGTGTTATTGATCATTACAAACTAAACACATATTCTCAATATTAATTTGATTAAAAAGTTCAGGATGTTCTGTGTTTTTTATTCATAATGTTATTTTTAAAATTTTATTTGAAAAATTTTGCTGCGAGCGTATTCATTTTGTAAAATTCAGTTTTTTATTATTCGTAAACTCGTATCACAGAACAAGTGGTATGTTAAATAATATCTGAAGGGAGAACGACGGATCTTAGCAAAGCTCCGCTTACCAGCTGTTACATTGATTGGTCACACAAAGGAGTGGTTCAGACATTGCGAGTTTCCGAATCTATCATCTTACGAATGGTTAGACGTTATCGGCTGACTGAAGAGTACAGGAGCAATGCAGGGCAAGGTCGCAAGACAGCTACTTCAGCGTGTGACGATCGATTTACGGTGAACAGTGTTCAGAGAAATCGCAATAGACCTTTGCCTGAGGTCAAACCATCAAATCTACGCTTTAGGATGTTCGACGGATGACAGTCGTCACTAAAACCTTAAGAAGAAGAGTTAAAGCTGAAATAAGACGTAATAGCCAGCTGGCAATTATTGCTACTTTTATGGACTTTCTATTTCTTAAGTAGAGCAATATAATAATTTCCTATGTAAAATATATTTTTTTTTATTATTTATTTACGATGCCATACGAGCATATTTATTAACACTGGTATTTTCGACCCTTACTATCGCTCTGTTTATGCCTCTATTTTACCTGAACTCACGTCACATAGCCTAACCATCGGGCGTTTGAGTCATACAACACCTCATTTGTACAGTCGGACTAGTAGTTTCAGAGCTACGTGTACGATATATTCTTACAAAGGCTGCCATAACTCTCCGTTGGTAGACTCGTAGTCGGATAAAAAAAAATCCCTTCCCAAATATTATCTAAGACAGATTGAAATAAGGGACGGAAATGTGTGCGTGAGTGCGCGTGTGTGTATGTGTGTGTGGATGGGTGTGGCGACATCATATTAATGAATGTTTTGAACATTTAACTTTTCAAAGAACATCTAGAGGGCAATAAGAGAGTTTGCACATCGTGTGGAAAAATGACACGTAATGTACATTTGAGATCCGTCTGCAGAATTTTCTGATTATACCTTTTAGTAACCAGAAAATATACCAAATTTTATTTTAAGCTAAAGCCTTAAATTTAGGTTCAATAGCGAGCCAATTATTAGGTCCTTACATATGAAATTGGCGTTTTGTATGGGAGGAACAAAAAGTCGAATATTTTTTAATATAATATATTTAATTAATCAAAGTATGAACCATTATTTTCTATGAACTTTTGTCATCTTATAGGTAGTTCATTGATCCCTTTACTAAAAAAACCAGTCGGACGGGAATCAATAAAATCTTTGAAGGCGATTTGGACTGCCCCATCGGAGTTGAATTTTTTCCCTTGCAAGAAGTTATCCAAATTTCGAAAAAAATGGTAATCTGTTGGAGCAAGGTCCGGGGAGTACGGAGGATGTCTTAGACTTTCCAATTGAAGCTCTTCTAATTTAGTAGCCGTCTGTTGCGCAGTGTGTGGTCTAGCGTTGTCGTGAAGCAGCAGTGGCGTGGAGCGATTGACCAGCCTAGGTTGTTTAGCCGCTAGCTTTTCCATCATGGTTTGCAATTGCTGACAATAGACTTCAGCCGTAATAGTCTGGCCAGATTTGAGAAAACTGTAATGAACAATACCGGCACTAGTCCACCAAACGCTTACAAGTAACTTTTTTGGGGTTAATTTTCGCTTGGGGCAGGATTTGGCTGGCTGGCCAGGATCCAACCATTGCGCTGAGCGCTTCCGATTATCGTAAAGAACCCATTTTTCATCACAGGTAATGATTCGGTTTAAAATACCTTCATTATTGTGCCGGTTTAGTAATGTAACGCAGCAGTCGACGCGCGTTTGCCGGTTTGCTTCAGTCAATTCGTGAGGTACCCACCTTTCAAGCTTTTTAATCTTCCCAATTTGCTTCAAGTGAATTAAAACAGTTTTATCACTAACACCGCAGCCTGCAGCTAACTCGGACGTGGTTTGCGATGGATCCGCTTCCAAAGAGGAGAAATTTGTGATTAAAGTGGCCAGTACGAAAAACGCCAATTTCATATGTAAGGACCTAATATTTACATTTTCTCTAGAGCGACGCAAAAGTAGACTGTTCAGTGACTGTGACTGTTTAACGACCTCTGAGGCGCGGTGGGCGAAGGTCTGCCTGCGACGCAGGAGGAGGTCGTTTTCTATGTATAATAAAAAATATCTATCTATGTAATAATATTGTATTATGTATATCAGTCATATAGTACCCATAACGCAAGCTCTGCTTAGCTTTGGGCTTTGATGCTGTGTGGATTGTCCGGCATTATTTATTTGTGCGGTTCAACAATACATAGTTATAACTTTCTTGTAGAACAAATAACTATTTCCCGCTGCATCCGCCCCGCCCTGTCAATGCTATTCAGGCTTATCAGCCAATCTACCATTGCTCTCGCTTACAACTCCAAGCTTGATTTCCGACATCGAGTTGTGTAACGTAGAATAGACAGAAATGAAACGAATCGTCATGTTATTGGAACTATCTATAAAATATGTGCCATGAGTATGAATATACGTTCGAGAAGAATAATAAGGGTTTCGTTGGACAAATCAGAAAACATAAATTGATACACAAATCGGAATAGTAATAAAAGGGCGTTGTCGTAGTCTATCGCCAGACGAACGAACTAAGTACCTAGGTGAAGCGTGAACACCGTGATCAAACAATCTCGTTGAAAAAAGGCGGGAAGCATCAAACATGGCGGTAGCGTTTTTAAATATTATACTAAATATTCCTTGCAAATATTAATCATTAAAGTTAGCTGTAACTATTGATTTTCATAATAATAATTGTTGTTTATAAATTATAGTAGTCTCAATTTTTTGTTACCAAACCGTATATACATAATATGTTATACTGTCTTCTAAGTCCATGTCTACACGTCATGTCCCACCATACAATGTATCAACTGCTGTGGGTTTTCCCGTACCAAGTCATAGGTGTAAGGTTCAAGTCATACTGCTTCCAAGTCGGGGATAGATGATGATGCTGTGTGAGTAGTTTTAATTACCTACTTACCACTTACTTTTTGATTTTGAGTATTAGAAGCTCAACGCGAACTTGAGCTTTATAGTTTATGTGCGAGTTGTTTGCAAAAATAGTAATTATTGGCTTTAGTATAGATTTTTATGACAAAGCAGATTGATCAATGTCTTTGTCCTGAAAAAAACCACAGGTACCTACTAGCATTTTTTTTTAATCTGTTGCGTGTACGAGGACAAATCCAAAATAAGTATACCGATTTTCTCCGATTTATATTAAAGGAACAGAACCTGCAACTTTCTGCGTCTGAAATGGGCCTTCACCCGCAACTCGCTACCTATTTATTCTACAAATAGATGTTAATGTACTAACCAAATGATTTCGTCGGTCTCGGTATAGTTTTACCTGGGTGAAAAAAAATAACTATGAGGTTTTTTTTATACTACCTAGTTAATTATTTTATTCAATATTACATACAATATTATGTTTCTCTCAAAATGAGCCACATGTGGACGCTGCCTCCTCTTTCTTTCACACCTAGGAGTCATTTAATGCGACACTCACTAGTCTTTATTTTATTAATGTGTCACTACACATAGGTTTTTATAACCGAAGTAATAACACACCGAGTAGAGCACTATGTACTCAGTTGCTCTACTCTTTTATATGGATTTATTTGTACCCAGTAGTCTTAATTTTGATATAGAATAGGTTCCTACTTTGTATGTAAAACCTTTTGAAAATTAAATAAAGTTTATGTCGTAAGGTATTTCACCAAAGAAGGGGCATCGTTTCACTGAGGAATTCCCACTTTCTCAAAAGTGTACCTTTCATGTTATGGGGACCCCATACTACCCCAGTTAAAGGTACTAAATTAAACAACAACCAAAATAAGTTTATGGCTCGGAAGTGAAAGAATAATGAAACTTTCGTACCGTTCCATACTCTGATATTCTGTCTAGTCGTAGAGTAGGGATTGTAGGCGTACTGGGTCCCGGAGTAGTTCTCCTCGTGCAAAGTAAGCCAATTTTGAGTATATTCTGACTTATTCAGAAGATATTTAGCCCAATCTTCAGCCGGCAGCTTGTCAGTTTTGTAATGCAGCCAACCGTACCATTCCGCTGATACCTGTACCCAAACAGTATCCTTAATAGCTTTGATATTACAAATAACATGGCGCTATCAGGATGCGTTAGTATCTTGACTCAAGGCACTAATGATCTAAAACAGCTTAGCCACTTTCCTAAGCAATTTTTAAATAAACCTGTCAAAGCTAGCGCAGTACTAATTCGCGTGTATCCTGCGTCGCAGGCGGAGCTTCGCCAACCGCGCCACAGAGGTCGTCAAAGAAACTTCTCTTTGACTTTGTGGCGCGGTGGGACGGAAAAGGGTCAAGGTCAAGGGTCGCACTATCAACCATGACTATCATCCCTGAAAACGGTAACTGTTATTCCGAACAGCAACTAAACAATCCAGTGTCATACTGTATGCCGGAGCTGCGACAAGTGACATTTGTGACCCTGTTCCGTCTCTTCTAGGCGGCAGTGCGTTCTAAGTGTTCTACTACCTTTTCTTATGCAGGGCAGCGAAAACATGATAATTTTTTATGTAAAACTGTTAAAATGGTAAAATAAAAGTTTGACCAAATCGTCAAAATACGTACATGAGATGCGTCGTAGTTCCATGAAAAGCGCGGATGGAATTCGACCCATCGGCATCTAGCTATCATGTAATTTTTATTCTCATAGTAGCGATTTCCTAAGCAATCGCTACCAACGTATTTTCCTTCCTGTATAAAAAAAACTTAAGGTTCTAATAGTAGAAAGAGAGAAGATTATATAGAAATAAGTGTTTAGCACTGTAAACCATTTCCAAATGTAATCTGAAACAAACTTCGAGTCAAGATTAGTATTGGTGTCAATGACGCCAAAATGATTATTATTTAGCAAATAGATTTCAATGGTAGCAAAACTACTAACCTAACCTGCTAGCTAAATTACTAAATAGATCGCGAAAATCATAAGCAAAAATAAATAATTCCTTGCACCGTATTTTATCATCGAAGGCTAACACTCAAATAGGTACGTGATCTTAGTACGTGATGGGAATATAGCTTAAAATTGAGACTAGTTTTAGTTCTTCTCATATTAACAAATACTTAGTCAAAACCCTAAAAAGGTCGGTAATGTCGTGGTCTATTAAAGCAGTCCCAGCAATAGCAGGCAAAGAAACAAGTCAATAATAGAATTAAACCTTTAGCGTATCAATTCTCCACATTTTCAACAATGAATTGATAATTCCTCCGTTTTGCGAGATTATTCTAAAAAGGCGAGCCCATTTATCAAAAGCGAGCATCGACATAGTGTCGGTGAGATTGATAATATTTATCTTAAATAGCTACAGATGATATCCAAGTCTGTGACGATTTTTAATGGGTTTTATGTTTATATCACAGAAAAACTTTACTTGACTTCTTTATAATGGCACAATCACAGAAATTACAAATTCCAAATTAATGAGAGTGAGGTATTTTTTTAAGATTTGACACTGTGCTGTCAAAAATTATTAGTCTTAACCATGAAACTATAAATAAGTTCGGAAGGAGTATCAGAACAAAATAAAATGAAGCACTCCAATCAAGCAAGCATGCCAATCAATCAAATAGTATGCTGGCCATCGCCATTACAGCTATAGACACCAACTGATGAACTCTATTGTAAACAAACCAAAATAAACGGAAAACGCCGTCTTGTGTGGTCAGATGTTGCAAAAGTCACAATGGGTTTGTCAATAAAAAACACCGGATCACATTTCGTAGATAAATTTCTTATATCACCAACTTATTTTATCGATTTGACGCAAAATTATTATCAACATATAAATCAAACTACAAGCACAAAATCTCGCCAGTGCTGCCAACATGTAAACATGTAAATTTTCCAGTAAGTGTGGGAGGATATTAAAAATGTTTTAATTCTAATATTTTATTGACTTTAAATTATGAATCAGGTTTATAGGCATTTCTTTATCATCCTGGTTATACCTATAAAATAATATGTATTAAGTATTCGAAATATAATTAGGATATTGAATTTCAGTTTGTAATATCTATACAATACGAATTTCGAAATATGTTTGTTTTTTATTTGAGCTAACCTCCAAAATAGCTGAACCCATTTGGATAATACTTTAAGTGACGATCATGATACGCAGATGTTATAACGAGATTAACGATAGCCGTGGGGCATAACTAAAAGTCAATATTTTTTCAGATTTCCGGGTGACGAAAATTGGAAGTTAAATTGAATTCGCATAATCAGAGAATCTCATAATTAAAATAATTTGAAGCCCAATAAATCAAGTGTAGCATGCAATGTGCATAAAGATTTTTCATGTCAAAGCATGCGGGAATTATATTATAAATAATACATAAATTTTTATTTAGAATGTATCAATAAACAATGAATATGAGAATAATGTATATTTTTCACATAACATTTCATTGATCTTCCCAGTAACAACAATCATAATAAGATATGGCTGCAAATGTACATTTAAATAATTATATTTTTTTTTATATTATATTGGTTAGGCATTTCCGTAGGAACAATGTATGCGAAGCCGTAGGCAGAAAATGTTGTCAGCCAGTTAATAGGCACAAAGAATAATTTATTCAAACTAAAATTAGACATGGAATGAGACTTTGGATGTTTTTATCTTTGTTACTTCTGCACACACACTCAGAGGCCTGAACAGATTTTGTTGAAATTTCTTCGATTAGCATAGTTACTATTTAAACCCGGGAAAGTAAAGTGTTCTGTTCCGTTCTTGTGGGACATTAAAATTCACTGCAGTTAGCACCATAAAGCGCTGGCGTAAATTGAAAATTATAAAAAGTAGGTCTAATAATCACGATTACCGTGGCTAAAGCAGTACCTAAAATGATTCATTATAATTTTACATATTCATATTAATAAGTGAACAATTATTAGGAAGAATATTTATAAAAATTATGGGTAATTTTTTCTTCTGTTGGCAACTCTCTATACACTGACACTCAATGTCAATCCGCCATTGCTAAGATTCAAGTTTGATTTGACAGGATTCTATCCGTACTTTTCATAAATCCATGGTCTTAACTTAACCCGTAACCTTCGTGATAGTAATGAGGCGAGCTATCGATTCGCCAAGTCAAGCTAACGTCCGACGTTTTAATCAAAGAGAATAAATCTGTTTAGACCATAGAGCATGTATATATACGTTCTATTCTATAAGGTTCTAATGGTTTTAATGGTCAGGTCAGGTTCAACTTTGATACACGACACGGACACTTGCGGGCTTGCGGGTGACGGTCCGTGCATTACCTTGTCACCTACGGCAGGCTGCGTAGCCTACATAAACAAGTAAGAGCATCCCTTGGGTCAGAGATCAATGAGCCTACTCGTAGCGAAATGCCCCGCATCCGACAAATGGACCTACGTCAGTATATACCTATATAATATAGGTAGGTAGTTATTTCGTGCCTAAACATTCTTTCATAATCAAATCATTTTTTTAATTGCTGTCGCCTCGGCTTCGCACGGGTATTAAACAAAAATTTCTAAAATTATACACACTAACACGTTGGGTTTCACAGTTTTCATAGGGATTCCTAACTTTTTTGGCAGCATAGGGCTTTTTGTCATTGACTCGCGCTTATTTTTTGACATTGACTTGCTTCCCGCACCTTAGTGACGAATTGGAAAAAAAAAAGAAGTTGAACTTGAAGTTCCATAACTGACACTGACTGAGTCCTAGTCCGAGCGAAAAACAAGCGGGTCATTAAAAAAGTAGTTGAAATACAGCGCATGGTTTTATTATCGATGTTTTCATACGGATCTCTTACTTTATTTGAATTATAGTATTATGTTCATTACAGATAATGTAGGATTCTATGGTGAAATATATTTCAAATTGAACAGGAGTTTCGGAGTCTATTCGAACAAACAATCAAATCTTTCCTCTTTATAATATTATCACCTATCAGTATTGATCATCGCTTGCTGTGTCTTTTGTCTATAACAAAAGAATAGAGTAGACATAAGAGATCCAAATACCATAAGTACTTGCTGTTGTTGTCTCTGTTGTTGTAGATCAGTAAATAACGCAAAAATAAACTGAAATTTCCAAAAAGAAACCGAATAGTAAAATTAAAAGTAGAACAATGAAAAACTCTTTGAAAAGCTACAAATATAAATAAAACACCTATTAACAGTGTACCTATTTAATATTTATTTCAAATGAATATAATACAATTTATTACAGATATGCAAATAAAATTTTAATTTTAAAATAAATAAAATTATTATTAATAATAATAAAATATAATTAATTATATATTAATAATAAAAATTATATAAAATTATTATTAATAATAATTTTATATAATTTATATTACATACTTATTATTCTTTGTTTAAAATTTTATTTTCAAATTGCATTTGATTTTGTATGTTATTAACTATTTAGATTTACTCCAATTTATGCCGCTGATAATATAATACGGTCTTGGATTGATAGGTTTTAATTGTGTTGCAAAAATTCGCATATATTGACTACAGCCAGGTTGGCCGAGTGGTCTAAGGCGCCAGATTTAAGCTCTGGTTCTCGAGAGGGAGCGTGGGTTCGAACCCCACACCTGGCAAATCTTTTTACCCTGATGGATTTTTGCTATTATTATCTTGGTAAAAACCATGTGTCATCATCATTGTCATCTCTTTTGTGTATTTTTTAAAACATTTACCTTTTTACCTTGATGACTTTTTACTATTATTGTTTTTGTAAAAACCATGTGTCATCATCATCGTCATCTCTTTTATGTACTTTTTATAACATTTTCTATAGAACTCCGCAAAATATTTGTTCAAAAGGAGGGTTGAGTACGGATACCTGCTTTATAGGTCATTAATACCACTGCGCATGCTTGAACTCGATACGGATGGCGCGGCTCCAATTTTAAACACCCGTTTCACGTGGCAGGGATCATATCGTGGCAGGGATCATATCCTCTTTCTCATTCTAACTTCACACATGCCAAACCCTTTGCATCTGTAACTCGATTGAAGTCACATAAAGACGCTAAAGCTGAAGCTATTGACCCTAGTTGCGTATATTGAGGTGCCACGGCCCTAAGCAAAATAATTATTATCTAATTATAATTGCAACTACTACCCGAAGGCAATGCGAGTTGCGTGATGTAATGAAGTTTTTCAAAACTTAAATCATTAAAAAAATAAGTATGTAAACTTAGGCATCAGTAGGTACCTACAGGTTTTATCAAAATAGGTTGCCGGATTTATCTACTAATCTCTTGATGTCGGTGTTAAGTCTACCCTACAGAGTGCAGTGGGTGTATTGATTTTAATTAATCCAAATTCATCTCAATTGCGATAAAAATCGTTGATTGCCAGCTAAAGGTATTTGGTAATCAACATTACTCTTAATTTAAAATGGAAAGTTAATTTACCATGTTTTTTTGTTATCTGCCTTAGGAAATTCCAGTTGGATCTAGTTAGCCACTTATAATATAACCCGTTATTTTTCATTTAACCTTTCTTCTCTAGATGTACGTATGCCATAAGATGATATTGATAAGCGATGAGCACTATACCTATATAATTTAACCCTTTACCAGGCATTGCTAACATATAAAAATAAGAACTAGAACATAATAGCACACGGTTTTATTGAATTTTTCATGCGGATCCTTAATTTTTGGAAAATATTCTATAGCATATGAAAATTATTAGGGATTCTAATATAAGAATTTTTCAAATCGGTCAAGTAGTTTCCGAGCCTATTCATTTTAAACAAGCAAATCTTTCCAAGTTCGTAGTGCACTAATAGAAAACGTCGTAAGTACTTATAAGAGTACCTATGCGATCTAGCTATAGATAAAGATGTGCATTAAAACTAGTTCTTTTATAGTTTCGAAGATGCCTTTTATGCCATAGAAGTAGGTTAGGTACTACTCTTCGTAAACTAAGGATCTTAGTATACATAATCTACTCCATAGCGATTCATAATTAATAAAAAGTTTTAGGTACGTGGCTCAATTCTTACACTAATCTACAAAATTTCAAACGAATTTGAATAAAATTAAGTTACCTAAATAATAAAATTGATGTTCTAATGTAGCTTCTTTAATCAAATCTGTTACAATAGTAGGTACCTATTCGAATTTTTAACAACATGATTTAATAACAGGGCTTAATGTTGACGTTAAAATCAATTACTCTGATTAAGTATTTAAAGCGTTTGATTTTTTCAATAAACAAAAAAATACTATACTTACAGAAATTTTCAGATTCTTTCAAATGGTAAATATAATGAATGTTGAACTTGGAGGCGCTCGCCGAGAACAAAAGAGAATCAGCTGTTGTTTACCAGTCACCGGCGACTTCCTGGTGATATCTATGTGAAGTACATAACAATAACGCTCAAGAATAACTTTATTGTATTTCGAGATTTTCGAGACAGACCTTCGCATGCCGTACATGGCCCAAGGGGTCGATAAAGGTAATATTGACTCTATATTTAGGATACGAAGGGACCAATCTACTAATCTATTACACCAATCTTTCTCTCAAACAGTGAGAAATAAACTTTATCGAAATTGACTCGCAAATGACGAAAACTATAATATATAATATCAGTGCTAATATTATTTTACCTACCTTTTATTCATTTTTGCAGATTAAAGTTTGTAAGTTGTGAGAAATAAAACACTAATTAGGTGAAACACTTTATTTGTTTGCGCTTACGCAACTTTTTGACATCTTTTTGACAACTAATACGAGATTCATACCTACATACTAAAAGTAGTTCGATTAATGTTTACAAAGGTTTTTATTATGGTCGAACAAAGTGGTAGAGGTAGGTATTCAAAATATAAAAATACAAGTACAACTGGCCGTAAATGGTTTTATCTCAACGGATAACAAAAAGAAAACGGGGGTTAAACTATAAATAGTTTGTACTCTGAAACTTAAAAACTAAATAAGATTTTCCATGGCACTTGACTTAAAAAATCAATAACGAACTAACTGGAAGTAAATAAAAAATAATTTCTCTTATGAACACACTTTTCGTCTATGCACTGAAAAAAACCGAAACTAAATAATTTAGGTAGGAACTGCTTATATGTAAGTACATCGAGATCTTTAAAACATTAATTTTAGTATACATCAAATTTATTTAAGAAATGTGATAATTATTCGTACGACCTATTCAATTCTTAGACATAGACAGAGTATTTAAACCTAGTTTAAAAGTAGTAGTTTGATTAATAGGTTATAAGAAAAATTATTTTATAAAATATAATTTTGATATATTTATATGCTAAAAAAAAAAGAAAATAACCTGTTTAAATAACAAATTTGGTCCAGATAGAGAAAAATCGGTAAGGAAAATACGAATGTATAATAACAATTATGTATTGTGACACAAGATTGCCCAAAAAATGCTACTTGTCATTTTTTTACTACCCGCAGGCCACAACACCATCTTTCTACTCCAACCATCTACTAAAGTTGGGATTATTAAAAACTAACGATTTCAAACTGTAACAAAACATATGTAATTGTGTGGAATGTAATATTTTTTTCCCATGTAGCCTATGTCATACCACTACACGGCAAGTGCCTTAATATTAGCGAAATGACACCAATCCAAAAATACTAGTTCTAAAAATACGATGTTATCAACTAAGACTAGCTAGACGGTACATTTATTATGGCAGATGCATTCTGATTCAGTACTTTTATCTCAGGTTTCGTAATAGCAGCCTTATAAAAGTATATTAAACTGCTCACGCATCTAAATGTTCCCCGCGTAACGAAAAGCCTCGCAATATCTTCAGTCCATGCCATAATATAAGTATCCAAAAATCTATAAAAGGTGTGTAAACACGTTTATCAATAAGTACATCAACAAGTAAAGAACATCAATAACTACTTTCCTAACTTTAAACACTGACACTCTAAAGACATTTATCACATTTCCGCTCAAATACCAAAAATATAGGTAATTTTGTTAAATTTTGAAGTAATAAACTTTGAAAACAAGTATATTTAATACAATAGTATGTCTATAATATACCGGTTGCAGTTCGTTTCTTGTATGTCATCATGCGATTTAGAAATTTTGATAACGCTTTATCTTTGTATACCTAATTCGTAGTGAGACTACATCGCGTTACGCCTAGTCAAAACGCGATTAAGACCTTTTGAGAGATAGGCCTTTTGCGATGTAGACATTTTTAGAGGTAGACCTTTTGAGAGGTAGACTGTCATAGAGGTAGACCTATATAGAGGTACCTACACCTTTTCGAGAGGTAGACCCTATTCTAACTGAAGAGGTCCGCGGAGGATGACTTTCCCATACAAACGTAGGTAGGTTATTCAAAAATAAATCAACATTGAGCATAATTTTAAAATATTTTTCTATTTGAATCTTGAATAAATAATATTACATTTGTATGGGCAAGTCGCCCTCCGCTGGCCTCTTAAAAATTTAAAGCTTTTAACTTGGATGAATATAATTTATGTGAATATTAAATGAAATAAAATTAGGTACTTATAAACTTAAAACACAACTTCACAAACCAAACTTAACTTCAAAACTTAAAACAAAACATTTTTTTTTAATTTTGCATATATTCTTAAAATATTTAGTAAAAAGGAAGATAAGGATAAAAGAGTTTTCATTTAGTTTTATAAGAAAAATCAATTTTAGGCCAAACGCGATTTAGACTTACTAAGAACTCGGTCTAAAACTATCTAGACCAACGGCTAATTAGTCTTAACGCTTATTTGACTAACGGCTAATTAGTCTCAATGCTTAATGAAAATGATGTTTAGTCATAACGCGATAAAGTCTCACTACGAATTAGGTATACAAAGATGAAGCGACACCGAGCACCAATGAAAATAACTATCAAATAAATGTATACATAAAATAAAAACTTAAAAATAAACTATGATATATGTAACATGATTTTCCAATTTTTGGCACATTGAGCTAAACTTCTAAAGATAACAAGTGCAAGATGCTGAAATATACGTTTATAGATTAGGTATATTTATTTGTGACATTTATACCCGTTCCGTACAGAATAGTATGTCTTGCATTTATAGATAAAAGACATCAAAATGAGAAAATCTATAATATGTTGGTATATACTTCTATGAAAACCATCTATTTTATGTACGTATTGTGAACTAAAATTAACGAATTAGTTCATGTGTACTTAAAACTAATCCGAAAGACAAAAGTCAAGGTCAAAAAATATAGGGGCGAAGGTCATGAAATTCATGAAAATTCTGACTTATTTACCTAAATATAAGAAAGAAAAAAACTTTGTTATGTGGGAACGTAAATAACACTAATAGGTTAGTTGACCTACAACTAACCTATTATAATAAGAAATAATGATTGTAATGATCATTAAGTTCTTCAGAGAATATCTTGTAAATTAGCCGGGATTTTAACAAAAAATGGCTACGGTGAAAATAATGGATAGACGCATAACTGAACCAGAAATGCTTTCTGACTGTTTCAGTTCAGATTAACGTCTCAACCATCTATTACCATACCGTACCATTACCATTAGTATATATACCATTATATACAATAACATAAAAATAACTAACTAGAAAATACATCAAATATCATGCCTTTTTACTAAGGCCCGTTTATCGATTGAACTGAAAAACGTACAACGTTAAAATAAACCAAAAACAACGAGGACAGAAAAAAGAGAGCGGGGTAAAGAGATTCTTTTCTTTCCCTGACTGCCTAGAATCAGGGATACTAGATAGAATAAAGATCTTTCTTTCCCCGACTGCCTAGATTCAGGGATACTAGATAGAATAAAGATCTTTATTTCCCCGACTGCCTAGATTCAGGGATACTAGATAGAATAAAGATCTTTCTTTCCCCGACTGCCTAGATTCAGGGATACTAGATAGAATAAAGATCTTTCTTTCCCCGACTGCCTAGATTCAGGGATACTTGATAGAATAAAGATCTTTCTTTCCCCGACTGCCTAAATTCAGGGATACTAGATAGACTAAAGATCTTTATTTCCCCGACTGCCTAGATTAAGGGATACTTGATAGAATAAAGATCTTTCTTTTCCCGACTGCCGAGATTCAGGGATACTAGATAGAATAAAGACAAATACACAGAATAAAAAATAAAATGCTACTTTTTAAACTAACTATTTCTGTTTAAGTCTAAGTAGCGCCGGCGCCGTAGGAGCCTTGCGGTGGGCGGTATTCCTCCGGCAAGGCCATCACCTGCAAAAAAAATATAATAGTATTAATTTTTTACTCTTATTTATTATTTTATTTTTATTTACATTATCATAACAGTAAAGAACCAAAGCGACAAAGAAATACACTAAAAACATAACAACTAATTACATATTCCTGTGTCCTGTCCAAAAAATGTTATATCGCATCCCTGAATTTTGGCAAGGACGTATAAAATATATCAACATCCTCATCTCCATCTGCACATAAACTATTGATCGTGCGAAGGGCCCGTGTACTTAATATATAAGTAAATGAAATACCTGTATTAGAATCTCGCTCTTCCAAATAAAGAAATATAGATTTCCTATGATTGACGACCTCTGTGGCGCGGTGGGCGAAGGTCCGCCTGCGACGCAGGAGGCTGCGGGTTCGATTCCCGCCTCGGGACAAATAATTGTACGATCTGCAGATATTTTTTCAGGGTATTCTGGTCGTTTTCTATGTATAATAAAAAATAGCTATTTAATATATTGTATTATGTATATCAGTCATCTAGTACCCATAACACAAGCTCTGCTAGCTTGGGGCTAGGTGATGCTGTGTCGATTGTCCAGCATTATTTATTTATTAGTACATAGTTTATGTTAGAAGTAGTTTACATAAGCTAAGTAGGTAATTTAGTAATAAGGTTATATAAAAGTAAGCGAATAATGATGCCATCTATGCGCTCATTATGGGAGGCCTATGTCCAGCAGTGGACTATTATAGGCTGGTGATGATGATGATGATAAAAGTAAGCAAAGAGTTATTGTAGTACCTGCTGCTTGGTAAAAGCGTACTTCCTTTGGCCGATGTTCTTCATAGTATTCTCGCGACGACAGCCCTCGCTGAAACAAGACATATAGCGGAATAGTACACGTAGAACTTTGAAGTAAAGGTACTTAGCTAAATTGTAGTGTGTCGCCAGTGACGCGCCCTATATTAAGGTGTCACTTAGACCCGCGCTGTAGTTATAGAGATATAGATAAAAAAAAATTTGTTACTACAGACACACATACAGTTTATATTAATAATGTTGTTTTATAGTTCTATGATTTTATTGAAAAATTATAAAAAAGAAATAGGAAAAAATCTGATTTGATTAAAAAGTTTAGTAAATAGTTTCGACGGCAATTTAATATGATTATAAAAATAATCAATAAGTGATCTTTACCTTATAAATAAATAAAAACATAATTTTAAAAATTATTAGTATTTTATTTTTGACGCAACGGGGAATAATGAACTTTTTAGTTCATTATTCCCCGTTACAAGCTCGGATCGGCGTCAACGGGGAAGAGTGAACAAAAATGTCATTGTTCCCCGTTGACGGGGATCTTCAATGGGGAAGAATGGAATAAGCCAATTTGAAACGTAGGCACAAAAGATTTAAATAATCACACAAACATTTACAAAGACACTTAAAAATAACTATGTGCAAGAAAGCCTGAGTGTGCTGCAGCCGACAAAAAGGCAATTAATTATTGAATTTTTCATGCGGATCCCTAAATTTTTAGAAAATATTATATAGCCTATGTTCATCACGGAAAATTTAGGATTCTAATGCTGAAAGAATTTTTCAAATCGTTCCAGTAGTTTCGGAGCCTATTCAATTCAAACAAACAACAATCAAATCTTTCCTATTTATAATATTAGTACAGATTATACCTGCGCATGATATCCAGAGCTGGTTTGCGCTCGTGATCGGCGAGGTGGTACTCGTTGGAGAGAATGGTCGCTTGCTCCAGAGTCACCGACATCCCTGTGCGGTCCTTGGCACTCTTGCACGAAGTGAAACGAATGCCTGCGACAAATCAAACAGAACATCGTAAATAAGATTTTTAAAAGCTTCTAAGTTTTCGGTTTAAGCTATTGCCTTAGTCTTTTATCTTTTGCCAAAATGTTTCCTAGAAGTTCGACAGAAGATTTTTAGGAACTGGGATATAACTACTGAGACTTAGTTATATCCTAAAAATCTTCTGACGAAGTTTTGACAGATCTTCATTGAAACTGTCCAAAAACAATGTACTTTTTGCATATTTGTTGTATAACTGTCGATAAATGGTATTTATCTATATACGGCATCTGCTAGTCTTTTCAAAACAAATTATTCTTATTATTTAATAGGAAGAGTACTCCAAACGCTAGGCTGATGATGATGATGATGATGATGATGATGTACTCCAAACGCCATTATGATATAACTTGCACTAATAGATTGGGATTTATAGTGAAGCCACCTGTCATGCTCAGTTCGGATGTGATCTCCCCCTTTAGATCACAGCACATTGATACCTAAATATTAATAATTAAAATATATTATCAATGATGATAATTCTCAGCCCCTTGAAGTACTAGGGTAATAAAAGGTAACTCACCGTGCATGAGGCGAGTAGCGAGCGCAGCCAAATGCAACACCTCAACGTCCTTCGAGGCCCGTTTCTGGATCGCCGCGCGGAGATTCTCGATGACCTCTTCAAGAGGCTTGCTGCGAGACGACGCTGTAACAATCACACTCATTTATACATAGCGGGTATATTGCCGTGTGGTGCCGGCATAGAGTTTCACCACCCAAACTCTTCCCGTGGGTGTCGTAAGAGGCGACTAAGGGAGACACACTGGGGGGCGGGAAGCAGCGCCCTCTGCAGAACAACTCCACCGAACTGCGTAACGTCAATAACTGAATAACCCCCAAATGATGAATAATGCCATTTATGGCGCTCGTTAGGGGAGGCCTATGTCCAGCAGTGGACTGTTATAGGCTGGTGATGTGACACGGGTATTTGAGAAAAATCATAAATTTTTACACACACTCACACATAGCTCACGTTATTTTTGTGGTGTTCTATCACAAGTTCTGACTATCTTAATACCGCGAGAAAACCGCGCGGTGCAGCTAGTAAATAAAACATACATTGAGCAGAAAGACAAGTATAATCACAGCGAATCATGATTGCATCCATACTGTTCACATACTGATCATCAGCCCATGTAGGTCCACAGCTGGACATAGGCCTCCCCTAACGAGCGCCATAGCGACCTGTCTTAAGCTTGTCGCATCCAGTATCTGCCAGCAGCTTTTCGCAGATCGTCATCCCACCAGGCAGGAGGGCGTCCTACACTACGTTTACCGAGTCGCGGTCTCCACTATAGAATTCAATAAGAGTATTAAAACTTACCTTTTACCATAGGCCTTACCTTTACCATAGGCCTTATCCCCCTCCTCCGTACGCCTCGTACCGAACGGACGTGTGCTCTCGCCCCAGCCCGCTGTTCCTAGTTAATCCTTCTAAATTAAGTCGGTGGATTCATAACAAACAGTGTAATAAGCCTGACTGAAAAGGAATACCGTACGTACTATGCATAAGACAGTGACAGTCATATCATAACTAAAGTGCTACCGTATTTTGCCTAGTTACCTATTATTATCTGACCTAAAAAAAGTCGTGCTATTTATTAAGTGTAATTATTATAACCTCACAAGTTCTGTTTCGTACCAAATTTCGTAAAACACAAGTAATCACTGCGACGATGTCCCTACATCACTCACCTAAGTTTTCTACACCTAAAAGTGGTAACAAAACACCTCCAATGTCTTTGTATGGGTCGGATTCAGCCATAAATATGTGTGGACAGAATATAACGAGAAGTACTAAGCGCACTTGCCTTGGAATCCTCGAAGTTTCTCCCAATGCACCTGCGCCGACCAGTGATGAAATAAAATCCATGTGTGCTGAAATTCATGCTCAACAACTTCAACATGATCATAAATTCGAAGCACTAACAACAGCAATGGCCACCATTATCTCGCAAAATCAAGAGATACAAAAATCTATTGCCTACATTTCTGCTCAATACGAAGGTTTACAGAGCTCGGTCTCCGCACTGGAAATCGACAACGAGATTAACAAAAAAAAGATATGCACCTTGGAGCACAAACTGGAATTTATGGAACAACAAGTGCGTAACACATCCATTGAAATTAGAAATATACCCAAACAGCTGAATGAAAACAAAATGGGTATCATAAAAACTGTAAAGAATATAGGTACCTGCATCAATATTGACAAGCCTATCTTTGACACGGATATTAAGAATATTTATCGAACCAAGTCGAATGCCATTGTGGTGGAATTCTCCTCCACTTCCCGTAAAGACGAACTGATTGCCGACTACAAAAATACAAACAAACTGCGTCGTGTAAACAAAGAACCACCTCTAAATACTTCCCATCTTCAGTCGGGTGCTTCAGAGGGGCCTCCACAGACATTCTATATCTCCGAACTACTAACTACAAAAACCCGACGTATTTATTACATCGCTCGTCAACTTGTCAAACAGAAAAAGTTGTTTGCAACTTGGATTTCTTTTGGAAAAGTTCTGGTGAAGACTCACGAAGGCGCCGCCCCTTCTCGCGTTGTTGATGAAACCGATCTCCTGAACTCAAAATGACTAGCAGTGCAGATAAATATTTTATGTAGTTTTATTGTTCTTGCCTTTGTTTGTTCTATTCATAAATCATTCACTAGTGTGTTATACGTTAAGTTTTTTATTCAAGTTCCCACTTATGTTAGTCATCACTACTGCCTTATTGTACCCACTTACTATCCCAATTGCCGGACACTTAGTTCAACAAGTTTACAGCTACCTAAACATATGAAACTACGATACCTATTGTTGCTTATCACACAAATTCATCACCTACATAATACCGAGTGTCCGTCTGTGTCTATCTACTTAAACAATACAACAAATATGTTGTTATTAGCAAAGTGTTCGCTGGCTGGAATGAGCTATTTGGTCCCAGATTGTTATTTTATAACCTACAATTTTACTGGATTTTATATCCAATGGGTTCATTGGCAACCCTTTTGTTTTACTTTAAACAATGGTTAGTCAAAGCATTAATTATATTAATCTGGGCCTGGACTCATTATCGGTAGCGAACACGGTAAAATGCGACATAGACAAAGTGAGAACATACATAAAACAGTTTAACCAGTCATTTTTTAATATTATCACTCAAAATATACGAAGTATAAACTGTAATTTCAACAACTTTAGCACCTTGATACTAAGATCTAAAATTGACTGGCAGGTAATAGTCCTTACTGAGTGCTGGTTACCTAAAACTCCGCAAATTCCTCACTTGCATGGTTACAGCTCGATCGCAACCACCCGGCACTTCTCGCAGAATGAAGGTGTTGTTATCTACTACAAAGATTACCTATCGGTTTCGTTTGATGAACCAGAAGTGAGCGATGCTAACTGTCTATTACTTAAAATAAATTCCCATACTTGTATTATTGGTTTATATCGGCCCCCTAGTAAATCGAACACTACAAACTTTGTACATTCACTCGATAATCTACTAGCGTCCCTCGGTAGTTATAAAAACATATACTTGTGTGGTGACATTAATGTAGATATTACACCCAATACCTCTGATAAACGTAGCTACGATTATTTATCTTGCCTTGCTGGGCACTGCATGCTTCCAGCTCATGATCTTCCGACACGCGGCACTTCCTGCCTCGATCATGCGATGGTAAAGAGTAAATTGGAAATACAATGTTTTGTTATAGAATCGTCTATCACGGATCACGAATCAGTTGCGCTTAGCATAAATATGGCTTTAAAATGTAGGAAATCATGTAATACTAAAGTAACTATTGATTATCCTTCGCTTGATCGGGCAGTTTCATGCATGAATTTTCAAGACATTTACGAATCAAGAGATGCAAATGAGGCTACTGATATTTTTGTCAATAAACTACAAAAGGCAATTAAAGAAAATTCTAGATTAATCAAAACTCCTTGCAGGAAGCTCCTTTTCAAGCCGTGGATAACTATAGGCATTTTGCGTTGTATGCAAAATAGAGACAACCTTCATAAAAAGTTAAAAAAGGACCCTACTAGCGAGATCCTTCGAACCACGTATAAAAGATACAGGAATGTTTGCACCTCTATCCTGAAAAAAGCAAAAATTAACTTTGAAAAACAAGAAATAGAGTCAGCTAAAAATAACAAGAAAAGACTCTGGGAAGTTATTAAAACCATTGGTGGTATAAACAAGGCACATGATCATGCATCAAACCTTGTATCTCTGTCATGCCCGGAAATCAGTGTTAACAAGGTGAATGAATTTTTTGCTAACGTTGGAAGAAACCTTGCTGAGAAAATTATTGTTAACCCATCTGTATGTTACCTCCGAATAATATCCCGACTAATCCTTCTCTCCCTACTACCGCATCCACTACTACACCAATTATTGTAAACCCATCATTGTCACTTCCCTCTATGCCTTCGGCCGACCATTCCCCATCTTCCACCTCAGTGTCTACTTTACTAACCCAACCAAGCCCATCATTCCTACCCCCCTCTAACCCTTCGACCAATGTTTCTTTACCTACTCCTCCCTTATCTATGCTTTCTCCCCACAACCCTCTGATGGAATATTCCCGCCCTATGCTATTGCCCCCTAGCTCTTCAACTAGTTTTCCCCTTCCTATTACCGCAGTTACCCCTGCACAAATTGTTATAAACCCCTCGATGTCACCTCCCCCCAACTCTTCGACCGAAAATTCGCCGACCACAGTGTCACCTAAAAAAATTATCCATAACCCTTGTCTGTCACCTCTCTCTAAACTTTCGACCGAACATTCTCCCCCCACTACCTCAGAGTCTTCTATACTAAATATTAACTCACCCAAACTACCTCTCCCTGACCCTTCGTCAAACTTTTCCTTATCTTCTACCTCAGTGTTTTGTGGACAAACTAACTTACAGCTATCCTTACCACTTCCCATTCATAATACCCCTCCTCCTTCATCGAACGCATCTAATACTTCACTCTCTAGCTCAGTGACTCCCACACTAGCTTATACGCCTGCACCACAGCTTACCTGTAACTCACTTGTTCTTTTTCCTACGGATGAAGACGAAGTTAGTCTCCAAATAATTAAGTTAAAAGATAGCAGTACTGTAGGACTGGACCAAATCTCAAGCAAATTTATCAAAAGATACTCAGCTTTTCTAGCCAGACCTATAGCACATATCTGCAACCTTGCTATCGAAACTGGTTTTTTTCCTAGATCATTTAAAATCGCTTTGATTAAACCCATTTATAAGGCAGGTAAAAGAGACTGTGTCAATAACTATAGGCCTATTTCCATCCTTCCGGCTTTATCAAAGATCTTAGAGCGTATAATGAATAACCAGCTCATCAGTTTTCTAGAGAGTAACAACCTGCTTTCATCATCCCAATATGGTTTCCGCCGGGGTAAATCGACCAACGATGCAGTTCATGATCTTGTTGATTGTATCGTAACAAACATTGATGAAAGGAGGAAGTGCCTTGCCATTTTCTTAGACTTAGCGAAAGCCTTTGACACAGTCTCAATTCCTCATCTTATCTTAAAGCTAGAAAATATCGGAGTAAGAGGTCTCCCGCTAAAACTATTTAAAGACTACCTAACTGAGAGGAAACAGAGGGTTAAGATCGATCAATGGCTTAGTGACACACTAGACGTAGTGTACGGAGTCCCCCAGGGGAGTATTCTTGGTCCTACGTTGTTTCTCATATATATTAACAGCTTGTGCAACATGTCTATCGAGAATGGTAACATCTTCACCTTTGCAGATGATACGGCCATTTTTTTCAAAAGCTCCAACTGGACTGATGTCTTCGAAAAGGCGGACATCGGGTTGCGTAACATCTCCATCTGGCTCCAAGCGAACTCTTTAACCTTAAATGTAACAAAATCCAAATACATTGCATTCGCCCACAGATCCAATCTTCTACCACCTTCTACACTTACCATCAGGGCCCACCATTGTTCGCGCTTTGCATCTGCCTGTTCTTGTCCTACCATTGAAAACACTAAGTCACTGAAGTATTTAGGTATCACGATTGACCAAACCCTTACATTTAGGCCTCATATTGAAATCCTTGTCACTAGATTGCGTAAGCTCATTTATATCTTTAAAACACTAAGACATGTCTCTGATCGTAAAGTCATTAAAGTAGTATATTATGCACTATGCCAATCTATAATTGATTACTGCATTACTTCTTGGGGCGGTGCAGCAAAAACTCACCTTATTTTGTTAGAAAGAGCTCAGAGAGCCATCCTAAAAGTGAGTTCTGGCTACCCATTTAGTTTTCCCACGTCCGATCTATATAAAGAATGGAACCTCCTCACAGTAAGACAATCGTTCTTACTGCAACTGACGATTAGGAAACATGCCGAGCTAAAGTATGACCCTAATCTGATTAAAGACAAGCGAAGAAAAGGCACTGTCTGTAAAGGTATTCAATGTCGTTCTCGTCTTCCTCATAACTTTTTTCGCTTTCTAGGGCCTTATATTTATAATAAAATTAATAATATCTTATCAATTTATCATCTTCCGTAATATAAATGTAAAACTTCAATTTCCAGTTGGCTTAAAACACTGAACTATGAACAAACAGAAAACCTGCTGATTCCCTTAAAATAAAATAGGTACTTAGATAATACTCCGTTTTTTTAATTAATTTTTTTCAGTTATACTAATACTATATTCAATAATACGCTCTCTTCGGTGTAAGGGTATGTTCTCGCGCAATTTGTTTTGTTGAGTTTCATTTTCCTTATCATTCACTTATCATTATTTCCTTTGTGTGGTACAATAAGGCTTATATTGTTATTGCTATTTTTGCTATAATTGACGCATATATATTTCATTTTAATAATATATATTAGGTACATGGCATAAGTGGGTACTTTTGATCTATTCTTAAGATGCGTAACATGCATGTATCCTTATTATCCTGCGGAGTAAGGCCCTGGTGACCTGTACCACAGGTTTTTTATAAACCTCTCACGGGCACCAGTCTCTTGCAAAACAAGATAACTAGCTATAAACTAATATAAGCTATTACTTTGTAACAATTATCTTTTGCAAGAGAAAATAAATATACTATTCTATTCTATTCTATTCTACCTCGCAGCTGCTCAAAGGGATCCTGAGGGAACTGTTGGCAGTACTTGAGATAGTACTTGAAGAGGCGCTCGAAGTTATCTTTGTTGGATTGGTACTGGGGCTTGTTGTCGCCGAGTGCTTCAGCCAAGGAGGCCTTGTCGTTTATACCGATGTTGAAGAACACGGCGGTAACAGTGAACGACGGCGGCGTGCCCTGCAAATAATTCGTAGATTTTACCAAAAGATACAGGTCATTTTGTTATAGGCGATAGACCACAGGTCATATGCCGTGTGGTGCCGCATAGAATTTCACCAACCCCTCTTCCCGTGGGTGTCGTAAGAGGCGACTAAGGGAAGCAGCGCCCTCTGCAGAACAACTCCACCGAACTGCTATCCCCAACCCGTATGCCTAGATTAGGGATTATGGCAATAACCCCAGGCGGGTTTATTATTTTATTATTATTATTAAGGTGACCAATGTCCATTAGTGGACTATTATAGATGATAATGTTATAATTATATGCAAATCACAGACATAGACATAATCATATGTGTGGACTGTCCGGCATTATTTATTTTATTTAATAGACATAGACTTACCATATTCTCAAATTTGGTGTACAGTGCACCAGAGACGGGAATCTCGATGACCAGAGCGCTTCGGGAGCCGGTCACTTGCGGAATGATCGGGGAGCTGAAACGAACACCTATTTAACGAACATAGAGGCGCCTTTCAAACAAGCCCACATTTACACCCGTATTCAAGAACAACTTATGCAAGGTAGCAACACTATGCTAAGTAAGGCATTTCTCACAGGGTCGGCCATGGTAGGCCTTTTCATTCATAAACAACAGAGTGAGTGTTCTATGCAATTTTTCTCCTTTGGACCTATACAGGACTCTTGGAAACGTCAGCTTTAAAGGGATTACTTTGGTCTATTTTTAATTCAATTAATTTTACGATAAAGTGGATCTATCTAAGTGAAGTTTCTTGTTCACGTTGATATTTTCCTTTACCATAAAATTATTTAATTAAAAAGAAACCTAAGTGATCCCTTTAAGCTGAGCTCCAAGAGTCCTGTTAGGTCTAAAGGAAATAATTTGCACTAAGTTTTAAAACACTAAGTTTTGACAAGAGAATATATTTTTACATGGATTTATTCTTCCCTCGACATCTTATATCGTCCCAATACCTTAAATACTCAAGAGGCTCAGATTTAAGGTCTCAAGTAGTAATATTAAAAAAAAATTGTACATGTGTATTATAAGTGACAAATAAATATTTACTAATCTAATAAACTTTATAATTTGACCATTTACAATGAAAGTTTGAGTATTTTGGTGGCAAAATAAACAAATAGGCAGTTACCTGGATGTAACCGGCACAATTTTGAAAGTCAACGTGTGTAGATCTTCAACCGCGATGACCATATCTCCCCACATGGTCCTTTCTTGTGCGTACAAGCTCAGCAGCCCTTCGAATCCCAGCAGTGGGCCAAGCCCTGACTGCACAATCTTCACCACAATGTCACCGGGAGTTGTTGTCGCCCAGCTTAAAATGCCGGCCGCCGCTGCAGTAAGCTGAAATCATTGGAATATTAAAGGTCTTCTAAAGCTAGATAGATAGAAAGGAATAGTTTATTAGACAAAACCCACAAAAGACACACATAGAAAGTTAGCGCTTACTATAGCAAATTAAAAGGCAAACACAACAATAATTTGTTTATCTTTAAAACTCATCATCTTTATTTTTAAACCCCTCTGTTTACGTGTAGGCTACTTCAGATACTACTTTCCTTGACAAAAAACTACTTGTATTAAATTTAACTTAATTCTAGGTAACAGATATGAATAAATATGACCATTAGTTGACCATCGTTGCAGTGACAACGATGCTTCCCTTCTTTCATCCATAACGACCTAACAGGCAAGTGGGCGGATAATAATTTAAGGTCATTCGTTTTTCATACATTTGTATTTTCCCAAATATGAGCCATATGAGCTTAATTTTACAAATAAATAACTGTTTCTGGCATTGTTATAGGTCGTTATTTGCGGCAAATTATGTTTCATTAAAGAAAACACTTGATTTATTTAGAAATAACGTGGTAATTTTAGTCCATTTTTGTCACTGTGTGGGTGAACACCAATAGTGTCGTACAAGAACGTCATGAATTTATGAGTGTGAGCGGGGACGACAACGTCATCTGTGAGAAACATAACGAATCAACTCGTAATACCATAACTTACCATTCATAAACTTTGATTTTGTTCGTTCAAGCATGTAGAATGTACTTATTTCGTCTTTTATTGTTGTCATGTGGCTGTCTATTCTTTCAATGTCTATCGTTTTTGTAGGTATGTAGGTATTCTGTTGTCATTGACTTGTTTTGATTTTTGCAAAACGAAGCAAAACTATTTTTTAAAACAAACCACTTCCCAAAATAAAAGATGGAGTCACGGAGGATGAAAATTCTAATAAATAATAAATTTCAATTGTCCTTAGTTGGACTTAAAAACTTCGAAAAAAAAGTACCTACTAAAAATGATTTCTGTAGTTTTTTTCTTTCAAGTTTTTTTGTCCGGTGACCACGGTACTTACTGTAATGTAGGTATGCTCGTCCAAAGCTAGTCTAGCTAATAATAATAATAATTCACGCATACTGTGTCTAATGTAAAAATTTAATATACCTACCTAAATTATTGGGTGGCATCTAATATTTAAAATTACCTACCTCTCAAACGTTTTTTCGAAAACTAGGGATACTAGATATCACGATAAGTACTTATTTATTGACATCACTCTGCAACACAGTAAGTTGCTGGTTCAATTCCCGCCGCGCGACAATACCTCTGATCTTGAAGAAGTAATGAATAAAGTTTTGTAATGATGAATCATTATTTATCAGATCCAGGATCAACTACCTGTATATTACCAAGTCCCCAATAAACAAAATTGCATTGAAATTAAAGTGTAGAGAAAATCAATGACACCTAATTTCTTATTTGATAATAATTACTAGCACACTTCTCTTTGTTTTTGTGTGATAGGGGCCGAGGTCAAACAAGATACTTCGTTTGATTACGCAGAAATTCCATCAACGATTTATTATAATCGAATCAATTAGGAAGGCTTGCTAAACAAACGAATTTATTTATACCAATACTTGGTACTTCAGATTCTTATATAAAATATGCGATCAGGATAATTTTGATAAATCACAACGTCACAACAGGCAGATTTTGCATTTGCAGGCTTACGCACAATAAATATGTTCACTAACAAGAAACAAATAGGAAAATGTACTTAGATAAAATAGAGTTATTCGCACCCAGGTACAGGCAGGTGGCGGTGTATCGCGCCCAACAGTTCACATTATAATCTTTGCTTGTGTGAGTTATTTGGTCCGGCGATTTTGCTCTTCCCAAATACAAGTTCTATAAATGTTTTCAACGCTTGAAACATGTACTGATATTTGAAAAACAACGTACCATTTGCGGCAAATGTATCACTTTTAAATAGTATGCACAATTTAATAAGAAAACAATAAAAAACCAACAAATTGAAAGTCAGCGCCATCTATTAGCGAAGCTATACCTAAACAAGGAGAACGTTCCACCTTAATCCCAGAGACTGGTATAATCCGTTTACAAAATTGCAACGTTGTTGTTACAAATAACAGTAACTTAAAGCCTACAAAAAGCAGATATTGCGTCTGGATTGCAACATGTTATATTTTACCGCCCAGACAGACGGGATAATAGTATAACCCAGAGACTATATCTTGAGTTTAAAAAATTCCAACGTTGTTTACTCAAACAGTAACTTACAGCCTGCGAAAAGCAGATATCGCGTCTGGATCGCAGCATGTTGTATTCCACAGTCCAGGCGGGCGGCTCGCTCTCAATGCGCATAGCGGTGTGCGCCATGCGAGTCCATTTTTGGACTTCATCCAGAAGCTTCACAGATAGGTCCATCATGATCCTGCACTCTTCGAACTCTGACGGAGAGCAGTAACCTGGCAGGTAGTTTTGGGGTTAATTTTCGGTGTACGTATCGGTACGGTAATTGTAGATCAAACTATCTCTTAAAAGTGAGCAAAGCTAATTTTCACAACACTTATAAATGTTGCCATCCCTTTTATAACGAACGAAATAAAAAGAACCGTCGTATTTTCTGTGTCATGCTGTCGAATATAGTTAAGTTTTGGCGACACCACCTTAACTTAGTCATAAGTCATTTATCATGATGATTTTATAGTGTTTTGAATTTCCCTTCGACATGTGAGTTACAACTAAATGGTAGAAATAGTCAAGTTTGACATTGCAGTAAAAAAGTCAACATATTTTAAATCATCATCATCATCATCATCAGCCCGTATACGTGCACTGCTGAACTTAGGCCTCCAAACCACACCAAGTACCATAATAGAGAACCTAAGATGCCTCCAAAACCCAATCCCTAGGACTGCTATAATGTCATCGTACCATCCAATGTTGGAAATACAAACCTTTAACAACAATGATGTTCAGTTTGATAAATAATTTGTTCATGATTTCATTCAGATTGTTCTTGAGTTCCTTGAAGAAGTTCAAGTTGTAATCACGTATCGACGGATCTTGCTCTATAACGGTATCGCGGCGATTCCTCTTGTTCTGCAACAATAGTTAGACAAACGTGAACATATTATCCCACAGAATACTTACATGAGAATAATCATATCAGCAAATCAAAAAGTCCCGTTTTTAATTTAGATTTCAACGAAAATTAGTCAAATAGTTTTAATCAGTTCAAATATGATTTGTGTTGATTATTTCGGGGCTAAGGATGACTTGTAGCATTATTGAACTAGGATTTTCGCCAGTTAACTTTATCTGATCTCAGAATACAAGAAGGCAATAATCAAATCTAGAATCTTAAATACTCTGTAAACTGGGTTACAAAACCGAAGTAAAATACACCTGGAAAATATTCCTTGTATTATATATATTAGGAAATTCCAGATATCTGCAACCGTTTTGGGTTTAGCCTGTCTAACATAATTTAAGTTTTTTCACTACCGTTTTCAAAATAAATTTAGCACCTTTTGCGTGTGCTATTTTACGTTGTTTAAAGTTATTGATGTTTTCTGCTAATATTATACGATTTCGTTTAGTTTAAACTAATAATAATTGGGGATACTATAACCGAGTATCCAGGGATTTCTCACAATATCAATAAACGAACAACAAAAGCCTTAATAAGCAATGCTTTACATGCGCTGTTATCATTCAGTTCATACATTAGCAAAGGCACTAATCACTAGGGATTCTACAACTGAGTTTACCACGGATTTTTAACAATATCAATAAACAAACAACAAAAGCAAAAATATGCAATGTTTTACATGCGCTGTTATCATTCAGTTCATACATTAGCAATGGCATTCTTTGGCTCCGCATGAAAAAATAACAAACCTGAATCGCATTCTAGCTTTAAAATTTAGTTTGTTTAGAGTTTAAACGAAATTTCTGATTCTATCATAGGTCCTTTTCCGCAATAATCTTTACAGCCAGCTTTGCTGCTATATCGTCTGCTACTTCATATTATTTGAAATTCAATTTGGCAAAAGTAGAACGAATTTGCAAAAGTTATCATCAAAACCCACTGCTCTGTATACTCTCCTTTAATCACGCCAGCTTCTTTGGATTTTGTGAGATTCAGCCAGTCTTGGTAAAAGATTACGCAAAACAAAAAACTACTTACGAATATAATAATAGTCATATCTTTTCGAAAGTCTTTATATTGTGTTCACAGTCATTTCGCAATGGACTTTGTGGCACACTGTAGATACTACAGCAAGCAAATAAATACCAACTAGATAATTGGGAGTAGTATAGCCATGCAAAACAAACAAACAGTACTACTTTCAGGCTATGGACACTTAATCGCAATGCCGTGAAACACCAATATCCTGTAACAGTCGTATCGGAAATATGCAAGCCATTTAATAAAATGCCATACCTTTTTTGATCCTTTCTTATTTAGGAATGAGTTGTCTGTAGTCACTTGTTCGAAAGAAGTAGCGCTCCTGAAATCCACGCTCAATTTAACTGTGCCGAATTGGGCGGTTTCACCGGCCGGCGCATTCTCACCACGCGCCAACCGGAGCGATTCTTTGTTGGCCTCTTTCCTGGCTTGCTTGGTCAGTTTTGGAGCCCGGTTGTTCTTGCTGCCGCGTGGCTTGCCGCGGTTGCTTTTCCCGTTTGCGTAGGGTCTGTTTGTATTCTGACTGTTAGTAGTTGAAACGCCAGAGGGTGCAACTGGTCGTTTAGCACCCTTCCCGCTGGGAGCACTAACGCCGCTGGTGCTTGCTTGTGGTTCTAGATCAATGTTTCCGCTGGTGCCAGCAGCGCTAAGGCCGCTGGTGCTAGCATCTTCTTCCAAAGTAATTTGTCCGCTGGTGTCAGCAACACTAAAGACGCTGTCGTTTGTATCTTCTTCCAAATCATTGTTTCCACTGGTGCCAGCAGCACCTAACTCACTGCCACTTGCAGCTTCTTGCAGAACACTATCCTCACCAGCATTTACGCCGCTGGTGGATGCAACTTTTCCTTCGGCTCCATGTTCACTGTTCTTGCCGTTCTTGTTGCGGTCGTTTGACAGGCACTGGTTCTTGGCATCATAATGTTGGGAGATGCGCCGCAAGTCGCTTTCTGAGAGACTCCTGCAAGCGGCAGGAGATTCGTTCAAAAAGGCACGTTCAAGTGTTTTCCATAAATCAATCTCAGAGCGTGTCTTGAAAAGGACCGCCCGCTCCGCATAGGCAGGTACCGGATTTACGGTTTTAAAAGGTGTGACTGTAAGTGTTGCGTTGTCTGTGTCTGAGTCAGGTTTGGCGGCAGATTTCGCATCGTTTAGTTTTTCAGCCGTTTTCCCATCGGCTGGGTCGGTAGCTTTTTTGGGTACATCCGCGGCGGTTCTGACCCTATTCGCACCGTTGTCAACGGCTTCGATAGTCGTATTAATGATTGCTCGGCGTACGCTAGGGACGCTCATAGCGGCTACAGTTGCTATGGCCGCTGCCGAGCATGCTGAGCGATGTGCAATGCCCCCCGGCTGGTTTAGTCGAGCCTGCAGAGCTAATTGATCGGCTCGTCTTGTCTGAAATTTAGTATGAAAATAAAATTTTATTTGTTTCTGACTGATTCAAAACCCTTTTTCTTTTATATCTCACTAAATGTTAGAATCCAAAGTATCAGAAAAAGGATTATTGATTATTTGTGAAAATGTGGTCAACTACATATTTTTCTTGAACAATAGATATGACAGAGATATATGAAAAGAGAGACATATCTGCAAACATTAAATATATTTTAGATGGATCGCTCTGCAATCTTCGGAGATAGAGAGATAACGGTAAAAATTTCGCCCATGACTGAAACCCTAAAAATAAATGCTGAATATGCTCAAATCGATGAGAGTTGGTAACCCCCCCAATTCATTTGATCGTCGGTGCCTGGAACAATCTATTATTTACGGACAAGTTTTCAGTAATCCTTAACACGGACACGTTTTCAGTAATCCTTAAAAACACTGACCTGCGCATCATCTTCGTCAATCCGTCTTTTGTTCCATCCCACTTTTGTCAGCGCTACTTCTGTGGCCTCGACATTCCACATGTCTAGAATCAGTTTCACGTTGTTGCGTATTCCTGAAAGTATACATAACGATACAATAAGTTTATTTCCTCTATAGTAAAGCTGTACGTCCTGTCGAGAGAAAATCTTCAATGGCAATAACCTGGATGTTTTGAATTTTACATAATTTAGATTGTACTCTCGATGTGAAAAGATCCAAAAAAAGTAGTTCAGAATTATAGCTTTAAGGACCCTAATGTCAAGAATCCCAGTACCTGTTATGGACTTCTTCATGTCTCCAAACAACCCTTTATGCAGAAGGAGCAATGCTGAGTCCATGTGGGCAACGAGGATGTTCTGAAGATTCTTCATAGCGCGAAGCTTCTCGAACTCCGCATCTAGGCGGTTCGTATTAGCCGTCATCTCTGCTTTGCGCGTCGATATATCTTTGGACTGCTGAAGAAGCCTGCCATCATAATAAACGATCATATTTTAGGATCCACCCATCATATTTTAGGATCCAACCACGTACTGCATTTAAAAACAGATTTCTTTAACTTGATGTGAAAAATCGGCGTAGTTGTCTGGCCATGTATTATTTATGAGTTAGAGAAGTAAATGTTTAGTTAAAAATCTATGTATTTAGATAAGTCATGTTTTCTACTTATCTGCAAACTACCCTTGTCATCAAGACATACAAACCACCAAAAGCTTAAATACAGGCTTTTGCTCAGAAGTGGCACGAAAAAGGTATGACGTAAGAGCAGAAGATACCGTGAATTAATATATTATGTTTAAATAGTATCTATCGCTATCCCTTTCATAACAGTAGAATAAAAAAGGTCAACAACTCTGCGATTATCTTTCCTCCAATGGAATCGTACTCACCTTATTAGGCCACCGGGTTTATCAGAAGTATGAGTGTGAGCAGAAAACGCGCCGACGGTTATAATATCATGAAACCCCCTCTTGTTAAGAGTATCATTGTGGGCCCACATACGTTGCAAGTGCAAATTGATTGGCACATACGCCAATTCGGGTTCCTCTGCAATTTTATCGACTGTGAAATATCAAATTGTGTCAGTACCACGAAAGCCCCAAGCGTTAGAACACCAAATGCATTTTAACATACCTGTGCGCTTTCATGATTAATCTTGAGACTCGCTGTGAAGATTTACCTCCTTATTCATAATTGTCTGCTAATTTAAAGCATTGCTATTTCTTACTCTCTCTTCTATTGATATAGTTAAGAAAAAGACTGCTTAGCACCTGTTTTAAGTTGGCGGACCATTATGGATCCAAGGGTTAATGTCCTAGAATTTTAAGCCGTCGTATACTGCAACTCCACTTAGATTTTAGCAGAAAAGGCTTATATGTTTAGGTCCAACTTCCAATCTTGTTAAATGGTATAGTGCCATTTTTGTGTACAGATGTTACGGATATGGTAATTTCGGTTAGTTATTTGTTGACCCGAATGGAACACTATGATTATGGCCAAAGCCAGGTGTATGTAGCAGTAAGCGATGGTGAGTTAGTTTGGGTGGTTTTATTGACTCATTATTTAAGATTAATATGAAAGCGCACCGGTGATGTATAAACAGCGTTTTTATAACTATGAACAGTCCAAGAAGAGTATAACTTCAAACAATGGAATTTGTAGTGAAAGCAAATTAATAAAATGTTTAGGGGTGTATGTTAATTTATCGCGTGTCGTTTTCACAAAGCATTAGGTTTCGATGGTGTAATTTGGGTTAGATTAACTTCTATGTCCAGCTCTCCATACTTGTAAAACTGGAATAATTAGACTGACTTAAATAGACATTTAAGATATTCCATAACTCAGACATTCCATTTGACACTTCGTCAAATTTCTAAAGATGTTTTCTTTAGAAGTTATAGCGGCTAAGCCGAAATATTTTTGGGATGTTATTATTATTATCTTGAGTATGAGAGCTTATCTATATCTATACTAATATTATAAAGAGGAAAGATTGGATTGTTTGTTTGTTGGAATTGAATAGGCTCCGAAAATACTGGACCGATTTATAAAAAATTTTCACCATTAGAATCCAAAATTTTCTCTGATAAACAGGGGCATGAAAATTCAATAATTAAACCGTACGCTATATATTCAACTTCTATTTTAATTATGGCTCTGCTACTAGCTTTTTCTCTACGGCCAGTTTCAGTTATTGAGTGCCATATGGAGTGTCGATTCTATGTCAAAAACCTCAAAAAGTTAAAAAGTTAGGGATCCGTATGAAAACTGTGAAACCCAACGTGTTAGTGTGTATAATTGAAGGGCTTCAAATAGGAGCTGTATATTCAAGTTAAGAACAAAGGTTATATACAGTATAGATATATGTTGAAATCAGAAGACTTAATAATTATATACCATGTATTTTTTTTTCTGTGAGACGATTATGACATAGACAAGGTTTGATAATGTCTGTGATACAGAAGAGACCAAAAGCGTGCCCAAAAATTTATGTAAAGATACTTACTGCAATTCACCTACCCCGCATCTCAATAGTAAGTAGTGCTAGTATTATAACGATACGCGCAGTAATTTACTAGATATCTTCAATTATGTACCTAATTTATATTTTCAGCAAGTTGAGCATCTTGGTGTGAAAATAGTGTATGAAATCATAGTGGCCAAGTACATTAATAACTTATAACAAGAGGATGGTATACTCTTAGATATCTACTACATACTACAAATTAATGAGATGTGACCGCTAATGTATCGAAGGGGCTATTTTCAATAAAAACTAAATTAAACATACTTTTTCATAACTCTAGCTCAATAATCATGACTCCGATGCTAAAGACAGAGAACGAAAACTATTTTTGATCTCATTTCAGGCAAAATCCACACATGTGGAAAATTATTCGAGCCTAGAAAAGTAAAAAGGATTAATTTAAGCTCGCTGTACAGCAAGGTATTCGATAATAAAAGTTTTTCATCCATGGTTCGAACGAAGTTCAAATGATTCGTGACTTCCTGGGATGAAACAAAACACTTTATACCTATTGCTAGAAGAAAAGCTCCCAACACAGAGGCATAATGACGTAAGGAAAAGTAGTGTTAGGATCAAAAAGGGTCCTTACCTTTCCGGATACTCGGCTTAAAGTACACGCTGTGACTGAGCATCTTGTCCTTGGCAGCCTGCAGCTCTGCTATCACAGCGGTTTGCGTGGTCACATGGTCTTTAGCCTGTATATCAATCATAGTGTTCTAACTTAATAATTAATCAAAAAAATTAGCTGATTTCTTTACAAGGCGATTGCCTTTTGTTTTTTTCGTACAATTATGCAAGGCAATGGCATGATTTAAGTCCACCGTGCCCGGGGCGTACCTTGTACGTGACCCAGACGGGGCAAGGATTTGAAACGTTACAAACATTTTGTATGAAGCAGTTTACTCGTATACTAAACAGAGCATGATCCGTGTACCGTCCGGACCCGTCTACTGTCGTAACGTCTACTATCGACCGGCCTCGGTCCGGCCCAGACACGACTCGGTCTAAGATAAATCATCCCTTACATCACACATCTGGCCTGGATTCATTAGCACGACAAACAAGATTCGTCAAGTGCGAGTGTAACTCGGGCCCGACACGGTTTTGAACTTTTGTCGTGTACATTATATACTGTAGGTACAGTGCGCGTCACATACAAGTACCCCCGATTTCAATATATGTGGGACAAAATAGTTGTTATTGTTGGGAATTTCAGACTTTGAGTATTAATGGTGGGTGGTTCGATCCTGAGCCGCGGCGTGATAAATTTTTGCATGTGAAAATTTGTGATAAGTTACAACGGAACTCGAAGTAGTCATAAATATTATGTAGACAAGGGGGGTACTTAATTCTGATGCGCACTGTACCAATTACTTCACAGATTAGCGATTAGGTAAGTAGTTACCTTCTAAAATAATAACAATAAATTTTTCAACTCTTCAATATAGGTACATATTTTGACAAATACAAAAAGTTTTGATATGTCGTCCAAATCCATTTCTTTAATTTGATATGTCGTACAGTGAAATAGCTACATATGAGCTACATACATACATATCATCTCTGGCCCAAAGGGAAACGGAGATCTTGGAATGGGTACCTTATTAACAGAAAATTTACACCCACACTCGACCTGTAGATCGTACCAATATTAATATGTCGTTGTGGGAATCGGACCAACCTTTTACCTAGCAGGCGAACCTGCCTCACTCAAGTATACAACTATACAGTGTTGGGTAAATATGTACCTACTATACCTGTTGCGCGGAAGAGACTGTGCCGCACATACAGTGCGCAGTGTAATAAATTAAATAATATATATTTGCAGCAAATACTTATAATTATGTGCCGGTATTCTCTACACAAGTGGCTAAAGAAAACTAGCGAGTCCAAAAAGAAGGTGGCTCAAGCTAGACATAGGCATTTGGGAGCCAAGCGAAAATTGGCGACGAGGATGAGCTGTTATAGTTTCATCTGTTGTGCTTTTAGGTGTCATTCATTAATAACGTAAGGTGAAAGCGATAAATACCCAGATATAGAGAATATTTTTAAAAATGGGTTCAGCTAGCGTAAGTTTGAATAACTTTCCGTAAGGTGATTTAAAACATTTAGGTTGATTTTTTCGTTTCTACCGACAATGCGCGTGCAGAAGCTAGTAAACAATAAAAGTTAAAGGAAAGAAAGAATGAACAAACCATTCGGCATCCGAAAAAAAACACATCTATACTAAGCTTGTTCAGCAATAGGGCATCGAGAACCGGTCATATTTTAAGAATTCCAGTTTCAACCGAAAACCGGATAAGTACCCGGTTCTTACGATAATTTCAAAGCTATTGTGATTTTTTGTCGAATTTTGGAAGTGAAACCTTACGTAGGGTAGAATAACTCAACCACTGTTCTCATTTTATTGCTGATGAGTGTTCATTTTGGTTAGTTTTGACGCGTTGTGGTTTGTGATGGTCATTAATCGGCGATATGAATGGAATCGAAAAAACCGAAACACCGTTTCTTAATATGTTTAGAGCTGGTTCTGTTTATAGCCCCTAGAAATGGGTATTCCCGGTTTCGGATATAGGAAAACCCAGTTCCGATGCCCTATTCAGCAACTACGATAGTACGATAAGTACAGTGCGGCAAGAAGCAGGTGGTGGGACGTATTTGACACTCTCTGCTCAGACTGTTCTAACGTCCTGAGGTGAGAAGAGAGGCTTTTGCCAAGCAGTGGGATCCAGCGGGCTACATATTTCTGGTTGCCCAGACGTTTTAACAATAATGGTGAGTTGGGGGACTTCAAATTGCTTTGCTTTAACTGTGCGTGTCAATGTTTGAGTCATTTACCATCATATCGGCCTAGCTACATCCAGAGCTGCACCCCTCTTCTCCCTCCACGTATAACGGACTTCAGCGGCATTGATATGAGTATCTTGAGCTAAACTCACCAGCTTAGCGCCTTTCTTCAGCCTCATGACGGCAAGATGGTTGCCCACCAAATCGATATGCCGTGGCTTCACGCGCTTGCTTACCTCGGCAAACGCCGTCATCGTTTCCAGAAGTTCAGTCTCGCGGGTCAGGAAAATGTTCCTAAAAGAAAAAGACAGGTTATCAAGCTGAACAAAAACCATTGAAAGCTGCTGCTGAAAGATTTGTTGTTCGGAAATGGAAATAATAGTAGCCAGCCTCGTCAGCTTCTGAAGTTGCCAATAGAAACCAAAGGTATTTATTAACACTGCTGTGTAGTGTATGACGCGTCAGAAGCATGGCTATCAGTGGAGGTTAAACACGACGCAACAGTATTTTTAATTATTTATCTTTTGGTGGCTTTAGTATCGCTGCGGCTATTGAAAGGCCTATTGTGATCGCCACTTCGTAGGTTCACCGCTGAAGATGCGTCGTTATAGTTCGCCACATACCCTTGCAGCTGCTAGGAACTGTAGGATTTTCTTCGGGGTGATGTTACGTAGTCCACCTGGGCTTGAGCAGATGCTTGCCCAGACTTGTGCTACGTTTATGCATCAATGATCCACACTCTCATAACAGATGGAGAGGCGATTCCTCCGCCTCACGCAACAGTAAGGAAAATATGGAGATTCCATGTTAGCTAGTCTAGTATACTCACACCAGCTGTAAGGGCATAGTGAAACAGAAGCTAGGTTCTGCAAGCGCCTCATGCACGGTGATGTCTCCGCCAAGGCCAGAGTGGAAGCGGTACGTCGCCTGATGAGGGTTCAGGAAGTTCTGGCGAATCAGCATCGAGTACGACGGGTATTGAAGCTTCAGACCCATGCGCGGCGGCAGAGACTGAGAGCGCCGGTGTGCAGGGAGCTAGACAATAAACATCTTCGTTCAAGTAATGGACCACTCCACAGCAAAGTAGCGCTAGTATTATGGGTACTTGAAAACTGTTATACTTATTAAGATATCTTGTATAATACGTACAAAACATCAAGGCCCAATTATGCTAGGCAATAGTTTTACCACGATTTTATATCGAAGACTCGTAGAAGAATCGTCACGTAGGTAGAACGGATTAGGTTTAATTCATGCGTCGTCATTTTGGAGTAAACAACAAAGTAAGATAATAACGTGTAGGTAAAATCGATATGTTCAGGGAATTATGGATAATACAAAATAATATTTTTATGAAGTAAAATGGACGAAAGAATGTCAAAGGGATGAGATAACAATATAGTAGAAATGGATTGTCTTACCTTAGGAGTCATGTCAATAGAGTTCTTCTCAGGGTTGGGGGGGTGAGTTGGGCTCATGGCCGAGTGCGCCTCCAAACTCCACCCGTTGAAGGTGACAAAGCCGACGACTCTATTTTCGACCGTCAGCAACGGGACTCGAAGGCGCTGGGCCTCCTACAATAACATCATATATCTGTACCTAGCAGGGACAGGACAGGTTGAACAAGCTATAGCAAAGAAATCCATCGTCGTTTGTTTTTAAAGGCCACGTGCCAGATTTCACGAGAAATTACACAAACAAAACTTAAACAAATTCGATCAAAAGAAGGTACAAACAACGTGACTCGAAATTTAGTGAAATTTTGTAAGGTATATCTTACACGATTTCGGACCACTGAGTTTCACTTTTAAAAGTAATACATAACTTTTTTTACGATAAATTAAAGTGATTAGTAATAGATAGATAGAAAATATTTTATTATACCACACAAAGAAAGAGAACATTACAAACAGACATGCTTAAAGTAGAGGAAGTATAAAGGGCGGCCAATATACTATTAGCGATCTCTTCCAGGCAACCTTGGGATGGTATGTAACACTGAGGGGTGGATATTATGTTAAGAAGTTACCTACCTCAGTTAGATATGATTCTAAGTACATAATATATTATTTATAATTTCTGTTCTATACAAGCTATACTTGTTCAATTTATCAGTTTTGAATGTTTCTGTTTTCCTTCTTTTGCTTTACATACATTATTTCTTGGACCCCTGCATCGGTCATGTACTTACTTCAGAAACATTAATCTGCCTGATAACTATTCTAATAGCTTATTCCTGCATATTTATCTTTGTATTTCGTTAAATATTCCTCGAGGCACGATTAAACCATAAGCGGTAGGAGGCCGCAAAAGATCGTCGCGGTCTTTGGGATAAGGCTCTTGACTAGCAATGGAACGTGCTAGGCTAAAAAAACAACATTCGTAAGTGTGTACTAATCAACAGCTTTGATTTGATATCTCAGTGGCCCCCCGGCATATAAACATATTTCAGAAAGTAGGTACTTTCAAAAACAAGTTTTTTTCCAATAGTATTACTTATACAGACTTCTCCATGTTTTTTCCTTTTAATATATAGAGCCAAATTTACAAACGCCTAGTATATTTTAGTAGGATCGCTATGCAATCACAAAGTCGAACTTTTTAAAAAAAAAAAAATTTGTAGCAACCAATCTTTCATTTGCCTCCACTTTTGTTTTTTTAGGGCTCTTTCAGATTTCGACATCCAAATTAAAAATCTTCATTTTATTTTTTTACAGGCGTACAAGACTTTATATTATTATGTTAAAATTCAAGTTAATACATAGCTGCAGTAGTCGCTGAGATATTAAACATTGAAAACAAGATCTTAAGGGTTACGAAAATCTCGAAGGTGTTTTTAAGATTAAGGGTTGGGTTGAGGGTACCTGAATATGGCTCAGGCGCATGGTCACAGAGCCAATGGCAACTCCAGTCTGGGTGACGCTCTCGCGCATGTCGTAGAGCAGGATGCGAATCATCACATCGCTGTTGATGCCGTCACTACCGCGGAACATAATGGTGCGCGAGAAATTTGGGTTGCTGCATTTCTGTGAATATTTTAATATGTTATAATCTCCTGGTTACTCTAGAAGCAAATTACGAATAAAACAGCATATTTATTTATGTCAATAAGAATAAAAAATGTTAAAATAACACAAACAACAAAAGTAGTTTTTCCGTTTCAGAATTTAGAGTGTAATTCGAAATGTAGCTGTTTAAATATTCAAGCACCTACAAAAGGAAAGAATGAACCAGTTGTACAAAAGGATGTCTTATCGCCGAGAGCGATATCTCAGGCCACCTTATAAAGGTGTGCAGGGAAACAAATCGTTAATCATGCTGTGGAAGAAAAAAATTAAAAAATTCGGTTACAACCTCATACAAACATACCTCTACAACCTCCGTGCATCCATATCTAACGCACATGCCCTTGTCAATGAATAGGACGAAAACCGCAGCAAACGGCGACGGAGGGTTGCCGTTGGCGTCGCAGAGCAGGTTGTCACACGACAGTGACAGCTCGCAAAGCGGCACCTCATTGAAATCTACACAAACATAAATTGCTTGTTAATAAAATAAAATGTATATAAGGTTGTGATCGGGACATTTTTCCATCTTTACCGCCCTAAAAGTCATGCAATCGTTATATTTAGAATTCAATTTAATTGAAAACAAATTAAAATGTTTCAATAAATCGGTCATGATTGGAGAAACAGCATGTCATGGCATAGCATAACTCTGCTACTGAAATGTTAACATTTATGTTAAACGTTCGTGTGTACGGTTCATCATCATCATCAGCCCACATTAGTCCACTGCTGGACATAGGCCTCCCCTAATGAGTGTACGTTTACCTTTACCTTATTACACGAATCCAACCACAACTCAGTAGTCAATATTAATATGTCCACCCGTTTAGACCACACAGCGAGTGAACTAACACACACACGTTTCATGACCCAGAAGCATTCCCTACGTTCCTCACATGCCCATGCTGCACCCAAATTATATATTCCGAAATTGTTATTAACATCTCAAAAAGCAGAGATCCAAAGTAAATCATAGATACATATTTAATCTTGAGATTTTCCATTCATGAAATCTGGAACAAATCTTACTCCACACGAAGTGGCGGGGGCAAGGTAGTCAAAAATACTCGTAAGTCCAAAGTAAACAAGCTAATTACGATTTAAATGATGCCCTGCTATCGTAGAAATGATCTCATGAAAGTTTTTATATGTATTTACCTATTTAACCTGCTTCAAAACTAGTTTGTTCAGTAAAATTTTTACACATAAACAGAATATTTGCAAAACCAACAGGAGTCTCTACATAAATCAATGTAAGACTTCCGCGAACATGACCTGGGCGGCCGAACTGGGTTATCTAGGACACAGGATCAATACGTAAAGGTCAATAAACGGAGCTACCTGGATACTATCTATATTCTGTGAAGTTTGAGCCTGCAGGCGTGGCTCTAAATTTAATCTATAGAACAAAGGGTAAAAAGTCACATACCATTGATGATCTTATTTGTAGCTCGATATTTCTTGAGGTCGATCATGGTCCTTGTATCGTTAAGCTGCTGCTGCAGATCAGCGATACGTTGGGTCAGGGTTTCGTAAGGCGCACTCGCCATAGCTTTCAACCACAGTGTACGTTCAGACTCAAGAAATGTGGCCATACGATAACAGGCACCGTTTTCCCAAGCTGTAATTAGATATTTTTCATGAGGATTTTTTTTTTTTTTGATGAAGAGTTTAATAATAATTTTGAAGCCGGATCGTAGGATAAGCCTATTTCTAGAATGGCTATTGGCTAGGTCGTTTACAAACGGCGTCAGTCAAGTAAATCCACCGAGATATTTGAAAGATCTCTAAAATTAACGTTCATAATTTTAGCTGGAGACGTCCAATCCTGATCCTTCCACGTACGAGTAGCTAAGAAACTCGTGTTATCAATGTATTCTAACTGCTTAGTAATACTAATAATAATGGTGAAGGCAAAAGAAAAGAAAAATAGAAATATTACTAAATTAATGAAAGCTGAGATTCATACTAATATTATAAAGACGAAACATTTGATTGCTTGTTTGTTTGAATTTAATAGGCTCTCTAACTACCCGTGCGAAGCCGAGGCGGACTGCTAGTTATTAATAAATTAATTAAAAATATAGGCAGTAAAGAAGCCGATAAAAAGTGTGTGCACTTCCAGGTTCAGTTTCCAGGCATTGGTTGCATGCAATAGAACAAAACAGCGCGGTAGATTTTTACCTCGCAAGGTGAAAGGCAATACGAATCGACAGTTTATAATTTACTAGCGGTCCGCCCCGGCTTCGCACGGGTATTAAACAAAAATTTCTGAAATTATACACACTAAAACGATGGGTTTCACAGTTTTCATACGGATCTTTACTTTTTTTAACAGCATTGGGGTTTTTGACATTGACTCGACATCCCAAAACTGACACTGGCCGTAGAGAAAAAGCAAGCACCGTGCGCTATACAACCTCTTTTTCTATTCTGACGCGCCATAATAGAAAAAGAGGTTGAATATACAGCCCACGGTTCAATTATTGAATTTTTCATGCGGATCCCTAACTTTTTTGGAAATATTATATAGCCTATGTTCATCACGGAAAATTAAGGATTCTAATGGTGAAAGAATTTTTTAACTCGGTCCAGTAGTTTCGGAGCCTATTCAATTCAAACAAACAAACAAACAAACAAACAAACAAACATACAAACAAACAAACAATCAAATCTTTCCTCTTTATAATATTAGTATAGATGTAGATTAAATGTTATTGAGATGGTGACGATTTAGTTACTCTCAGGTGGCGTATCATCTACGGCTATAGATAGATGTATTACAGAACAAAGCGCCTTCAAACAAAAATCCCTACCGTATTTACTACACAATTTTATAGCTACTGGACCAAAATTAACAAAACTTTTAAGGGACCACTCTCGAATGATTATTGTTCGCACGTATTGAATATATCTAGGTCTGGATGGTGTAGATATTAGAGCTTCGATAGTTACAAAAAGAAATCTTTCACAAAGAACCAAAATTCTTAATTGAACTCAAGATAATAATATTACTACAATAGGTTATTTTAGTTGTTAACGGACTGATTGACGGATTGTTGTTGTCGTAACAAAATATTGTAAGACAATCTGCAGACGACGGCTACTTAAGGACGATACCTGTCATAGCTATCTTACGAAGAAGTATTATATTAAATAGCTTTATCATACCTATAGACACATTTATACAGGGTGTCTAGAGACGATAGACTAATAATGAGTCTTACATGTCTCCTTGCGTAAAGTGAAAAGGTAGTTTGAGGAAATTTTGTATTTTAATATCATTCAGAAGAACAAAACATAAAAACTGTCTTAATTTGATTGCTTTTAGTTTTCTTTATGAATTAAGTCACTGTCGTATGCTCGCGTACTTTGAAGTGTATAATCAAATAAACGTTTTGTCTATACTAATATTATAAAGAGGAAAGATTTGATTGTTTGTTTGTATGTTTGTTTGTTTGTTTGTTTGAATTGAATAGGCTCCGAAACTACTGGACCGTGTTAAAAAATTCTTTCACCATTAGAATCCTTAATTTTCCGTGATGAACATAGGCTATATAATATTTTCAAAAAAGTTAGGGATCCGCATGAAAAATTCAATAATTGAACCGTGGGCTGTATATTCAACCTCTTTTTCTATTATGGCGCGTCAGAATAGAAAAAGAGATTGTATAGCGCACGGTGCTTGCTTTTTCTCTACGGCCAGTGTCAGTTTTGGAATGTCGAGTCAATGTCAAAAACCCCAATGCTGTTAAAAAAAGTAAAGATCCGTATGAAAACTGTGAAACCCATCGTTTTAGTGTGTATAATTTCTGAAATTTTTGTTTAATACCCGTGCGAAGCCGGGGCGGGCCGCTAGTTTAGAATAAGTATGTATATTCACATATTGATAAATATAGTACAAGTTATTTGCCGCCTCAACCAAAAAGGATATGACGATTTAAATAAGAGTAAATAAGCGAATTTTCGGGTTTTCGAAATATACTTAAAGTAATCATACATGTATATCAGCAACCGTGAGATTTTACATTGAGTCTAGCGGAGAAATTAAGCCCAGAACCACTCCGAGTCGGTCGCAATACCAACACCCTGTATACCTTAAGAAATACTGTTATCGGTCACATTATCCGTCCGTCACAGGCTTTATTGTAGCGAGATGTAACAGAAAACGAGCAAGAACATACCTACGAAGTATCGACTCGACGTGGCATCGAAAAACAAAATGGCCAACAACGCACGAGTCTCATCCACATACGGCCGGCGATAAATATTTCAGATATAAATGTTTTAAGCGGGTAAATTCAAATTACAATTTGCAAAAACGCTAACCAAACATAATTATGCCAGAAAAACAAAGAGCTGTTGGACAGACACCGGCTTCAACTACATAACATAAAAAGTGCAGTAAAAGTGAATCGAGTCATTAATGATTATTGATGGTCAAAAAATATTTAAGTAGGTACCTAATTGGAAAGGCCAGTGTCCGTTTTCATCCTGAGCCTGGACGCTTACTTGATGATTTCCAAGGACAATAACGCCCAAGGGCTCATACCACGGCTCCGGGCCCTTCAAGTAGAACAGAAGGTTGCCACGGAGACGGAACCACCTGACAGAATAACCTGTAACAAAGAAAAGTTTTTAAATACCACACGTTTTCAAAAAAATAAAGACTAACACAGGCAACGACTTTGACGGTAAACTAGTCGTTTGAGATGGGAGTAGATAACACTACAAATTCAGCATTACGTAGGCATAGGATAGGATAATTAATATTATGGTCTAAAGAAAATCCGGTCATATATCATTATGTATAGAAAGGGCATTCAAGCAATTCTAAGAAAAAAAATAGTTTTTCATTTAAAAACTCGATTCGGTTTAATTTCATTTGAGAAAAGATTTTTGACAAAATATTTTGGCACCTCCACTCCAGGCTCCACTAACTGTAGGTGTGGTAACTGAGATACATGTAGAGGATTCGATCCCGGGATCCCGAAGCCCGGTATCCCGGGATCCAGGTCTTGTTTTAGTCCCGACATTTTCGGGATTCAATTAAATAAATCCCGGGATTTTCGGGACTGACATATTTTTTATATAAGTCAATAAAAATGTGCGTGAATCGAAACGCACTTACTTTAAAAGCTTCAGAACGAAATAGAAAACAGTATGTAAACTATAAATCCAAAACCATTTATAAAGAAACTGATCTTTCTAAGATCATTAAACAAGAAATGAATTTTATGAGGCTAGTTCCACACGAGGTTATAATTTGGAGAAGACTTATAAAAATTTATTGACGATTCCTCCAACTTCCATCGAGCCTGAACGTACTTTTTCCGCTCATTCATATTTGTGAAAAAAATTGAGAAGAATGCTTTCATATGAGACGTTGGATGCATTGTTATTTCTTATATTTTATTTTCGTGGCTAAAATAAGTAATTTATAGTTTCTAATATATTTGATTTAAAATATGAGTCCTATAACATTGATTTCTTTTGCATAGTCTTTCTTATAGTATAATGGCGTTTCTTTGTTTTGATAAACAAATTTTAAGAACTTGATTTTTTAAATTTATTCAAAATACAATAAAAAAACTAAGCAATTATTTATAAAACTATTTTATAAGGGCCTACTTTGTTTATTTTATCAGAAGAAATTATAATTTTGTTTTGGTTTCAAGATTTTAGTAAAGATTTAAAATAAAAGGTGGATTTTGATATGTTTTACTTTCTTTTGTTACCACTTTCTATTAACAATACAATCCCGGAACTATCCCGAAATCCCGGGATTAGAAAAATAGACCGGGATCGAATCCTCTAGATACATGCATCATAAAGTAAAATCTGCGGTTTTGTATTCATCTGCGCATACGTGTAAGACTAATTTCAATAGAAATCGAGTAAGAGGCATTACATTACACACGAATGCAAAACCAGCTTGTAGGGAGTACATTTCTATTATATATCTCATATCTATATCGTGGTCAAACGGTCAAACAAAAAACAAACAAAAATCACGAGAAAGAATTTTCAAAAGACCGGGGTGTTTTAGCAAGAAAGATAAATTTGTATCGCGCAAGAAGAAAGTTCTTCCAATTCAAAATGTTGAATTTGAAAACCTCGATGAAGTTGAATTACCTACTTATTACTATATACCTATCTTTTTAGGGTTTTGACATCGGTTTCAAAACCCTTATGGGATCACTTTTTGTCCTTAATATCTCAGATCCTACTCAGCTATTGACTTAAAATTTTAAATAATAATACATTTTGGTATTGGTTTGTACATTCTAAAACAGTTTTCGAAATTTCGATAGATTTTATACTTTTTGATATACATAATATTTTGAAAAAGGTCGAAAAATTTTACCGTTACCCCTACTACCTCTGAACTGTGCAGAGCAATCCATTTAAAATGTACTTGGTATTTGTGGATACAGATCTATATTTTACAGGAAAAATATAGAGAAGTCTGTTTAAGATAATACTTTTAAAAATATGGTCAAAGGGGGGGGGGGGATAATTTTCTAAAGGGGTAACTACCTCACCGAGTAGGGGTATCAAATGAAAGGTATCAATTTGCACATTCGAGACAGTTTTTGAAATTTCGATAGGTTTTATACTTTTCGAAATATTTCGAAAAGTCGAAAAATTTACCATTGAATTATTTCGACATTAAAAAAACTAGCTTTCTTCTTCTAGGTTTAGTACTAAAATTTAATCTAAATTCATTTTTGGTGCTAACGTTCTCCAATGAAAATTGTGAAATTTATTTTGTTCAACGTAATAATAAGATAAAATAGGGCGCTGATTTGGGTCGAGGTAGGTATGTTTATTTTGATAAAACAAAGTAAATTGCCTCCAACATTACCTACCTATTACATATATACCTTTACCTCCAAAAACATTATATCAAAGCGCTTTATTTTCTTTAGACCTCTTGGACACAACACTAAATACAAAAGTAAATCTAGAAAATAAAGTGATAACTTCGATTTTTTGTTCATTTCAATCTTTTTATGACATCCTCTGTGGCGCAGTGGGCCGCCTGCGACGCAGAAGGTTGGCGAGCTCGATTCCTGCTTCGGGACAAATGTTGTACGATCTGCAGATATTTTTTAAAGGTGTTCTGTTCGTTTTCTATACAAATAAAAACATCTATCTGTTAAATATATTGTATTATGTATATCAGTCATCTAGTAGGTACTAGGGAGTAGTCCCGGTCCCGGTCCCGGTCCCGAAAGTCCCGGGCTTACCCGGGAAATAGCGCAGACCAAAGAACCGGGACTACTAATCTTTGTCCCGTTGACTTTCGTTACTTTCGGGACTGAGTATAAAATTTTGAATTCACGTTCGTTTAGCGGCGTTAATGCTCATTTTGCGCGCGTCAGTAGGAGCCGCACGGGGCAGTAAGAGGGAATAAGTGAAAGTGGCATCATCCAACCGCCTCCGACCGTCATTTGCGAAAATTTAGACCGTTGGAATGTAGTATATCTGTGATTTCCAAAAACTTACCTAACCTATATCATTCAAGCTTAGTAAGGTAAGTTAACAAAATAAGTTATATAGTAATACTTGCTTAATAAAATCTGTAATAATACTTGCTAGTGTTTAGATCATGGAAAGTAATAATTACATAGATTGTTTGGTGAATGCTTGAATGAATATCATGCATTTTTTTTTTTTGCAGGTTACCCTCAAACATGTAAAATAACTTTTAATTGGTTATGGTTACTTACTACAAACAAGCGATAGGTACGTATGTAACGTACCTTTTCACAAAAATAAGCAAAACGAAGCATTATTTATTTTTACATCGCCTGGGAAAATAACATTACCATTAATAACTGATTATAATTATATTACTGATTTTGAGTAGAAATTGTCACCGTCGTCGTGACACAACTTTGACAATTGATTTTGCGCTATAATTGATTGGCCGAAATAAATAGGTACCTATAATTGATTCTTTTATTTGTTTAATTATTATTGTTTTTGCACTACTGTTAAAGGAAAAGCATTGTTTAGTTAAAAACTGGTAATTACAGATTTTTTTGAATATTGCATCATTTAAGAAAGTTTAATTAAGATTGTAGTTTTTGGAAAGATAAGTATTTTTCCTGTGATTTAAAAACAATAATTAAAAAATTCTGTTAAAATAACCTTTATAGTTTTTAGCCGATTTGATTACAATTATTTGCAATATTTTATAAGAGACTGATTCTGCGACTAAAAATTTTATAGAGATATTTTCATTTGTGTTTTGAATGGTTAATACACTTCATTCCCTATCTAGTACCCATAACACTAGCTCTGCTTAGCTTGGGGCTAGATGATGTTGTGTGGATTGTCCAGCATTATTTATTTATTATTTTATGGTACAGTAAAGAAGCGATCAAGAAAAAGAGGTTGTTAGTTTTCGAGTAGGTAAGAGCAATACTCGTCCCAACCTTTTTATCTAGCTAGGCTACTGACTATAATATGAGATTATAGCTATAATCTGAGATTATACGAGTAGTAAGCCTTTTTGCAAAGAATACATTTCACAATTTGTTTGAATTTATTTACAGACTCATTTGGAGTTTTGTTGTCGTAGACTAAATACCCTTATACATTAATCTTGTGTAGCCCATTAGAAGTGGGTAAAAATATGTATATTGCTATATTTAGGCAGACGATTGATATTTTTTTTGCTAAATATCATAAAGTCAGAAATAAAAGGAAGACAACGAATTTTAACATTTGATATGAAATTCTTCATCATTTGTTAGTACCTACCATTTGTTCAGAAAAATTAAATGCTGATATTGCCGTAAGGACTAACATTAGCATAATACCTATTACTAATAAATGTACCCACTTGAAAAGTACGCATCATTTCCCTATTTAAGTGCATTATAAAATGATAAAAATATACGTAATTAGTAGGTACATAGTTGTATACAACAAATCAAGCCGTATTCTGAGCCGAAAGACACGTAAATTATTTTGTTCATCGCACTAAAGACCGCTGGTCATGAATATATAGCCATGGTACTGTCATGGTGGTGCATCGGAATCGGACTGCAATAAGTATCTGCTATGGTACAGCCGTTCATGCCATAACGCTGATTTACGTGGAGACCTTCCTTGGCAAGGTATGCAGACAGAACAAAAATAATATAGTTATGGAATTACCACTGAACATTAGCCCTCTTAATCAGTGAGAAAGAAGTTTCCCTACTCATCTCCATTATTTTTTCTGTGTTACAATTCATAAACAATCGCTTATGAAAGAGAAAACAAATAAACGGTATATATTTTTAATTGGATAACAAAGCCCAGGTAGGCTTACGTTTGGCTAAAGTGGCGCCATCCACCCCCACCCACCACCCCCTCCCCTCCCTTAACGACTAATCGACATCGCAATCAATAAATTTTGATGTAGGTATGGTTGGGAATTTCTTTTCTTCTTCATTACGACCTAGACGGGATTTTGAATGTACAAGAAATGTTCTAATGTCTGTACCTATTCTTAGAGCAATAAGTTTTATATTTTGATTGTAATTTTATTTGAGCATGTCTCGATATAATTATTGCACGAGGCAAAACAACATCGCATTCATAAACGCTCATTAAGAAAAAGCTTATTTGCTTTACGTTTAGATTTTTGATATCGCTACAGTTTTATGCCTTACACTGTCAATATAAATCTTCCACATTAAAATTTCCCCGATATTAAACAGTTATCGAGCCCATTACATAAACATTTCGTTGCGGATCGATTTCTGATAAACCATAGCAAATAGCTTCACATGAGAAAATGAACGTATGTAGATACTCGTATCCCAGGTTGTAAAATGGCTCCGCAAACTGTCTACTTAACCTAGATTGCCTATATAGTAAATTAAAACGCCATTTCACGCGCTTTTAATCATCATATCTTCAGAAGCATCATAAGTCACGCCATAAACTGGAATAAACAGTAATGAATCGATTTACTTACTAAGCTGCGCTCTTTGGAGGCTCAGATGCGGCTAGACAGGCAGCACTTGCAAATGCAACTGACGCGACCGCTCAACCACCCCGGGCGAGATGCGAGCTCGTACTGCTCATAATAAACGGAAGATTCAACCCGCTCCGATTACTGTGCACAGGTATATCAATGTATGAGTACCAACCTTACGTACAGGCGCACACAAACTATGATAGTGGTTATCTTGGTGGCCACGAAGTTGCCCTTGGTGGCCACCAAAATCTATTTTCGTATCTCTTCCTAAACTAAATAGAATAAAACTATTACAGAGGCATTAAAAAAGCTTATGATAGGTATCACAAACTGGACGATGGATTTTTGAAAATTCCTTTGTTAAACAGAATAATAACATAAAGTAGGTGGTGGCGCTAGTTTAGGTGCTGTATGCGCCTTATTGAATTGAATGACATGCTTATTTTCTCTTGCTAAAGATAATTCTTACAAATGATGACTAAGCTTAACCACAGCTAGTTCTTGTTTTGCAAGAGACTGGTGCCCGTGAGTGGTTTATAAAACCTGTGGTAGGTACGGGTCTCCAGGATCTTGCTCCCCAGGATAATTAGGATACATAATATAAGAAGACGGAAAAAACAAAATTTTACTTTGATAGAATAGACGAGGTATAAAAAACCATCCAAAGAATAGTTTATAAAAAACCTAGGGTACGATCTTCCGAAGCAATATCTTATTAGAGGAGATCTTATGGTAAGTTACTAAATCGAAAAATATTACTGTTTTTGTCGAGATGTGAAAAGATTACTACATAATATTATAACCCAAACGTGTCGTAAATTCGTTTGTTTTTGTCAATATAAAACTAAATATCATGCCATTCAAATAAATGTCAATATTTATAAAAAATATTTTTAAACCCCATTTATCCGGATATTTTCTCGAAATTTTCAGGAATATTTTAATAAATTGTGTAACAGCGTTTTGATAAATAAAATAGCTTGTTCCTCATAATTGTAATTATTGATATATATTGTTATTGTTCATATTAAGATAAACTTTAATCAACAGTGAATTATTATCTGACTGTACAAAACAGTGTTTATCATTGGTGTCAGTTAATGAAGAAAATGCCATCTATGGCGCTCATTAAGGGAGGCCTATGTCCAGCAGTGGACTATTATAGGCTGGTGATGATGATGATGATGATGAATGAAGAAAATATTAAAACTATAAAGTGTCATTTCGGACGAAGTGTCCCAATTTATTCTGTCCGAAACGTCAGCAAGCTGAATTGTAGATGTGCCGCGGAAAAACGACAAGTTTTGTCAAAAAGTTACAAAGATATTTAATTCAGAATTCAGATGTTGCTTCTCTGTTTAAAATAGATTAATGGGTAGCAAAACTTGCATGTCGGGCGGACTTTTTTTCTCACTTAAATGAACTTAAAAATAGAATGCAAACTGAACATGATGCACAATAAAATGAGTTTCCACTGTTTTCAATCCCTTCTTTTCCCGATCCCTAACTTTTTTTAATATTCTATAGCCTTTTTTATCATTCTAATGATAAACATAGGCTATGAAAGAGATTCCAAACCCGTCCAGCAGTTTCGGAACCTATTCAATTCAAACAACAAACACAATCAAATCTTTATAATATTTGCAAACAAACACAAACAGGGAGCACTTAATTTTTTTAACATTGATTTTTCTCTTGCACACACAGCTAATGGTATATGTTTCGGTTTAAAAAGTACGCTTCTATTAAATCCAGAGTATTTTGATATGCCATGGTAAAATCATGATATGTATCTCCCCGAGAGGGGGCAATCAGAGGAGACACTAGTCTGTCACCAAATTTTCACTCTACATTATACAAAAGCACATGAAACTCAATAAAAAGCAAAAGCCGCCAAATGACCTATCGCATTTGCGTATGGAACACAATAATTTAATCACATCATCACGCAATTTTAATAGGAAAAGATTATGTAAGTTATAAATGTATACGTTACAATAATAAAATATAATTGGCTCATAGCACGGCAAAAACATATAAACCTATAAGGTACCTTTTAGGTACTTATAAGTGTTTATGATGATATATTTTCTTGTAAATGAAAATAATATATATATGTAAAATTTCATGATATATAAGTATCTTATTTACGTTAGCAAACAATCTACTTATGTCTGCAGGACTTTTAAGAGTAGTACTAATTCTTATTTGGCGATATGATGTATCTAACACCAATTTATGGTAATTAATGCCTAGAATAATAGCTTACATAGAGCCAGAGAATAATTTTCGCGCTTTATGCTTAGTGAAGCACGAAAGTTATTCTCTGGCTCTATGTAAGCTCTAAATAATATCTTTCCAACAAGCAACGTGAAACATGTCAGTTTATGTATTATTCGGTTAAGTGAACTGTCGATATGATAATTGCACCTTGATGTGATAGCCGGCAAAATAAACTGGTTGGTGTGATAGCCATTCGAATTAGGACTTCTCAACATTCAGTTTTTTAAAAACATAATTATAAAATGACTAGCGGCCCGCCCCGGCTTCGCACGGGTATTAAACAAAAATTTCAGAAATTATACACACTAAAACGATGGGTTTCACAGTTTTCATACGGATCTTTACTTTTTTTAACAGCATTGGGGTTTTTGACATTGACTCGACATTCCAAAACTGACACTGGCCGTAGAGAAAAAGCAAGCACCGTGCGCTATACAACCTCTTTTTCTATTCTGACGCGCCATAATAGAAAAAGAGGTTGAATATACAGCCCACGGTTCAATTATTGAATTTTTCATGCGGATCCCTAACTTTTTGAAAATATTATATAGCCTATGTTCATCACGGAAAATTAAGGATTCTAATGGTGAAAGAATTTTTTAACTCGGTCCAGTAGTTTCGGAGCCTATTCAATTCAAACAAACAAACAAACAAACAAACAAACAAACAAACATACAAACAAACAAACAATCAAATCTTTCCTCTTTATAATATTAGTATAGATTATTAAAGTGAGTGTATCGATGTTTAATAAATTTATATTTCTTATTTATTTGGTTGATGGGCACTTTAGAGATAAGTAACTAGTGGGGCACATCCGAACACTACATCTGTATGTAGTTACCTACATGGCATCGTATCGTTCAAATGGCTGCACGGAATGTGATTCAGTTTTTGATGTTGGTCTGACTTGAAATCCATTACCAGGGAACTTGAAGCCCATTACCAGTCAAAGACCCAATCATAATTGGTATTGTTGAAAGCATTCAACAGGTCTTCAGTTTCGGGCTGAATGATCCATTGTGAATCCTATTCCCAAGTTTCCGATCTTTCATGCGTTTTGTTTATTAAAAGAATGGCAATTAGTAGCTCCACTGGTACTATTTGCAATTTAGTTGTTTTACTAGTTGCAACAACGATTATTATATTATGGAGTAAAAACACAGCCTGAGCATTATTTTTGTCGTTTTTAGGGGGACATCGGTTTCAAAACCCTTATAGGATCGCTTTTTTCTGTTTTGTGTTTTGACTTGAAATTTGAAATAATAATAAATTTTGTGCGCCCGTACTGATTTATAGAAAAATAAATGAAAAATCAAAATGAATATTTTCAGTAGGTACTTTTGAAATCGAAATTATAAATGGGACCTACAAAGTCAAAAATAGTATCAATTGAAAGATATTGGTTTGTAGATTCCAAAATAGTTCTTGAAATTTTGGTAGATTTTATACTTTTCAAAATATTTTGAAAATGGTCAAAAAAAATGCAAACTTTTCAAATATGATGTGAAATGTACCAAGCGATTGTAGATATAGATCTATATTTTACAGGAAAAATATAGAGAAATCTGTAAAAATAATACTTTTTGAAATTTGCTCAAAAAACTAATTTTCATACAATGGATTACAAATGGATTTTATTTCATCAATTTTATTTCATTGAGAACAATATCAAATCAAAGGTTAGACGAAATGGATTTGGACAATTCAAAACAAGTTTTGAAAATCGTCTAAGTTTCATACTTAGTGAAATACATTGAAAAAATCAAAGAAAATTGTAGGTACTTACTTACCTACCCACTTATCTCTGTAGTAACCATGTAGTAACTGTAATGTAGTAGTTCCACAACGCTCCAAAACCGTTGTTCTTAAAATTTCAAAGTTCATACTCTTCATTGTATTCCACTGCGCTTCAAGAATGACGTGTCAGTTTTTACAATTATACCGGATGCGGCGATTGAACTGTCCGTATGTGAAAATGAAATATCTGTTAATTTTTAATATTTATTTATACACTTTTGCTATGTGAAAATAGAAAGTTCAAAGTGTTATTATCACTTATTCCGAAGGAATAAAATCGCCTTTAGCCTTTACTACAAGCTGAAGTCTCTTTCTGAAAGAAGCGCAGGCTGCTCGAATGACATCGTCACCAAACAATTCCACTCTCGCGTAAGAGTAACTTTGAGCGCTTCCAGCGAAGTGTGTTTTTTAGCACAGAACTTGGCCTGTAAAACACCCCATACAAAAGTCCAACGGATTCAAGTCGGGCGATGACGACGGCTACATGTCTCGGTCGATCAGCAATGGAACGTTTGCTTTCAACTAATTTTGCGTTCCATTTGCTCTGTGCGATGGTGCCGAGTCTTGCTGGAAAGTCCAACGCTCAGAACCGAATGTGTTGCGTGCCCACGGTATAAGCCCTGGTCGCAGGACTTTATTTCGATAGATTTGTAGATTAATTTTGACTTGGTTGGGACCCATTGGAAGAAAAACGAGCGGAAAATGGCCTTTTTCAGACACCGCCGCCCAGACCATGATTTGGTCGGCTCCTTGGCGTCGAGTGACTTGCAATTCGTCTGAACGATCGCTAACACGTCCCTTCAACCAAACACGGTCATTTTGTTTGTTTTAAAATTGTTCAACGCAAAAGTTTTCTCATCTGAAAACACCAAGTTGGGAAGCTCGCCACAGTCGAGCAAGCGAATCAGCTCTTTCGATCGATCCAATCCAACCGTTTGCTACGCTGTAAAGCAGTGAGTTCTTCAGAAAGGATGTTGGATCACTTTGTGTCTGTTTTGTGTTTTGAATCCTTACGACGTAATATCTCAGAAAGTACTGCAGCTATTGACTTCAAATTTGTAATAATAATACATTTTGTGCGCCCGTACAGATTTATAGAAAATAACTGAAAATCTAAATGAAGGTTTTTAGTACAAATTTTTAAATGAAAGGTATTGGTTTGTAGATTCCAAAAACGAAAAATATAGTCTGTAATAATAATACTTTTTGAAATATGGTCAAAAAGGGAGGAGATAATTTTTTAAAGGGTGAATACCTTTTATTTGATACGTGGGGTAGCCACGTATCAAATAAAAGGTATTGATTTGTACACCTCAAAACAGTTTTTGAAATTTTGGTAGATTTTATACTTTTTAAAATATTTAGAAAAAGGTCGAAAAAATGGCGATCAATGTGAAATGAGCAAGTGTTTGTAGATATGGGAATAGGAAGAAGTCTGTAAAAATAAAACTTTTTGAAATATGGTCAAAAAACTGATTTTCATACAATGGGGGCTATTTCATTGAGAGCATTATCAAATCAAAGGTATGGATTTGGACAATTCAAAACAGGTTTTGAAAATCGTCTAAGTTTCTTATTTAGAGAAATACGTTGAAAACAACTGTAGGTTATGTTTTCAACTAAAAATTACTGTAGGTACATACCCACTAATCTCTACAATAAAATCTATGTAGTATCTGTAATGGGTAGTTTCACAGCGCTCCAAAACCGTTGCTCTCAAAATTTCTAAGTCATGTATTCCACTGCGCTCCAAGAATTTTTGAGAAGAGTTATGTATCCTGGATAATCCACAAAGCATCATTTAGCTACAAGCTAAGCAAAGTGTTGAAGTGTGTGTTATTGGTACTACAACGATAGCTGTTATCTATACTAATATTAGGTCCTTACATATGAAATTGGCGTTTTTCGTACTGGCCATTTTAATCACAAATTTCTCCTCTTTGGAAGCGGATCCATCGCAAACCACGTCCGAATTAGCTGCAGGCTGCGGTGTTAGTGATAAAACTGTTTTAATTCACTTGAAGCAAATTGGGAAGATTAAAAAGCTTGAAAGGTGGGTACCTCACGAATTGACTGAAGCAAACCGGCAAACGCGCGTCGACTGCTGCGTTACATTACTAAACCGGCACAATAATGAAGGTATTTTAAACCGAATCATTACCTGTGATGAAAAATGGGTTCTTTACGATAATCGGAAGCGCTCAGCGCAATGGTTGGATCCTGGCCAGCCAGCCAAATCCTGCCCCAAGCGAAAATTAACCCCAAAAAAGTTACTTGTAAGCGTTTGGTGGACTAGTGCCGGTATTGTTCATTACAGTTTTCTCAAATCTGGCCAGACTATTACGGCTGATGTCTATTGTCAGCAATTGCAAACCATGATGGAAAAGCTAGCGGCTAAACAACCTAGGCTGGTCAATCGCTCCACGCCACTGCTGCTTCACGACAACGCTAGACCACACACTGCGCAACAGACGGCTACTAAATTAGAAGAGCTTCAATTGGAAAGTCTAAGACATCCTCCGTACTCCCCGGACCTTGCTCCAACAGATTACCATTTTTTTCGAAATTTGGATAACTTCTTGCAAGGGAAAAAATTCAACTCCGATGGGGCAGTCCAAATCGCCTTCAAAGATTTTATTGATTCCCGTCCGACTGGTTTTTTTAGTAAAGGGTTCAATGAACTACCTATAAGATGGCAAAAGTGCATAGAAAATAATGGTTCATATTTTGATTAATTAAATATATTATATTAAAAAATATTCGACTTTTTGTTCCTCCCATACAAAACGCCAATTTCATATGTAAGGACCTAATATTATAAAGAGGAAAGATTTGATTGTTTGTTTGTTTGTATGTTTGTTTGTTTGAATTGAAAAGGCTCCGAAATTACTGGACCAATTTCAAAAATTCTTCCACCATAAGAATCCTAAAATTTCCGTGATGAACATAGGCTATAAAATATTTTCAAAAAAGTTAGAGATCCGTATAAAAACTTCAATAATAAAACCATAGCGATATACATCAACTTCTTTTTTTTTTCTTTTTTTCGCTGCTCGCTTTTGCTGAGTTTTGCTGTGACTCAACTTCAACTTCTTTTTTTATGGCACCGCTTTTGCTACGACGACTTCACCGCCAGTGTCAGTTATGGATTGTCATAGACATCACAATTCGTTACTGGGGTGCGAGAGGAAACTCAATGTCAAAAAATATAAAAACTTCAAGATTGGAACCATGCGATGTAGGCTGATGTAGGCGATATAGCCTCTGATATAGCGGTGCGAGAGAAAAGTCAATGCCAAAAAATTTAGTTCTCCCTGTTTTTCTTTATCTATGTAAAGGAGGTAAAGGTACAATATAAGTAAAGGAGGTAAAAGTACAATTTTAAAAAGGAAAGGTTTTATTGTTTGTTTGTGGTCTGAATTAAATAGGATCTGAAACTGCTAGACCTTTTTGGAAAAAATAATCATCATTAGAATGATAATCATAGGCTATACAATATTTTTAAAGTTAGTGATCCCTATGAAAACTTCAATAATAAATTACCTTATCTAACGTGTGTATGTTAGAACTTAAAATTCTTTAAAATACCCGTGCGAAGCCGGGGCGGGCTGCTAGTACTGAATAAAGTGGGTACGCTACTTATTTTTGCTTCAACTGCACTGACAAAAAGCAATCCCGTCGTTTTGCTACTAGGGCATTTTACTTTTATGACAACTTCAATACTAGGGCATTTTAAGATTTTGGCTTTTTGTAGATATCGTCTTTTTGCTACAAGGGTATTCTGATAGATACCCGGTTGGTAAATAGGATCCGTATCGAGTGTTTATGTGCAAATCTGCTTACTTGGTCAACGTTTGGGCTTAATGCTTAGATTTTTCAGGCATCAGACTCAAAAGGCTAATATAAAAATACCAAAATTGCAAAGAGTATCAAATGTAATGATGGTGTATTTTTTGTAGTAATGTTTGAATGGAAGTCTCATCCATCATCTGTTTTATGTTATTAAATTAATTAATCTGGTTAAAAAAAAAAACAGATTTTGGTGCTGTATGGGTGTAAGAGTGAGGGAAAATTGCACCACAAAAGAATTCCAAAATTGGATCACAAAAACTGTATCAAAAATTGGTGCAGTAGCTATTCAAAAATGTTCGAGCAAAAAAAATCATGTGCGGCACAATTAGGACGCTGGAGGCTTACGTATCCTTCCCACCGTAAGGATGCTGCTGAGACTCCCTCGTTTTTATAGTGCATCAGAGATGTTTGCTCAATATCGAACGGATGGTTTTCACGCTATCATTCGGAAGAAAACAGCATCTCTGTTGAGCAGAACGAGGGCCAGTCACAACAGCATCCTAAAAACCGTGGCGGAGCATTGTCTCTCTCCCACCTGGACACATCATGCAAGATCTTCAGCCAGTTTGTGGGTATAATGTCTTGACTGATTGTTTGTAATTCAATGTTATGTAATTTAATCTAATTTATTTGTAATTTACTTGTAATTGCCGCAAAGGTCGTCTCTGTGGCGCGGTGGGTGAAGGTCCGCCTGTGACGCAGGAGAGGTTGCGGGTTCGAATCGGCAAATATTTGTACGATCTGCAATTATTTGTTCAGGGTGTTCTGGTCGATTTCTATGTATAATAAAAAATATCTATATATATCTATATCTATACTAATATTATAAAGAGGAAAGATTTGATTGTTTGTTTGTTTGTATGTTTGTTTGTTTGTTTGTTTGTTTGTTTGTTTGAATTGAATAGGCTCCGAAACTACTGGACCGAGTTAAAAAATTCTTTCACCATTAGAATCCTTAATTTTCCGTGATGAACATAGGCTATATAATATTTTCAAAAAAGTTAGGGATCCGCATGAAAAATTCAATAATTGAACCGTGGGCTGTATATTCAACCTCTTTTTCTATTATGGCGCGTCAGAATAGAAAAAGAGGTTGTATAGCGCACGGTGCTTGCTTTTTCTCTACGGCCAGTGTCAGTTTTGGAATGTCGAGTCAATGTCAAAAACCCCAATGCTGTTAAAAAAAGTAAAGATCCGTATGAAAACTGTGAAACCCATCGTTTTAGTGTGTATAATTTCTGAAATTTTTGTTTAATACCCGTGCGAAGCCGGGGCGGGCCGCTAGTTATGTAATAATATTGTAATATGTATATCAGTCATCTAGTAACCATAACAGAAGCTCTGCTTAGCTTAGGGCTAGATGATGCTGTGTGAATTGTCCGGCATTTTTATTTATTTATTTAATGTTATTTATTTGTAATTTAATGTTATTTATTTTTCATTTGCATTTGTAATTTAAATTCCTATTGACTTATGTATAAACTTAGAATTTTATTTAATTAATTTTGTGTGATAAATTAATACAATACAAATAAAATTTTAGGAAACATGAAAAAATATGTCAACATGGACAGATTCAAGAAAACCAAATTAAACTTTATACATAATATATTAATTTTTAAATGCATCGAAGTTTTTTAGGTTCCTGTAAATGGCGTTCCTCATTCTGGACGATTTAGTAGCGAGATGCCTACTATCGGACTTAGTTAATTTTTAAATTTTTACTTGCAGTATGTAGCACAAGGACGACATTTTAAAATATCCATACAAGTGATCGCAATGTGCCGAAAATTGCGGTTCAGCAAACATTATTCTAAATAGACCTTGAGGTCGCATAATGCCGACTTTCGTTCTCACCGGTATTTAAACTACGTGTGTTGCCTACTAAATGTACAATCAAACACAAAACTATACATATGTATTGTACAGTAGGTACCTATGTCGTTTTTATTTAAAATAAAATTAAATCAAAATTTTAATTCTAACAGTAATAAATAATAAACAGAACATAAATATCAGCCTCAAAGTAAAGTAAGTAAATACCTAAGTTCTGAGTATAACTATGGCTCAATCATTTTCAAAACAAACATTATACAATTTCCATTAAAAATGTCGAACTTTGCTTAGCCTACTCAAGCAAACCCCTATTTCAATTCGTTGATCAAGAAAGTCCTGAACAATTTTTTGGATGCGATCGTTAGTAATTTTTTCTTTTTTAATTTGTTTTTTAGTGGTTGGGAAATGGATCAAACTTTTTCGAATATCGTGATCGTATTTAATGCTCTCATTTTTTATACTTTTAATGAATGGGAACAGGTTTGGTTTTTTCCGTTTAATAATTTTATTTAAACGTGAGTGCCAGCCCTCCACTGCATTTATAGTACGATGAGGGTTATCAAAGCAGCTTACAGCATCTATCAATTTAGGGTCCATCCACTGTTTTATAAAGTAGTCCATGAAACCGTTCCATCCTTCTACATTAGACATAACCTCAAACTGAATACTGAGGAAGCCCTCCGGCATTAAACTTGCTGGCAAATGTGCCAGTGCTACAAAAAGAGCTATGGTTTTTTTATCCAATAAATTGTATTTCTTAGCCTTTTTGTGCAGAGCTTGGGCATAATGGAAAAAACATCCTTTTATGTTTGTGGTCGGAAATGTGATTTGAAGTGCAGTCATCGCCGCCATTTCGTAATCCGTTTGAAATATTTCTGGATTCATGTCCGGAATACATTCTTTTAGCATGACAAATAACTTCTCATAGGTATATTGCTTCTTATTAGGCAATAAACAATATATTAATGGAGTTACATAATTTGTAGTTAGCCCGTGAATGGTATATAGCTGTTTGAAAGGTGGCGGAACACTCTTAAACGTGCCATCCGCAAAGAAATGTTTGACGTTTTTGATTGTTTCTCGAGCCTCTAAACTACAAAATACTAAAATTTTGTCCATGGTCCCATCGTCACAAAGTAAAAAATTTTCATTCAAGGTTTCACTTAAAACAACGTCTTCTAATTTTTTGAAAACTGTCGCCCGTACATTAAGATGCGACTTTCTGGCTCTGTACAGTGAATCTTTGACCGATTCATAATTAGGCAACATATTATCGTATTCTGTATTGGATTTGTAAGGTAACATCACACGTTCATATATTTGGGGTATGGGGCCCAGATCATCACAAACAGCTTGTTTCAATTCCGCCTTAATCGTTGCCAATTTATATGCATAGGCATCGGGTTGGCATGTATGGTCACTTATTCTAGTAATAGTTTCATCCTCTTCCATCCAAGTAATGGATCCTGAGCATTGTCTATAAGAGCATCGCCAAATACTAGAACCATTTTTATTAGTTTTTTGGCGTGTGTGACTATGTCCGCCACGCCACAGTGACCAGGAACCCTGTTAAAAACATTAATAATAATATTGATTTAATAATATAAGTAAAATGACTAACTAGGTGTTCTTATCAAGTTTACACCGAGTACGATATCTACAATAATGTGAGTACCTACCTTGGTATTTTTAATTAGCACAACGTCACTGTTATGAATATATTTTATAAAATTATTATTCATTTTGTTCGGTAAATGTGATCATTCCATTTACTCAAACAATTGAATTAAATGACATAACTCTGTTACATGACATGATGACATTATTATTTTATTTAAAATAATGTGTTTACCTCCTTGCACTTATGAAAGAGACTGTACTAAAATAGGCAGCATGATATTTTTGGAACGATTAAAAAAATATATGGCAAGCTACTATTTATCTGTGACAAAATAAAAAAGTAGGCGTGGTGCGATTTCGTATTATAGAGATTTCATTTAGTTGGCGTTATGCATCCTGTTGTGTGAAAATTTGTAAAAGTCGGCTAAGTCCGATAGTAGGCATCTCGCTACTAAATCTTCTGGACGACACATGACTTAACTCCTTGGAAATTACCAGTCCGAAATATTTATTCCTCTAATCTTCTTTTTTTCGACGCAGTCAAGAAAGTTGACTTCTATCTCCGGTGTAATTATTTCAGGTTAAGACATTGGGTAATGGTTGTCGTTTACATCTTTACGTCTCTTACACTTCATTATAATAAGATGATCAATTGTAATCTTTAATTACCTTCATCTATTCGAACTTTACATCAAGCTATATCATAGCCGAAACATAGCTTTCCCCGTCTTCCACCGAACAATGTTGCAACAACTTAATTCAACTGTTTCCAGGTCACAAGTTATCGATTTCCTAGTGTACAGGTAGTCTATTAATAGCCTCTGCCCAGGCCGACAGCGGCCCCTTGCCACTTTCAAATGTGCAGTAACTAGGTCCTGCGTATGAATTTCATTTGTGTTTCATCACTATATTGGCAGAGTATGTGACGTACCAACATGAAGGCGCAGATTACACACACTTTTAAATTTTCGAACGCTCGTTCTTTGTTCAAAAACAAATGAGCGTTAAAAGTCTGGAAAGGCCTCGAAGACAATTTCCTCGTAATGTCTATGAATCAATTTGACAAAAACGGAAAAACAACCAAGGAGCAAATATTCCTATTATCTGAAAGTATTTAGTACAGCTAGCGTTCAAAACAAAACAAGTTCAAAGTATTTGAACATTTCAGCAACGATGCTGACGGCATTTGTTTTGCAAATACGGTACATGTTATGTCGTCGTACAATGTATTGAAATGGAAAATAATTCTATTTGTAGTACAGAATCGAGACTGGGTTTCATGGATAGTCAGGTGAATAAGGAAGTTTTTTGGTCGATGGGTACACATTGTATTGTTTGCTGATGATACTTCATGAATTTTTGAAATGAAACGAAAAAAAAGTACAGTTTTGACGATGTGAATATTGCAATCTCAAAATTAGTCAATTGGTTTAGTGTCAATAATCTCCTGCTTAAAGAAACCAAAACGAAATGTATTAGATTTATTCTACCTAATGTCGAACAAGTTACGGCTGATGTTAAGATGAAAGGGGAGTCGTTAGAAATAATTGTAGAAACTGTTGGTATTCTTAGGATTCAGATTCAGATTCAATAACTTTATTTCTTTAGGCTTACAAAATAAGCACTTAGACAAGTCAAATTTCAACAGATAATTATTAAAATAAGAAATAATTTGTTATTGATTTCTCTTCACTTCAATTTTTTGTCCACTAGTGGAAGATTTCAACGCCTCTAAAACTCAAGACTGCCTCTTCTCTGCAAAGAAAAGTCCGTTCGGCCAGGTTCCCATTTTCCGAGGTGTACCGATACCTGTAAGGGACCAACTGGAGCTCCTCGGTGTCACTCTAACACCAACCTTAAACTTTGGAACTTTTATCGAGTCGAAGGCTAAAACAGCAGCCATGAAGCTAGGAATCCTAAATAAGGTTAAGCGATACTTTACACCTGGACAGCTTCTATCACTTTATCAAGCACAGGTCCGATCTGGTTTGGAGTATTGCTGCCATCTTTGGGATGGCTCGGCCAAGTATCAGCTTGCAGCCTTGGACTCGATAGAACGAAGAGCTTTCAGATCATTGACGAGCAGTACCTTGCTGAGACTAAAGTCCAAAGTCTCGAACACCGCCGCAAGGTTGCTTGTCTCTCGATCTTTTACAGGATACACTTCGGTGAATGCTCACAGGAACTATTTGATCTGATCCCACCATCCCCCTTCCACTCCAGGACAAGCAGGCGCACGGCGCAATACCATCCCTACATGGTGGATATACCCTCCACTCGCACTAAGCGATTTTCCTCCACCTTCATCATTCGCACTGCGAAAGAATGGAACATGTTGCCTGCTTCTGTTTTTAGGGTTTTGCCATCGGTTGCAAAACCCTTATGAAATCGCTTTGGGTCTGTTTTGTGTTTTGAATCCTTAATCAGATTCAGATTCAGATTCAATAACTTTATTTCTTTAGGCTTACAAAATAAGCACTTAGACAATAATATCTCAGAAACTACTGCAGCTATTGACTTGAAATTTGAAATAATAATACATTTTGTGCGCCCGCACATATTTATAGAAAAATAAATGAAAATAAATGAAAAATCAAAATGAAGATTTTCCATACAAATTTTGAAATCGAAATTTTAAATGGAACGTACAAAGTCAAAACTGGTATCAAATGAAAGGTACACGTTTGTAGATTTCAAAATAGTTTTGGAAATTTTGGTAGATTTTATACTTTTTAAAATATTTTGAAAAAGGTCAAAAAAATGACCGTTCCCCCCCCCTTATCTCCGAAGATTGCAGAGCGATCGACGTGATATGTACCAAGTGTTTGTAGATATGGATTTATATTTTACAGGAAAAATATAGAGAAGTCTGTAAAAATAATAGTTTTTGAAATATGGTCAAAAAAGGGCGGGAAAAAATTCTGAAGGGCTGACTACCCCATCGAGTTGGATATCAAATGAAAGGTATTGGTTTGTACATTCCAATACAGTTTTTGAAATTTCGATAAGTTTTATACTTTTCGAAATATTTTGAAAAAGGTCGAAAAATTGACCATTCCCCCCCCCCCCCCCCCTTATCTCCGAAGATTGCAGAGTGATTGATGTAAAATGTACTAAGCGTTTGTAGATATAGATCTATATTTTACAGGAAAAATATAGAGAAGTCTGTAAATATAATACTTTTTGAAATATGGTCAAAAAACTAATTTTCATACAATGGGGGCTATTTCATTGAGAGTTATATCAAATCAAAGGTATGGATTTCGACAATTCAAAACAGGTTTTGAAAATCGTCTTAATTTCATACTTAGTGAAATAGGTTGAAAAAAGCCGAAAAAAAATTGTAGGTACCAACCCACTTACCTACCCACTAATCTCTGTAGTAACTGTAATAGGAGTATCCTAGATAATCCACACAGTATCATTTACCCACAAGCTAAGCAAAGCTTGTGTTATTGGTATTACTACGATAGCTGTTATACTTAATAAAGTATAAGTATCACATTAGATGATTTATTTTTGTGTACAGAAAAGGACTAGAACACCCGAACAAATAATCTGAAGATCCTACAAATATTTGTCCCGAGGCAGGAATCAAACCTCAACCTACTGCGTTGTAAGCCCACCGCGCGAAGAGGTTGTCATATACGTACCTACCTAAACGACAAAAGTTCAAAACCCTCGGCGCGCGAGTTACACTCGCACTTGTCGTACTTGTTTCTACTAACTACAACCTGGGTCTCTTAAAAAGTAAAGTGAATAGGTGTCTTCTAGACCTGCGTGATCCAACGTCGGCCACATCTTCACTTTCCATCAGGTGAGATCGCGATCAAACCAAGGTCTATCAGTTATAAAAAAAATAAAAAATAAAATGAAGTGTCGAAGAAACCAAGTGTCTAATACAATTTTTGTTTTGCCTATCTAAATCTAAGTTTAATGTGATTTAGATACATGTCAATAACTATTTAAATTAGTACCAAAAGCTAAGCACAACATTCAGTTTCTTACATGTTATTGTTGGTGTGGAATGGAGCGACATCTGGCCAAGCATTAACATCATTAATGTCAATCATCTATCGAGTAAAAGGCTTTCTTGATAAGATTTTGTTTTATGTACTGTTTAAATTTACAGTTGCTTTAGATGGAAGCTTATTATAGAAGCGCACGCAATTGCCCATAAATGATTTCCCTACCTTACGTAATCTGTACGATGGGATGTGTAATTAGTTCTTGTTTCTTGTATTCTTAGTGTGAACATCACAATTTTTCAAAAAACTATCCCTGTTTTTGTGGGTATACATTATATTTTCATAGATGTATTGCGATATTACTGTCAAAATATTTATTTTTTTAAATAACTCTCTCAAAGAGTCGCGTGGGTTCAATTTATAAATAGCGAGCGCGTATCGCTCTTTTTTGTAGAACAAAGATAGTCTGGATGTCAGCCGCCTGTCCCCAAAGCAAAATACTATAGGACATAATACTATGAAAGTAACAAAAATAAACTAACCTAGCTGTATCTTCATCGGTAATATATCTAATTGTTCGAACTGCATAGGCTGCTGAACTAAGTCTGCCTGCGAGAGCATTAATTTGCGGTCTCCATTGAAGAGAAGAATCAATATGTAGCCCTAAGAAAACAGTAGAGTCTACAAAATGAACAATCTCATCCCTTAGCATAATTTAAGTTGGGGATTCTCTTACATTTGGTAACATGAATTTAATGCATTTGTTTTTTTTAGCATTGAGTACGAGGTTATTGGCGGTGAACCAATCAAGTATTTGTGAAAGAGAACTATTTACATCATCATAATTATATTTATTTCTATCAACTTTAAAGATCAAATATCAATCAGATAAAGTATCATCAGCAAATAAGACTATATCACAAAGATCTTTTGCTAAAAAAGGAAGATCATTTACATAAACTAGAAATAAAAATGGACCTAATATAGGACCTTGCGGGACACCTAATTCAATCTTCGAACCTCTAGAAAAAGAAAGATTCTTTACCAATATCAACTTTTTGAACTCTATCAGATAGATATGATATGATTGCATAAGGTCCAGTGCCTTATTATTAATTCCATAATGTTTCAATTTGCTGATTAAAGTACCATTATCTACACAATCAAAAGCTTTAGAAAGATCACAAAATATACCAATAGCGTTTTTTGCTTTATCCCAAGCATCAAATATACATTATGTTATATAATAGAAATCTACCTGCATCTGTTGTCGATCTACCTTTGGTGAAGCCAAATTGATTTTTATGGAATAACCTATTAACGTTGAAGTGGCAGGTTAACTCAGTGAGAATTATTTTCTCAAAAATTTTGCTGAATGCAGGTAGTATGGAAATTGACCTGTAATTGGCCGGATCAGTGTGGCTACCAGATTTATAAAGAGGAACAAGTTTACTATATTTCATGAGATCAGGAAAAACCCCTAACTATTGAAAATAAAGGCTAAACAAGGAGCCACTTTCTTAATGATTGAACTTAGTACTTTCGTTGAAATACCCCAGAGAGCCTCTGTATTTTTTATATTAATTGATTTAAAAGTTTTTACTACATCATTAGGAATAACCTTACAACCGAAAAGCTGACTGTAAGAAATATACTCCTGACAAACGATATTCAAAGAAATATATACTGAGTAGGAGACGAATGCGTACCAAATTTTCAGTCAAAAAAGAGTTAGGGTCTGTTTCACAATGTCCGGATAAGTTCTGCATAAGTTCTATATAAGCTATTTGTAGCTTATCTGTTGGTTAAACATCATTCTTACGTTTTACGACTGCCATGTAGCGCTAACTGTGACATAAAGTCGTCCGTAAGTTATTGCTCAGATGGAGCGGCAAATAGCAAAGTTATCTGATGGACAAGTGTAGGACAGATGTTAAAACAAACGAAAAAAATCACTTTCCTTTTGTGTTATTCAATTCATGTCGTCATTTTTTGTACTCACTTTAGGAGAGCAACAAGCGTGGTGTTTATAAAGATACGATGGAGATTTTTGAAACTCTTGAAGATGAGTTAGATGAATATTTGGATCACACATTATTAGCACGCAGGAATTCTGTATTTCGAGATAGAATAAACTATTTTGAGACGTTAGACGATACGGACTTTAGGATGCGGTCCAGGCTTACTAAAGAAGCTGTGATGTTTGTGTATTCGTTGATTGAGAATGCAATATCTTTCACTTCAGAAAGGTAGGCATTACAACTTGGATTTTTATAAAGTACGCTATACCTACTAGGTAACTGCTACCTACTAGGTAATTTAAACTTTTACTCAAAAAAACCTTATTACCTATAGGTACCTAACTATATATTCCCATCCGCCCCATTATCCTCCCCATCAATGGGGCAGTTGGGAAAAAAATCCCATCTGCCCCATCATTTAAATCAATGGGGTGGATGGGATTTTTTGCCCCATTGACTTTTTAATAATATAAAGAATAAATCTCACTATTCATATTCAGATACTCTTGTTCCTATTTACATAATTAACTGTTAGTAGGAACAATAGGAAATAAAAAGGCCAACTTATTTGAGCTAATCAAGTTCTGGTTTATTGTAAATATTTCTTTTCGTAAACTACGCTAATTTAAAAATCAAATAATAATCTTAGGAAAAGCAGTGAGAAATCAAAAAATCATACGAAAGTAGTTTTCTAATCTTAAATACAGTTGTTTTTAAATACTTTATATCACAGTGAGATAATCACATTTTTACAATAATTATTTTTATAAAAACTAAGGCCTTAAAGGTACAAGTGCCACATAAAAAAAAACTACTTTTCCTAAGATTATTATTTGATTTTTAAATTAGCGTAGTTTACGAAAAGAAATATTTACAATAAACCAGAACTTGATTAGCTCTAGTTTTTTTTTTTCCCAACTGCCCCATTGATGGGGAGGATAATGGGGCGGATGGGAATATATCATCCTTGTTTCAGAAATCATTTTCTAAAATATGTTTATGTTGTGCCACAAGTTTTGTAAGAAGATCAACTTCCTCCCTGCTAAAGTTAACGCTTCTCTGCTCGCGTTTCTTGGCTGACATCGTACCTCGGACTTTAAGTATTTAAAAAATTAACAAAAATCACACGCTTTATTACAAGTTCAAAAGGACAAGTAAATACCGTTACCTACCTACCATTTATTTATTGTTTCAAAGTTTGACAGGAAGATGACAAGAAGAATGATTGTTATAACACGTTTCGGTACACGCAATATTCGATAACTATCGATTCATTGGAATAGGAGTATTATTGAAAATATTGAGTGTTAATTAACGACGCAGAAAAATTTAAGTACAAATTGCTTTTAGTAAACAATTGAAATGGATTTACGAGTGTTTTATGTACACTTTATGTGGTTGAAATTAAATGACATCAAAAAACGGAACGTGTAAATCTGGTGTTGCCACGTCGCTCTCCTATAAGTCTCGAATACTTACTGCCACCTATAAAAATTAAATGTTCGTGAAACGCAACTTTTCTTATCAGGAACTTTTATCCTTCAAATAATTTATTTGTTAGATAGTTATATATTACTTTAACCGGACATTGTGAAACAGACCCTTAGTTGAATTATAGTTATCTGTTATGTTAAGTTTCCAGAAATATAACAAACAAAAGATTTTCTGCTTTGTGTAGGGTACTGACGATAATAATATATTAAATATTTAGTCTTATGATGACGAGATCCGCTTTGAAGACATATCAAAATAATTTTTTTTTTCATCATTTTTGACAAGTCCATTTCATCAAATAAATTAATACAACAAACGTTAATTGCCTTGATAAGCCCGACCATGGGCTTATCAGCCTATGTTAGTCTACTGCTGGACATAGGCAATAAAAAATGCTTTTCCGCATATCAATGTGCCTGAATGCTACTTTCACTTTTATAAAGCTGTATGGAGAAAGGGAGACACTTTAAAAGCAAATTATAGCATCGAATTGAGAGTGTAGCATTTTCCCCCTTCAGTGTAGCGATCACATACCTGCAGATCGCTAAACCTGATTGTTGAGTGTAGCTACCTACGTCAAAGAGCATGCTAGAAGTAACGAAGTCATGGAATAAAATTATGAATTACTTCGAAAAACAATGACTAAA